>JAWMAG010000041.1:1200000-1800000 GCA_037013455.1 Ceratitis rosa
TCTCTTCAGATAAGATGAGCCATAGAACTATAGTTCCTACGTACACAAAACGTTTTTTCAGCTAGAACTTCCACCGTAAGCGGTGGTAAACGAAGAGAAAGAATGAATAAAAAATAAGCTTTTAATTTATATGATTTTTTATGTCTGTTTTTGAAAATAACTGACTAACGTCGTGAGCGTGATGACAGTGCCACTGAATCCTTCATTTCTTTCTGTATATCGGCAGTGGTCATTCTTCAAATCAAATAGTGTAGAGATAAAGTCTTCTGTGAAGTTGTCATTCATTCCTACATACTTATGCATATATGTATTTATTTACCCCTTTTGCATTGTATAAGAATAATTGAATGAACTTGTTGCTTTTGCTACTATTTTCAACTACTATGTGATTGTTGCTGTTGTTGTTGCAAATTAGCTGACCAACTACCTCGTATACCCATGTATCGCACACATTCTACCGCTGCATAATTCAATTCATGACCACACTGCCGTCGCTCTGAGTGAAAGCGTTCAATTTAGTTTCAATTAAAGCGCGACGAGTCGCCGGTGCCAGTCACACTGCGCTACGGCGAAGCTTCCATTGAAGCTAATGTCCAAACGGGGGCGGGCAGACGGACGGACGTCTATGCACATGTTATTCGTGTAATTATGTGGAAAAATGTTGTGTTTATAAATTTAATTTGCCATGATGCTAAGCGTTTGATCATCACACACACATTACGTTCGACGGTGAGCGGTGAGAGGTAAACGGCAAGCGAGCCGCAGCGCGGTTAGTGGCCATCAGGCCGTTTGCAGGTCATGCAGTCAGTGACGGTCCATTGCTATTGTTGTTCGTGCTTTTCAATTAATTTTTTAGCGCATTTAAATTTTCTGCAAGTGATTGCATTGCACATACATACATACATACATACACAAAGGCAAATGTATTTAAATATTTAATTCCCACGTAATTCGTACACACAAACATACTTCGATTGCAGCATTAATTAGCAAAACCGAGTGGCAATGTAGATGATTAAACCTTGTTTTATCAATTTGATAGCGCTTATATTACAATATATAATTAGTAAGCAGCGAATGAATTGAAAGCACGTGCGTAACAATTCGCCAATTCAACAGCGAGAGGAAAATGCAATCGATAATCGATAGCAATCGACTATGGACTGAGGTTTTATGGTGATCGGCATCTATTGTAAATACTCATACATGCACATGTATTTCGAATAGGCGTACATACGAGTATAAGGATTTGTTTTTATGCTTGTTTTTCCTTTCATTTTTCACATTTATTCATTCAGCGGATGCTTGCAATTCATAATTTTGCCACATTCACTTTTTAATACATATACTCGTATACATATGTATGTACAATAAGTATATTTAAATAAATTGTATGTGAATATTAACTTGTCTGGAAAATAAATAATTCTTTGCTTTGCTTAATATTTTAAGTGGAAATACGGTCCATTTACACAATTAATTAAAAATTGTTTTCCCACGAATTTTCGCTTAATAATATAAACAGTAATATTTATGAAAATGTAAACATGTTTATATTGTACCATATATACATTTCTATATACGAGTACATATGTCAGTTATCTGTTACATATAAATGCCATTGATTTTATTTATGTACGTATGTCTCGTTTAACAGCTAAATGTGGCGCATGATTGAATACTTTTTTTTAGCAATTAAAGTAGCAATTGATAATTTCAGTTAATTTGTTAATAAAAATAACTTACTAAAAGCTCTCTAATACGTTAACACAATGAGAGTTAGACAGATAGAGAGATTTTACAAAACATACATATAAACAAAGCAAAAGAGGTATCCAGGAAGATTAAAGAAAGTTTTCGGCATAATTTTTAGTTGTCAAATTGGCTTTAATTTAATAAAAATCGATGAAATAGTTAAATTAAAAGAATATGAATGTACAATATAACTATAGATGCCCGCCTAAAATTTCCATTCACTCAACTCAATTTTTTAGATAAAAAGAGATATTCAAATTTATTGAGTATACTTTGCATAAGAGTTGCCAACTTAGTATTTTTATACAAAATTCAAAAAAAGCTAAAATAATTAAATTAAATATAATAATATATGAATTCCGTAAAATAATCTCACCAAGGACACAGACTGAAAGTATTATCTGCTTAAAATGGCTTAATTTGCATTAACTCGTGAATTATCCTGTTCTCAATGCAGATATAAATGCATTAAAATTTCGTGCATTTGATTTGCATTTGCGAATTTCAACGATGGCGGTGCTGCCTTATTAGCCAGTTTCTTTAATGTTAAGTTTTTTATGTAAATAAGTCATTATATTTTGCTAATAAAATTGCTTGCGAGCTTAAATCAGCTGATAACTAAATGCGCATATGCGCTGTCTGTCAGAGGTGAAAATCGAATTTGCATTTGTGCCACTTAATGCAACTCAATTTAGCTAGCCTGTCGCCTCTATTAAGAAAAACATCTATTGCCGAGAGTTTTTATTGTACATTGTTCTAGCAAAATAAATTCAAAATTAGACTACGGGTTTCATATTAACATTTTGCAAATATTTAAACAGTAAAAAATGAAAAATTTTGGAAACTAAATTTGATCAGGAAATATTTTTTAAACTGTCAAAGTTTTTGATTGCAAGGAACCAGCAAGAACCGTCTGTATTTAAGAGGTGCTCCTTTTTAACCATATGGCACCATAAGAAGGCGTGAATATTATTACTCAGGAAAGACTTTGTTTAGATAATAATTTTTGGACTGACTGTTTGAAAACTTAAAAGCTTTCACAACCGGTTTTCAGTTGCTCCCGAGCTTATGTAAGCTTTCCGTCAGACTAGAAAGCTTTTTCCAAACAAATTAGGATCTACAACTTAAGATAAGGTTAGGTTAGGTATTTGCCAACATAAACATACGATTATTAAAACAGACCCTTAATGATGAAAGCAATAATTAAAATCCTCTAACAATTCTACCAAAGGGTTCACTGGTTGAGCTTACTCGCTTTCTCATTTAAGTAATCAGAAGTTAAAGCACAAACGATGTTTTTCTTTCCTCCGACACCAATTCTCCGCTGACGCCCATTTAAGTGACCTTCATATTCTCGAAATTCATTAGACTGACAGAAAATCGATTTGTTTTACATCTAAAGCAAACCTTTCCATCCAGAGCTATATTATATTACATACATATCAAACTGCATTTACTTTTTATGTGCATACAAGTACACACTACATACATACATTCTTTTATACAACAATTCATACGTCAAAAGTTCCCTCCTCTCAAACTCCTATCCTTCCAGCGAACCGTTAATAGAATGTTTCAATAAAATTTAATTTCCTTCTTTTTGATTTATGTGCTTTACAGCCCACGTGGCGTCTCTGGGGCGAGGAGCACGAGAAGAATGCCATTTTCACGGTCTACCTTAAGAAGGTGCGCTATCATCGGCCGACACCAACGGCGAATAATGTAAGTATATGCAACAACAAAATGACTGACCGCCTGCCGGTCGAAGCTTTGAAGCTTTTTAATTAACTTTTGTTTGCCTAAAAATCAATTTCACCTTGACTAGCCCAGCCCGAACTGGAAATGTATGTATTAATCAATTTCCCTTTCTCTATATTTCCATTACCACCTCCTTGTATTTGCGCACGTGTGTGCAACGTCATAGGACTCTGACGATGAAATTAGCCACCTCGAGTGGGAAACGGTGCGAGTGCGCTTCGTAAAGGCGGCCACATTGGCACGCCTTGTGGAGGCGTTAGCCACAGACGACGGTGAATTGGAGTCGACATTCATCAATGTTTTCCTCTCGACCTATCGCACCTTCTCTTCACCGAAAGAGGTGCTCAGTCTGCTCATACGACGCTATGACACACTCAATGAAAAACACTTGGAGGAGATCGAAGAGCATCAACAACTCGAGGATGTTGGCTACGATCCCACGGCTTCGATACATGAGCAACACAAGAAAACACTAGTCTCAGCATTGCATGTGTGGTTGGATGGCTTTCCGGAGGATTGGAATGAGGATAATCTGCGTCAGATATTGACTTTTGCCTCGAAGCGTCTGCCACGTTCAGAGTTGCATTTGAAGGTGCTGCATCGACTGGAGCGCATACTGCGTCAGCAGGTGTATGGCGAGTCGAGCGTGCCGCCATGGTTGGCGGTGAGCGGTGTGGGCGCGCCGGGGAATGGCAGTAATATAAATATGAGCATGAGTGTTGGCATGCTCCCGCAACACTACAACTCTGACTACACCGAACAGTTTGCGGGACTGTGTTTAGCGCCCGCGTTTCGTGGGCCGACACATTTTCTGCAGGCGTTTCGCTTTCCACACGTACCGGTGCGCCACTTCGCCGAGCAGCTGACGCGTATGGACTCGGAGTTGTTCAAGCGCTTGATACCGCATCAGTGTCTCGGCGCGACGTGGGCGCGACGCGACAAAAGCGGTTCGGAGACGGTGGTGGCCACCATAAATCAATTCAATGCTGTGCTCTTTCGGGTGATTTCGAGCATACTGATTGAGCCGAGACTTAAGCCGCAGGTAAGTGTTTGGCGTATTGCTAAAGTAGTAGCATTCTCTAATACCTACTTATTCTTCTGCAGGAGCGTGCTTTGAATATAGCCACTTGGATTGATATTGCACAAGAGCTGCGATTGCTGAAAAATTTCTCCTCACTGAAGGCGATTATTTCCGGACTGCAATCGAATCCGATCTACAGGCTTTCCAAAATATGGGCAGTGCTGCCGAAAGAGAAGGTTTGCTTCAAATATTTGCTTTGCTTATTGCGAAAAATACCTCTTAACTATTCTTTTCCCCTTGCCTCAGATGGAAATTTTCAATGAACTTGCCAGAATATTTTCGGAAGACAACAACGCTTGGGCGCAGCGCGAGGTACTCATGCGTGAGGGCACTGCGAAGTTCGCTGACACGGTGGGTGAGCACGATCGCCATCTGCAGAAGATCATACAGAAACAAGTGAGTGCAGCACAAACCGGTAGTGGCACACACAGTGCAAACTGACCCCATGAAACAATGATAGGCACACCCCTTTACATTTGCCCATGCCTACTTGTTGCATACACCAATAATTATATTTTCTTCCGTTCCATGTCACAGAGCACGCAGACGTCGCATGGCACCATACCTTACCTCGGCACCTTTCTCACCGATCTGACAATGATACACGCCGCCATACCCGATACGATAGGCGAACACCAGCTCATTAATTTCGACAAGAAACGCAAAGAGTTTGAAGTGCTTGCACAGATCAAACTGCTACAGGGTGCCGCCAACACATACAACCTACGGGAAGATCCAAATTTCGATCGTTGGTTTGCCTCCGTGCTGGTGTTGGATGAGCGAGAAGCGCATACACTCTCCTGTCAACTCGAATCGCCACCGCCAGCGCCGCGCAAGTCCACCGCCTCCACGAATACATCGCTAACGAACACGACGATCTCTTCGAACTCGATGGGCGGCGGTGGCGTTGGTGGCAATGGACATCGGAAGACAGACTCGATAGCGTCCAACTCGAGTAGTGGCGCAGGTTCACAGTTCTATTGTGAGCTGAATAACAGTTATAGCTCACACTATAGCTCAAGACACAATTCGCTCGATCGTGACGCGCAAGCGCCGAATGCATCCCTGCTATCGGCATCGAGCAGTGTCTCCAATCTTTCGATGGATTCAAGCAACTCGGGTGGACAGAAGTCGAATACGCGCATGATACACTCCCACTCAACGAATGGCGTACGTGGCAGCACCGGCAGTGCTAGTCATAACAATACCCAACTTAATGTTGGCTCGCCCATAATCAATGCGCAGCTCGTGCAGTCGCCCGGTGCTAAGACCAATAACGCGCCCGATTTTTACATCATCCGGGTGACATATGAGACGGAGAATATCGAGCTGGATGGCATTGTGCTGTACAAGAGCATTATGCTGGGCAATAACGAACGCACGCCACACGTCATACGCAACGCGATGATGAAGCTCGGTCTCGAGGCTGATCCCGACGACTACACGCTGGCGCAGGTGCTGCCCGACAAGGAGCTCGTGATGCCGAAGAACGCTAATGTGTATTATGCGGTGAATACGAACTATAATTTGAACTTCATTTTGCGGCCGAAGAAGAAAGACGTCGGCAGCAATGGGAGCTAGTCCAAGGGGGCGCTCATATCTCTGGCGTTCAATGTGTGGTGGTGCTTGGCGTTTGTAGACTGCAACAATCACAAGAAAGGATATTCGAATACATTCACATGTGTGAAAATTGATATGTATGTTTATATGTGAACTGCAATTCATATCTACAAAAGATATTTTTCCATTTTGGAAGCATAAAAGTAATCTCAAATAATGGACAAATACTAGTTAATGTAAATAGTTGTTGTAATTTAGTTTAATTTATTTTTTTTTGTTTTATTTTTGTTTTATAAAATATGTGTATGTATGTATTTTTGTATTAATATATGTTTTACGATGTACATGTATGTGTAAGTTTACAATAAGTTTAATTTTTATATATGTATTTTAACTGTAATTATTTTCGAAACTTGGTAATTTACTTTATATATTCGCACTATATTTTATTAAATTTATTGTAATATTTTTGTACGTTTGTGTGTGTAAACAAAAGCCGTCAATTGTTTATTTATTCGTAAATTAAATGCGTGAGTTTTTGTTGCTTTAATAACGCTTTAAAGAGAAACTAAACAAATTTTTATAACCCAAAAAAATGCGAGTAACAGTAAAAATTGTTCAAAAAGTTTGAAGCTAAAACTGTAAATGTAATTAAAATCTATATTTTAGTTAAGATTTAATTGTATGACGATTATTTATGTGAAATGTATGCAGCAAGCTGATCGAAATTTAACAGAACCCAAGGTTTTGTGAGCAGATATTTTTAACAGGGGTTCGAATAAATTTTTTTTACAAACATATCTATAAAAGAGTTTTCTTTTATTAATTTGAAATAACGGTCAATAAAAAGAGAAGTAAAAAGAAAGCGGAAATCGAAATGAAGAGAATAAATACTAAAATTAATTTTTTTTCATGCAAACCAGTTTTTGCAAGTTTTCGAAACACGTTGGAACCATGGTTCGGAACTATCTCGCATTCCCTTTAAGTCGTAATTATATTTGTGGACCACTGTTAGGAAGAGAGGCATGGCGTATTGAGTCGAATTGTTACTGGAGATGAAATGTATCTGATTTCGACTCAAGACTCCATTCAATGGCAGAAAAAGAACACAGCACCTCCCATAGTCAGTTGAAAATTCATGATACAGCGACTAAACGACGTGAAAAACTTACGAAAGGTGTGCTGCTATTGCATGACAACGTGGCCGTTCACAAGAGCTGCATTGCGTTGGCTGCCCTGCATAAGGCCCCGAGTGATTATTACTTACATAAACACGATCCTTCGGAAGTTGGCTTGCTCATCGTAGAATTTCGAGCTTTTTAAGATAACGTATCTTGCTTCTCTATTTTGTAGAACTACACGTATGTGCTGAGAATGTTCCCTTTCGGAGTTCTTTTCTTCTATTTAATGGCGCGTGTTCTTTGTTGCGGAAATTAGACTGCGTTTCTAGAGCTGTTTCCTTCGTGTATATTGCTACGCTTGACAGCCAAAAACCTTCCTGTGTTCATTTCTAGTGTCCGAAGAAGTTCACCATCATCCGTCCATTTAGATAGCTGCCCTACATTGGGATAAAGTCCATCGCGGTGAGTGTAGCATTCTTATTGGCTGTTGAAGATAGTTGTTTTAATAAAGATGGTGGTAACTAGAAGTAAAGAGGCCAAATATTAGGATTGCTAATGGAGTATTGCCTTTAAAACAGGTCTAATTGGGTGTAATAAGTGTGGGAAATGTGTCGAGACATCGGAGCATGTAATCTGTGAGTGTCCAGTGTTCGGCAGACAAAGACAAGGCTGACTTGGCACAGAAGAGTTATGGGAACTTCAATCGCCAATGGACAAGGAACCAAAACGACTACTTCTTCACACTATTCTTGTACTTATACAAGTACTGTGGAGATCAAGACTTTGTACGAACATTTCCAAGCAGCCCAAGCATTTGCACAGCGAGTGCTCGCACGACAGTAGTCCTCTTAAAAAATTACGACCAAGAGAATATTGAACAAAAACTTTTTTTTCGGTACTTTTTCCATGAATTCCAAATTTTCTTAGCAAAATGTTAAAATCATTGAAATGCTAAAAAAAATTTCGACAAATGAAATTTAAATGTTTTGTTTTTGCTTCTCAAATTGTTCAAAACCTCAAAAATACAATGCAT
Source organism: Ceratitis rosa (assembly GCA_037013455.1). Classification (NCBI taxonomy): domain Eukaryota; kingdom Metazoa; phylum Arthropoda; class Insecta; order Diptera; family Tephritidae; genus Ceratitis; species Ceratitis rosa. Next base: position 1,208,309 of record JAWMAG010000041.1, read on the forward strand.
TTAACGGTCACTCATTCGACTATTTAATATTTGGTTGCAGCAATTATGGCATTTTGCCAAAAGGAAAACTCATACATACATATGTATGATGATGTATGTATGTAAGTGTGCACTGGCGTATGAGTTTCGTATATAATTATTGCAACTGATTGGCCGCTGGCAGTGTTGGCAACGCAAATAATGTTAGCCACAAATTAGTAGCATAAATTAAGGGCCTATTTATTTATTATGATCATTAACTGACTGTTTGTATGTAAACGATATTCTAGAAAAGCATGTAAGTATAAGCAAACATACTCGTATGTATGTAATTATACAATAATATGCCCAGATTCATACGGGCAGTAGTAATTAGTTAGAAATGAAATGGTGGTAATGTGAAAAATAAATAAATAAAAGAAAAATTTCACTACGACAAAAGTAAGGGAAATTTTCAAAAGACCGTTATTAAATAGTTAAATAAGGGTTAACTAACCTACTTACGGTCAATAGTAATTATAATACCCTCATTTAATTATTTTTTAATATATATTTTGAGTGTAATTATAGGAAATTGCTTTATTAGCAAGTCTCTGTTTTTGCGTATAAATTTCGTTGCCTACTTTTAGGCGTGTTTAACTTTTATGGTGGCAATGACAAACTAAATAGTTAATCAGGAAAGAAAATATTTTACTTATTAGTTTAATAACGAGAAAAAAATGCAATCGTCGATAGTCGATAGTGATCGCTTGTGCTAGGAACGCTGGTCTAATCAATATTTGTATATTATTTACACTGTCTTCTTTAGGTGATCTACGTTTCTACCTTGATTTAGCAAGGTTACTTTTGTTTACAAAACATTCTTAGTGTTCTTAGTTACCAGTTATTGTGCTTTCAAACAAAATAAACAAACATTTTCATACTCCTTTGGAAGTATTAGAGTAAGAAAGCATGCTTGGGTATATATGGTATATATGTACATATTACGTATGGAGTGCACAATAGAATGTACTTATATATGTAAATAACTACGGTTTATTATAAGCCAAGTCACTTCCTTGCTCCGCTAAGTCGGAGAGTAACAAGTCTAAGGTGAATGAAGGTTAAGGCGATGATTCACTAGTTCACGCTCACACTCACGCTCACGGCTAATGGCGTCAAGTGCAAGTTTACGTTTACTTAACGTACACATATTTACATAATACATTTAGTTATATGCGAGTAGTTAGGTATTTATGCAAATTTGTGCCAGAAATTGTATACACACGTACACATGCATATATGCTAATATTTTCCCAAGTCCAAACTCAAATTCAGTTAGTGAGTTCATTTCCATGGCTTTGTGAAATTCATTAGTATTAGTGAGTAACATGGAAATCTACTACTACTACTACCATAACTTCCATATTAATTTAAGAAAACACAATATTGAGGAGGCGTATTCCACAGTAATAAGCATTCACTAAGCCTGTATAAATCGTATCGAATATGTTGCATAAATTTAGGCGCATTTTGTACTTTTCCTGAGCAGCGGTGTGATGTATGAAAACTGTTCAGAATCTTGTGTAAAATATCGATAATTGCATTGTCATTTCTAATATGCACATTTTCACGTTCTGCATAAGCCTCTTCCCTCCCTACAGCAGGCTTTTGCATGGAAATAAAAGAGGAATATTCAATGCATAATAAATGAGTTCCATTCCAAATGTAAGAAGTGCAGCTTCTTTTATTTGTTTCAAGGATGCCTGCGTTAACACACACTCACATCGTGATTTCCTGAACTTTTACATTTATCCAATTCAATTTACATACTCGTACATACACCCTGGCATAGGCCAGCAGCAGTGGCGCGTAACTTTTCTTTGTCTACTTTTTTATTAAACTAATGGAATATTTCTGCTGCTTCTAAGTACAATGCCAAGTACATTGATTGCGCATAACGGTATTTCAGTCGGCGTACAGTACAGTACATGCGTCAATGAATTCAGTGTCGTTTAGAGGCAAGAAAATCCTTTCAAAGATATTTGTGCAGACATACATACATATACATATGTACAAGCACATTGTTACCAATCCAGAAAGAATTTGCAAGAAATTTCAAAAATGCACAGAATTAACTGAAGTGAAAGTGCACTAAGAAATATATACGTAAAATTAAACTTAGAAACATTTGAAAAACAAAAAAAAAAAAAACAAAAAATGCAACAAATCAGAGAAACCACAAGAAAAATATTTTTAGTTAAAAAAATTCAAACCGATTACAACAACACAAATAATATTTAATTGAAAAATAATATAAATTTAATTGAAAAACTATTAGAAAAATTCAACAGATATTTTTGAACAGAAAATGTTAGAGAAAAGTTACCAAATTAAAAAAATAACTTTATAAAAGAAAGAAAAACTTGGAAAACAATTTTCATTGACCTTTTTTATTCAATTCGTTGGCAGGCAATCGCACATGCACCAGTATCCCGCTCCCCAAGCACCACTAGCATCAACGAGCTCACCGGCAGAGGGTAGCATGAGGAGACAGAGGCGCTTAGGCTTTGCAATTCATTCTTATTTTGTATTCAATTCTTCTCTGCTTAGCTTCTGCATGCTCCTCATTTGCTTCTACGCTTCAACAACATTCTCAGACTCTAACCTCTTAACTTTCCGTCAGATTCTTCTTCTTCTACTTATTATTATTTTTTGTTTTTTCTATTTTCATTTTCCCCTCACCTCACTCGTTTGCCTCTCGGTCGCACTTCAATTAAACTTTGGAAACTACGCAAGTGAACCCTCAATGACATACTCAACTCAGACACGATTGCGATTACGATTTTGATTGCAACGGTATTTGATGGACAAGAGACAGCAGAGAAGGGAGGGCAGGTAAAGGCAAGCAACTGATATTCAGGAATATATATATACATATGTGTGTATGTATGTGCGTGTGGATCTGCAGTTGGCGTCTAGTGGTTGTTGTGTAGGTGGCTGTGTGTGTGTGTTTGGGTGGCTGTGTGTGCGTGTGTGCATAAGGCGAAGTGGGCGGTGGCGTATGAGTGACATAAGCACAGACAGTCGCAACGCTGTTGCAGTGATTCACGAGCACTTCATGCAAGTAACTTCGTTTGTCAATATGTACATATATATATATATATATGTACGTGTATGCAGGTGTGCATTCATGCAGGCGCGAACGAGGGTTAACAGTGACGTCATTAAGAGCTCATACACTTGTTTACACACACTCAAACAGCTTCTAAGCCTGTCTGTATATGTGTGCGCTTGTATGTGTATTTATCGCCTTTGCCTTTTTATCGATGTACGAGTATGTACTCGTATGTGGGTCTGTGTGTGTTGATGTTTACTGTTTATTTTCGCCTATGGGGGTGTCCCATTTAAATTTGCCCCAAAAAAATCAACGACTACATGCTATTTCGTCATAAACAACGACAAACCAAGCGTATATACACACACATATACATACCTATTTACATAGAGAGATGTGTGATAGCAGTAACAACAACTCGTACATATTTATGTGCAGACATGGCGGCACCAATATAATGACCAAACGCACATTCTTGTGTATTAGCGCATATATGTATTATATGTACATAAATATATGTGAATGAATGTATGTATGTATGTATGTATGTATGTATGTATGCCTATCAAATTTTGGAAGTCAAGCATACACTGGTTGGTAGCTCAACATAAAAGCGACCGACCCAGAAATCAACACCATTTCGAGCGTTTAGTTACAGCAAATATCACCAAAAGCAATAAAAATATAAAGAAAAAACAACTCAGCAGCAACAGCAACAACAACGACAACAAATAACAAAAATCAATAAAACCACAGACAATATGACGCTGTCGGAAAATAGTGTAGCATGGTGATAAAAATAGAGCATTACAACAACAACAACAATGAACTAATAAAAATAAACATATTATTAACTCTAAAATGTTGTTCATGAAGAGTCTATACATATAAATACATATGTATGTAAATTTATAAGAATATATACCATAAATTATAACAATAATATCAACGAAAGACAATCAGCGAAGTGTATGTAGTGATAGGCAATAAAATATATAGCGAATGTGGGTTTGAATGTAAAATTAAGAACGATGATTATATTGTGTGATCTAAATAATTTTTATTAAAAAGTAACTAGTTGACAACTAGACCATTGTGGACCAGTTGATTTTATTTTTTTAGAAAACATGAAGAAACTGTTATATCTTCTTTTAAAATCCAAAGACTATAGCTGAGCGGTTCCTAACTAGTACAAAATAGTACAATGAAAGGCTAAAGTTGACTGGTTTACAACTAGTATAAAATAAGTCAATATATTTTTCATTCGTACTATGTGAATTACGCTTTTCCTTAATCATTTGGAACAATATACGTATTTTATGAAGAAATTTTAACTTAGCTTAAGTTCAAAGAAATCGAAATTGTACAAATTGAAATTTAACAGTTATGTCAATTGAATTCTTCAACAACGAGAAGCCTCCTTCATCTTTCAACACTTTCGTCAACTTTTTTCGCCTCACGCCAAACTTCCAGCCTCTTCTTCCAACAGTCTTCTACCAACAGTCCTCGATGTTTATTGCGTTTGAGTGCATCTTTCAGTTTTGTTCTTTCTCTTGCAGGAGAGTTCAATGTTTTTTTGTTTTCTGCTGTGTGTCCTAAATGACTTGTACGAATTGAAGAAAAAAGAACAACAATCAACTAATAGAAGCTATCAATGCCAGATGGAAGCAGTCATCCGCAGAGCACGTGTTGCCATCTGTCCCTGCAACAATGCACAACACACAATCGAAGGGAGATCAAAGGAGTGAAGAGCACCAAGATTTCCTCTCCACTTGTGTTTTATTAGAAACCTTTCTTATTTAACTCAAATCTCAATGCAATGGCAATAGGGAGAAGAATAATTCTAAAAAGCCAAATAAATTGAAATCATTAAATAAATAATCATTTAACACTGTTCACAACAGCTTATATATGTGTCCACACTAAAGCAGGTGAACTGCCATTCGCTTTTATGACATTCTTATTTTTTATTTTTTTGCATTCTTTTCTGTTACACATAACTCCTTTTAGCATTTATTCGTTTGTTGTTTACAACTGTTACAGCCAGTAAGCTTTTCACCACTACTTTGTACTTGGAGATAAGCACTCTCGGCTCTCTGAGCTTTTTTATTAGTATTGCCTCTCACATTGTCATTTACTCTCTTGCTGGTTTTACACCTGTGCGAACTCAGTTGGGGGGCTCATTATGAATTTAGTTGGGAAATATGAGGTGGACTATAGCAAATGGAGGGGGAGTTTGACGTTTATCCACACAGTGAAGAATTTAAATGCACGAAAAACTTGTTTGTTAATGTCTCGCCAATTCAGGAGGTTTTGCTTTATAACAGCAAAGACTAAACTAATTTTATTGGGAATGCGATAATTCCCAGTTCAGCTTCAAGCGGTGAGAAGAGGTCGGACAAATAATTACCATCCATTCCAAGTTTGGTTGTGTTAAATGAAGTTGTCCGCCTCCAAATGTAAGATTCTACATCCACTAAACATAAAATAACTTTACCCAACCTTAAGTCTGCTCACTTTTAAGCTTGGTTTCATAAGCTATTTCCCAAGCTTAACTTTTTTACGGTGTACTCTCACTAGACGCCCCCTACTTCAGAGCAGGAACATAATTTTTTCACAACTAAAACTCGTAATATCTGCAAATCGTACAAGCAACTGCCAGACAACAGGGCAGACAGGCATGCAGACGGCGAGGGGCCAACGAGAGCGGCCTAACCAAAAAAACTCTGAACGAAGAGTCAGCATTGGCGCTCACACAACTCGCTCGTTTCTGCTCGTCAGCAGCGCCACAGAGCTTTTTCTCGGTCTAAGCGTGAAATACGTGAACGCCAAAGTAGTTGGAGTGGAGGAGCCTAAGCGTTAAGACACGCGTTACTCGGAAAATCGTCAAAATTTCATGCAGAAAAATATGTGTTTGAAAGGAACAAAAAAAATAGGAGAAGGAAAATTGGAATTGAAGGATGCAAATGTGTGTGTTTGTGTGAAAGCAAGCAAATGCTGAAAGTGTAAATTGAAAAGTCAAAGCAATAAAAAATTCAATAAATCAATGTTTAAGCGCACGGAAAGGTTAAAATGGCGAGGAAACGAGTGATGACGGGCGAGTTGCTATGAAAATTGAAAAAACGACATTTACGAGCGCGAGGACGCAACGCAGGCAATAAAAAATTCTTGACAGAAGTTAAAGAGGAATAGATACAAAGTTCTACAATAGCAAAGTAGTCAGTAGTAGTAAGTAGGCAATAGGCAGTCCAACAAAAAAAAAAAAAAAAACGAAGAGGAAGCAAAAGCAGCAGTAGGAAGGTGCCTTACGAAGGCAGCGCGCGCGGTGGTGTCCGCCGTAAAGGCAACGAAAGAACGAGACCGAGCTCAGCGCGAGTGTGGTCACAGAGAGGGTGAGTGGAGGTAGCGCGCGGTGCATACCAACTAGTATGTGTGGCTGCACGCTAGTAGTGGAAGAAGCAGCAGAAGACACCAGCTGAAACAAAGCTGCAGAGGCGCACAGTACCTGCCTGCTGCGAGGCGACACACCGTCTCTACACCAGCCAACCAACAAACCCTTCGGCGCAAGCCAAGCACGAAAAAAAAGAAAGACAGAAAAACGTACGTAAAATGGCCAACGCCAGAGAGTAATGAGCCAAAAATGAAGGAAATTAATAGGAAAATGCAAATTTGCAGAAAAAGACGGGAGTGGCGGCGGACGCGGTAGGATATTAGAAAATTTCGGTAAAACTCATGAAAAAGTCAGCATGAAAAGTGCGTTTCCTGCAAATTGATGAAGAAAAATGATGATGAATAAAAAATATTTAATAAAATAGAAAAATAAGTAAAATGAGAATTCCGTGGCGTTGCGAGTGAAGTTTTGGAGAAGCCATGAGCTTTTCGTGCAAACGAGGCATACTTTCAGGCGTACATATTGTGTAAGAAATCCAAAAAACTCACCAGTTGTTGAAGCAATAAAAAATATCATATTATGACTATTGACACACATAAAACCAACGAAAGCAACCAAGTGTAAGGAAGTTAAGGACTCATATAAAAGCAGACACACTCAAACTAACGTATAAGCCCATTTAATTGCTTACTCGCTGAGTAACCTTGAATGTGCACTGTGGATGTGTGGATGTGTGGGGTTGAAAGCGAATGGAGACGTGGTTGGAGGCAAAATTTCAGCAGGGCGTTAGAAAGCCTTCAAAAAGGTTTAACGAACAGCAATAAAAAGTTTGAAATGCTTGAGAAAAAGAAGTTACAGTTTAGATAAGCACGAAGAATGGCTAAAAATTTAAATTTGGCTACCAATGGTAAGATCACGTATTTGCTTGGCCAGCATCAGCTCACCAATCTACCAGTTAGTTGAACAGTAACAGCAACAAGCAGCAGCATCAACACCCAACTCACTCCGATGACGCATTCCATCAGCAACAGTCTGCTGCAGAAGAAGGTTATCTCGTTGCGTGGGGAAAGCAGCTACGTCCAAAGCATTGACGACGAACACGACCACTCCGCTTGCAGTGTAAATTCTGAATGCGTTAAGAGTAGACGCGAGTACGTCGGAGCCAAGCAACTGAAGATATTGCAACAATCTATTGGAGAGCAAGGAGCGGCGTGCGAAATACGAGTTGCACCACTCTACAAGGACTACGAGGAACCTCGAATCAAGAAACAACAGCAACAGCAACAGCAACTTGTATGCACTGGAAAGACAAAAGCAAAGGCAGCGAGTTGCAAGTTATTTAACGAGTACCGAGTGAGTTGGCTTAAAGCGCTTAAGGACCGAGTACATGTGTTTGTGGCTTGTTTCATAGTTGAATCTGAGCAAATCCTACGCCTCTTATTCCGCATTGAACACAACTCAACACTGCTCAGTATTCGTCAGAGACTCGTGTTGTTCGGAAATCTCATTTGCTCAGCGAAAAGTTCAACGAGTGCGAGAGTAGCGAGTGCGCTAGCAACAAATCGTAAAATAAGCAGCCAACTTATGCAGTCTATAGCAAATAACGGTGAAGAGAGTGTTGTGGTGAATTTTGAGTTGCCAAAAATGGTTGAAAACAAAGCAGATGTTAATAAACACAGTAAAATAAAAGAAAATAAACAACAAAAATGTGCAATGCTAATGAGCAGCTGAAAAAATGTTGAGAATGCGCACAAAAAAGAGAACTAGAATATGAATAATAAACTAATAAAGAACATAAAAACTAAATGATAATAGAAAAACAAAAAACAAATTGTGTAAAAACTGATATAAGAAAATCAGCGCGAAATGACAATTATCGCAAAAGCGCAGCATTGTGCAGGTGAAAGGGTTATTAAGAAGTACAAAAGTGTGGTTAACGTGAGAAAAAAAGTTTCAGGGCTAAAGCAAACAAAAGAGTGAAATATGAAAGAGATAGAAAATTGTACAAAAAAATAATAAAATTCGCATAGAAAGAGAAAAGATTACAAAAAAAAATCAAAGTGTGCTGCAAACTAATGAATTAATCACTGAGAAAGAAAGAAAATTAAGGAAAAGTTAAAAATAGATACGAAAATGAAGGATATATAAACAAGTGTAAAGTTAAAAAATGAAAATTAAAAATAATATTTGTCTGCTCCTAAAATATTGTAAAAAAAAACAACATAATGAATAAGTGAAGCAGACTTCAATCAGCAAGAAAACGTTAAAAATAGAAGAAACAAAGACCAGAAATCAAATTATAAAAGAAAACTAGCCTAAAGGTAAATTGATTTTCCTTCACCACTTGTCAGCCTGCTTAACAGTTATTTACTATGCATTTTGTATATAGTCATATAAACAACAAAAAAACAACAAATTAAAAAATATAGCGAGCATAACAAAATAAAATAAAATCAAGTAAGGTAAGATAAAATAAAATAAGAAATACATAAAAAATGCAGTGAACAAAAAAACTGAAATAAAATAGAGTAAACAAGTAAAACAAAATTGAATAAAATAAATTTTAATAAAGAAAATTAAATTAAATTAAATAATGTAAAGTAAAATTATATGAAATAAATTAATAAATAAATATTGTAATAAAATAAAACGAAGTAAGGTAAGATCAAATAAAATAAAAAATACATAAATCAAAAATAAGAAAAAAAGTAAAAGAAAATAGAGTAAATTAACACAAAATTAAATTAAATAAATTTAAATTAAAAAAATAAAAGAAATTAAAATAAAATAAAATAAAAAATACATAAATCAAAAATAAGAAAAAAAGTAAAAGAAAATAGAGCAAAGTAACACAAAATTAAATTAAATAAATTTAAATTTAAAAAAATAAAGGAAATTAAAATAAAATAAAATAATATAAAATAAATAAAATAAAATAAAATAAAATATAATAAAATATAATAAAAGAAAATAAAATAAAATAAAATAAATTTAAAAAAAGCTAATATTATATGAAATAAATTAAAATAAAATAAAGAAAATAAAGCAAAATAAAATAATATAAAGTAAAATTAAAATAATGTAAAAAATTAATATAGTAAATTAAAAATATTATAAAGTAAGATAAAAAGATTAACAACAAAACAAAATAGCTAAAATTCAGAGGCCAAAGCGATTTCAACGCTTTCTGCTATTTTTTTCCTACTTTTAGTCCCCACTTTAGTGCAACACTAGGCAGATAAAAAGTCGAGGATATATTCAGCGCTGCAGGGAGCTATAAAAAACACAATCGCCATAAACGAGCAGCAGCAGCAGCAGCAGTTGAAAATCGTCTTCGACTTGTGTGTGTGCGAGTGTGTGTGTGTGTAGTTTATTGCTTGTGGTCGCCACCACCGCCACTGTAGTGATAAATATTAAATTCACAAAATCAGGAAACGTGTCCGTCAGCGGTCGGCCGTCGTTCAGCTGCTTGGTCAGCTCGACAGGCACGTAGCTTAAACATTGTTAGGCTGCCTGACTGTCTCTTAACCAAACGTGAACGGAGATAGTTGACGACGTTATATCGTTGTCCGACACGTCCGTTACGTTGTTGCTGTTGTTATTGTCGGTTGGCGAAACCGGTGGTGAGAGAGGAAGTGATGTCGGAAGGAAGGAAATAGGTAGGAAAGTAACACTTTGCATACCAAAGGATACGGGCAAACAAACAACTATGACAGCACAACTTTAAGTGCGACTACAAAACCAAGAACAACAAGAACAAGAAAAATTAAAAATGAAAAGCAAAACACAAAACACAAATGCATTAAAGTACCGTAAAAGCTGATTGCAGATATATATAAGTGTGGAAGTGAAAACTGCAGCAAACAATTCTGACTCATGCAAAAGTAAGTGCGACAACAACAACAACAATAAACAACAACAATAATCAACAAACAACTTCAACAGTAGCAGCACGTGAACTGAGGCGAATCACAACTAAACTCGAGTTATTGCAATCCTTTTGCAAATTAACTGAAACAAGAAAAACAACAACTCTCAACAACAATAACAACAACACTTGAGCACTAATTCAACGAATGTAACAACTATAACACTGTTAGTTTTATAACGACAGCGTGGCAAGCGAGTAACACCGAAGCGAGCAATCAACAAATTTAGAACACAAAGCTTGAAGAAGTAATGGCAAAGGAGGAGCAGAAATCGAAGAAAAAAGAAAAAAGTTTTTGCTAAAGTTAAACGTGAAATGAAAACTTTCAGCAGCAGCAGCCAAGTGTCGCCGTTACGAAAGTTAGAAAAGTTTGTTGATTTCAATGAGAAAGCATATTAATACCATAACTAACGGGAAAAACAACAACAACAACAACATCAACAACGACAGTAATACTTAGCAAAGCAAGTAAACGGGATTTGGCATGAATTTTGTAGAAAAGTAAACTGTGAGCAATGGAAACAAATAATTGAATGAAAATGAAACTAACAAAAACAACAAAAAAGTACTAATCTTCGAAAAGAAATTAAAAAAAAAAAATATGTGAAGAAAAATAAATATATAAGTAAATAAATCCACTATAAACGCGATAGCAGTGTTTAAGAAAGGTTGAAAAAAGACAACAAAAATATATTAAAGATATCAAAATCTATAAAAGTGGCACAAACATTAAAAAAACAAGACATATAAACGGGAAAATTTCTTTAATAAAATATTTAAGGTGAGCGCATATTTGTTATTAACTCGAAACAATTGGTTATATTTTTTTAATAATATCTTTCAGTAGTTTCTGAATAAAATTATTTCTATCCTTCATAGTTGTAGCTGAATAAAACTAAGATCACTGAAATTCGGAATCAATTTGAATACATGGTATACATATATATAAACGGCGCTTTGTAGCCGCTGAGGCGCTTTTCGACCAAGGTTTTCCTCCCATTTGTGGTATGCGCCTTGATGCTTTTCCAACAAAAAGAGTGGCATACAGTACATACCAAGCCGCCTCCGAACAATCGATGGAATTTTATGAGGAGCTTTGATTTTCATATCAGAAATACACTCAGAGGGGTTGACATATCCTGCGAAGGCGACCCCGAAAAAATTCAACATTACGCCTTTACCTCAGCCCATTTCAGGTCCTTTTGTTTCTTGACCTTCTTCTTGGCCATTTTTTGCTCCATATCAATAGTTGAGGAATTTAAACGTAGTAAATAGTTTTAAAATCCCACTACAAAGCAAACATAATCTTCTTTCGGTAGATGTCGGCTTTGGATGTTAATTCTGGAGACTGGTCTTGCTTAAGTCAAGTCTACTTTCGCTTTATGAGACTAAACGCGGTTTATTTGCTTTAGAAATTATTCATTTTGGCTGTTATAAAACTGTGAGACGTCTTATTTGAATGAGTTTCATGAGATGGATTTCTTTCTACACATTTTTGCTCTACCCATTCATTGTTAATTGAATTCGATACGATCTCAGGAGTTACCATGCGCCAATCAGTTTAGAGAAGCGTCTTTATTTTGGCCTGTTCAGTAGTTCCTCCAGTCGTTTGGTGAGAGAAAACGCTGTCCTTCAGTAAGCCAGTCTTGACATAAATTTCACGAGATTTTTCTTCTTCGTTCTCGTTCTTTTGGAAGTAAAAAAGTTTAATATTTCATAATAATGTTCCTCTTATTTGATTATTTTCAACTTAATTTGGTGAGCTGAACTATTTTTACTCCGATTGCTGTGTCAAAACACCTTATAAATAATAATTTTAGTTCTTCGCTATTTAAAGACACGTCTTATTGCTATTGCTGGTACTAAAAGCCACATGCCTACCTACACTCCCTCACGCGCTCCGCTTCGCCACACAACGTCCATAATAGACTCTGCATGCGCATTTATACATTTTATGTTATTTATGTGACAGCTAAAGGAAATAAATAGAAGTCACGTCGACTCGACAGAGCGACCGCACTACCGACGGACGGACAGATCAACCGGTGAAATATGTCTGTGACCAACGAAGAAGAAGAAGAAGAAGAAGAAGAGCATAAATATTCCGCTCATATATAAAGTGTAAATTCTATTATTTGCACAAATATATATATATATATTTTTATGTGTAATTGTGTACATTTGCATGCGAGTTCATAAGTAGACCAGACCAGTATGCAGCGATTAGAGTGCGAACATGTGTGTGTGTATGTGTGTGTGTGTCGGTGGCGTATGAGCAACATTTTGGTTTGGCTTTCACGTGCATTTGCATGCAGTTGGAAAATCGTCACTCGTACGACATGTGGGCATATGGTCGACAATTTATACATGCACACACACATACATACACACATGCATACGCAGGCTTAATAATATGTGAGCAGTGATGTAGGAAAACCAACTTACCGTTATTATTGCTTGGCATAATAGATGAAATGAGAATGCAAAGACAAATGAACATAGAAATGAACGAGAAAAAAACACACACAAAACGCACACAGCCGCGACATACATACACACAAATGGGAAAATAAATAGACTATATGTATGTATATAGGGACATAGGTACATATGTGTTAGAAGAATATTGACAGTTACAAATGCTGTTAAGCACCAGCGAGAGATTTCCATATAAATACATACGAGTATGTACATATATAAGTGTGTATGTATATTGTACGCTTGTAACAACGCATTCATGCATTCATGCAGAGTGTCCATTGTAACGGTACAAACACACACACACAAAAAAACAAACAAAAAACAAATGCAGTAGGAATGAAATGACCTAGCGAGTGTAAGGGAAGAGCAGAGAGAGCGGTGTGGTGTGGAAACAATGAAATGAGTAACATTTGTATGGAACTTCAATATTTTTGTTCTATTTGTATCGCTTGCATGTACAATAACTAACGAACTTCATCATTTCGCAAATAAACACAAACATAGATACACACACATATATGTATACTTATAATCACAGTGCTTATTTTAGCACGAATGTCCTTCGCATTCACTTGTTTTAGCTTCACTCGTGACTTAATTATTATTCTTTAGATTCATGTGTTGTTCATTGTAGTTGTTGCTGTTGTTGTTTTTTATTGCAGTGCTGTTACTTTTTGTATTTGTAGAAATTTCTTTTATTTTTTATATTTTTTCTGCTCCTAAACATAGACAATAAAATTAATTATCCAAACATTACACTGCATTGTAAAAGTACGCGTTACTCGAGTTAAGCTGCTCTGCGGAGCTAAATAGGTTTCTTTTCATGAGATTATGTGCTCTTTGGCATCTTTTTGTGGCAACTTTTGTCTCTCTATGGATGGGCAAAGTTGTTGTAATTGTACGTAGAATACGTAATTTCGTGTGAGTTTAGTGAACAACTTGATTTCTCGCCTCGATAGGGCGAAGCCGCAAGCGAAAATTAAAAGCCTTAAATTTCATGCAACAATAATGGATTTATTTTTACTACACCTAATCTGATACTAAATTATTATTTTTGAGCGGTCCAAAACTATTTCCAAAAACACTGCTAAGATTTATCAAAATGGTCACTAGAAGTCTTAGACCGGCCAAGGCTGATCCCAGGATTATTGTGAAATTACATTGAATGGATTCTGAGTGTCTGTAACAAACTGATTTCATAATGGAACAGGTGTTTTTCAAGAATTACCCTTCTTAAAGTAATTCCCAGAAGTATTTCACGTAATGTAGACTCCTTTCTCTCTCTTCAAACAACTAAAATCTCTAATTTCATTTGTTGCGTTGTTAGTTTTTGCTCTCCCTCCATCACTTCGTTTCGATTTGGGGCGACATTCAAGGTCATTTTCTTTTGCCGCAGTAATGACTTACAACACCATCGATTGATTGGCTGGAGAAAGTGAAGCCGAAAGCAAGCACAATGAAGATACATAGTTTCCTGGAAAACCAAAAACAAAGACCAAGGAATAAGCGAAAGTAGAAAATAAAATTGTTACTAAAATCCAATTAGGTTGCCATGACACAGCAAGCACAGTTATGTGGCGGAACAATGTGCATGGTGTGGGTGGCTGTTGAGGAATTTAAGGTTGGAATTGTGAATATCTTTAAATCAGCACTTCTCTATAAATTTGCCCAAACTTAAAACAAACTCAGCAATTGTCTTGGCAATATGAAATCTGAAGAGCTATAAAGATTGCGTTTATCTTTCAACAAATTTTACTGGCAAAAGTTTTGTCGTTAAAGGCGGCACATTAAATTCTCAACTCTATGTAAAAGTGCAATTATTTTGAGAATTTTGAGAGTAAAAGTCTATAGGGAAAGTTTACTTCTCATTCAGTTTGTAAGTAGAAGTAAAAGTAGCAAAATAATGAAATAAATAAATAAAATGAAAAAAAATAAAATGAAATGAAAAAATAAGCTAATTAAAATAAACCAAATCCAAACACAAAAATAAAAAATAAAAAAATAATAATATATATTAAATTAAAATAAAGTAACATAAAAAAACAAAAAATAAAATAAATAAATAAAAAAAAATGAAATGAAATGAAAAAATAAGCTAATTAAAATAAAATAAATAAACAACATTAAAAAAAAATAAAAAAGTAAATCAAATAAATTAAATTAAAAAAAAAAATAATAATAATAATATATATTAAATTAAAAAAAAATAAATTAAATAAAAAATTAAAAAAAATAATTAAAATGATATGAAAAAATAAGTTATTAAAATAAAATAAATCAAAAACAATAAAAACAGAATAAAAAGTAAATCAAATAAATTTAAATTAAATAAATAAAACTTATTAAATTAAACTTAAATAAATTAATATAAATAAAGTATAATAAATAAACAAAATAAAATAAAGTAAATTAAAATAAACTAAAATAAAATAAAATAAAATAAAGTAAAATAAAATAAAATAAAAAAAAAAAATAAAATAAAATAAAATAAAATAAAATAAAGTAAAATAAAATAAAATAAAATAAAATAAAATAAAATAAAATAAAATAAAATAAAATAAAATAAAATAAAATAAAATAAAATAAAATAAAATAAAATAAAATAAAATAAAATAAAATAAAATAAAATAAAATAAAATAAAATAAAATAAAATAAAATAAAATAAAATAAAATAAAATAAAATAAAATAAAATAAAATAAAATAAAATAAAATAAAATAAAATAAAATAAAATAAAATAAAATAAAATAAAATAATATAAAATAAAATAAAATAAAATAAAATAAAATAAAAGTTTATTTACATTTTTTCCGAAAAAAAAAATTTTATTTTTGATTTGAGAAGGTGTTAGTACAAAATAATATAACTTTTTTCAGTATTCTTTGAATTCTCCAGTTTTCGGATTTAAAAGTTTTCGGTAAAAACTGGACATATTTTTTAAATAAAATGTACAAGAAATACAAATAGGGATTAATTTGTCATTTTTATTTCTTTTTCTTATTCCTAAATCTTCTATTGTCGATTAATATCAAGAATCCCATTGAACTTGTCACATTTCCACCCATATCAAGAGGAAGACGAACAAGTAGAGGAGGAAAAAGAATAAATTAACAAAACACGTGTGAGATTTTCGTTGCATATATGTATGTATGTACATACACAGTAAGTAGGCCAGTACACACATACTCGTACATATATATGCAATAGCCGCAGAGTAAAAAGGAACATTAAATGCTAGACAAGAAATGTTTTTTTTTTATTCGCAAAAGTTGCACGCTCGACAGAGAAGACATAAAAGTACAATTCGGAAGACTTAGTTTCATATAAAGGCCACGAGAGTGCGCGGGTGCAGAGGGCGGGTATGGCAGGAGAGTTTTCGTGTGCAATTGTTCGGCTGCGTGTGTGCGGGTCATTTGTATATTTTTATTGTGTCACCAACTTTAATGTCAAGCATTTCCTGATGTGTTCTGCGCCAAAGCAGTGTCGAGTCCTTCTACACGTACATTTGGTTGCTCCTGCCGGTGTGTGTTTGCCGTTAGCGGACAGTATGAAGATGTGAGAGGAAACAAATGTGCATAAATAACGGAAATATGAAACTCAACACTCATACATACATACATACATGGGTACATACATAGCATTTGCTTGAGTTGCGTTGATTTGTTGTTGCTGGCGTAAGTTTATGAGTTGTGTGCAAACGAGCAAAAGGATACAGCGAAGGATATGAATATGCTCTGACACGGCAAATGTGTAAACATTTTATACTACTCAAGTATGGCTGTGTGTGTATGTGTGTTTGTTTGTTTTAGCAAATATTTGTGCATATGTGACGTATTTTTATTAGTTGTTCTTTATCAAAAAAAAAAAAAAAAAAAAATTTGTTGCTGGCAAGCATGTGCTGACAGCCATTTTTCTATGTTGTCCAT
This sequence comes from Ceratitis rosa, assembly GCA_037013455.1. Lineage (NCBI taxonomy): Eukaryota > Metazoa > Arthropoda > Insecta > Diptera > Tephritidae > Ceratitis > Ceratitis rosa. The sequence continues at coordinate 1,225,111 of JAWMAG010000041.1, forward strand.
TTCCCAAAACATTTATTCACTCGTTGTTATTTCACAAGTTCTCAAATCTTTCTAGTTATGCGATTTTATGAAAGTTTGCACAACAAAAGTGAAAACATGTGCATGACACACTTTGCACTGTCGTGACTGTTGTTCCCTACTAATGTCACCGTTGCCCAACAAACATCGAAAAAAGTGAGGAAAACGCTCACTAAATTCTCACTGGATTTTATAAGGTCTCGAGAAAGTACATGAAACTTTTCGTAAGCTCTTTTGGGATTAACTTATCTGACTTATCAGTGCAGGCGAACGTTTTAAGCAAGATATGACCAAGTGGATTCGTATAAATAAAGAGCATATTGGTATATCCCCCACCAAATACAAACTGCAACTTGAATGATTAATTTACAGTTAGGCCACGCTCCGCTGCAAGTCGAGACAAACCTGGCCGAAATGGGACCGGAAGAGTTTGTTCTCTCTGAAAATGGTAGAAATTTCTAAAGTATTGGAATCCTGGCGAGAAGCTTCCGATAGGCTACCTTCGAAAAGGTCTGGTGTAGATATGACTTTATCTAAGCAAATGTAGATTTCGGGTCTAAATTTCACTAGAAAGCCCAAATGTATGGAAAAGAAGCCATAAACTCATATCGTAGTATTTGTGATATCACAATGAGCCTATTTTGCCTAAACAAGAGCAAAAAGATGAGCCCAGATCCGAGTGTCTATTGGGTAATCATAATTATAACTGTCCTTTTTCTATATAAAGTATATGAATGTATGTATGTGTGTAGCTACATTTGTACGCTTGTGTTTGTTGGCGTAAATTTATTTGGGCTACCAAATCAATAGTTCTTGTCAAGTCTACTATAACGAGCAGCTATCGAAGAGTCGTGAGTCAAATACGTAATAATAACCTTCAAGTATTAATTTCATTTTTATGCTTTGGACTTCTGCTTTGCTGGTATTCCTGTGTTTATTTGTATGTTTATATGTATGTATTTGTGTATTTTCTTGTTCGATTTCGCTTTTCTTATACTTCAAAATAGTTTTCCATTTGATTTAAAACGATGTTTTCTTCTGCTTGTTCATTTGTAGTGAAGAAAAATCGTTAAAGTACTTTTTCGTAAGTCACAACGCACAAAGAGATAACAAATTGAAAATATATAGAATCTACCTACCAACAGTCAAGTGTCTCCAAAGTAAGAAAGCAACTTTGCAAGAATTGCATTTTGCTGCTTTTCTTTACTTCTTACTGTTTTTATTTTTATTTTTATTTTTATTTTTATTTTAATTTTTTCAATTATATTTCTCTTCCTTTTTTTTACAACATTTTTTTCTGCATTAATTTGTGCACTAAGCACAAACTTTTTCAATAACATCCAATAAGCTTGGCACATACACGTACAACATAAGTACTTATGCTGCATTCAGGCGGCGCAGTTGCTTCGGCGTACGCCTGAAAGAGGAAGCAAACTCTTTTCTGTTTTCGAAGTTGAAAAGGTGCAAGAGGTGTGTAAGCCACTTAAGTGCCATATTTTATATTTGATGACGTTGTTAACGGTATATACGTGTGCGTGTTTGTGTGTGATAATACCAGCTCATAAGCGGCTATTGAAAGTTGTATAGACGAAAAAGAAGAAATTGTATTGGTGAGCATATGTACTGTTAAAAAAAAATAAGATTTTTCTTAATGTTAAAATTTTGGAAATTTTTTGAAAAGGGTTGCCACCTGTTTAAATTTTTCATGTAAATACGTTTGTAAACAACTGATAAAAAAAGAACTGCCTTCTGATGGTGTCTTCATGTTTTCCGAATAAATTGAAAAACCTCCAGTTTTTTCTTAAGCCGCCAAACGGCTGATTGATTTTATGAGGAGCTTTTTATTCCATTAAAAAATAAAAAATCCTAAATTTTTTTATAATATCTATCAGGCTAGGATTCGAACTAACCTTATGTAGCATACATTGTTATCCACACGCCTACTGCAACCGCCTTAATTTTCAATATTCGGTATGAAAAAATGTCGCTCATACGCCATGGTGTTTCACAAGTCTATTACCAAAGCATTCTCAATTTTTCCTCCCTTTTTCCATATGTATTTAGAATTATAAATAAATAAATCCAAACTATTGTGCACCCTTCTTTACATTACTTATACATGTATATATGTACGTGTAGAGCTATTATACCGAAGGGTCGCCGGTGATCCCAAGCAACCCTATCAATGTAAGGATGGGTGTTTACAAACGCGCTATTACAAATAACCTAATTCCACTTTAAAAAGGGCTTACATTTTCATATACATACATATATGCAAGCATATATGCGATATCCCTACACACTGTAGTACATACATACATACATACGTACACGTATTTAGGGAGTGTATCTATGCAATTCAACCATTCAACTCATCCTACAATATATCGCCAGCCCCAACCACTACCATTCAGCATCTCTACCTCAATATTTTCTATTTTATTCCACTTTCTTTCATATTTCTTACGCCTTAAGTGATTTTCTCGCCGCAGGGGAGTAAATGTGGACCGTATTCTCAGGTGCATGGGTCAAAGCGAGATTGCAGATGACGTCTTTTTAACTTATTTCTAACGCCTATATTTTCTTCCTTCCACTTTTGTACCGGTGTGTGTATGTACGAGTATGTATGAGTATGGTTGTGTGTGTGTGCGTAACTACTTGAGTATGTATACCCAATAAATGTATGTTTGTTTTTCCGTGCGCATAAATTTGTGACTACGCTGGTGACTAAGGCAGCCACGTCTTCTTTTCCATCTTCCCCTCCATCACCGCCTAGTCTTGAAATGCCTGATGCTGAGGTCGCTGTGCCTGCCAGTGCATAAATAAAAAAGGATTATTTTCAAAGTGCGAGAAAGTTGATTTTTCTTACTTTCGCTAAGCTTTAATGGCGTTGTTAAGATGCCTACCACCTTTGCGTGCAGTTCGTTTCATGGTTTTTCTATTTTTCATTTTCTCTTTATGTTTATTTATTTTTTATTTATTTTGCTATGCGTGGATATAAGTTTTTATTTTTATTTTTATTTTTATTTTTTTTTCTATTTCATTTGCAAATCTCGTTATCGCACACAGGTAATCGCGCACTTGTGCATACACAAAGCATATGTATATATGTAATATATATATGTATTCATAAATATGTGTTGACGGGATAATGTATTAGAATTGCAAAGCATTTATATTCATGAGAAAGAAAATGGGGCTCAATATTTTTATATAAAATTTTCCAAATCTAACCGATAGTCTCGCATCCCGCTTGGCTAAGATTAAAGGCGAGGAGAGAGTACGAGTATGTAAAAAATAATTGTGGCTTTTGCGTCTTGATGTTAGTCCAACAATTGGAGAGACCTACAGCTTATACTAAGCCGCCTCCGAATGGCTGATTTAAAAAAAAAAATTAAAAAATTTAAAAAATTTCCAGAAAAACGTTGCCAAATTTACTGGTAAAAAAAATGTCTTTTTGTCTGAACGAAGGCAAATTTGAGGCGAAGAAAGAACATTTCAATAAATCTAAGTTTGGAATTTATACAAAGGAACAAAATTTTTTTACTTTTTACTGTTTAAAGAAAATCAAAAGTTTGCTTATCCTAAGCTTTTTTATACGAATTGATGAAATCCTTCTTTCAAAGCATAATTCGCGTTAATCGACCTAAATATTTAGGCCGAATTCTTTAAAATATTAATACCACAATGCAAAGAAAATTTAGAAAATGTCAATTCATGACTTGAAATGTAGGAAAAAGCTTCAATTTTAAATACAAATAACAAACAAAAAGTTATAAAATCTCCAAAAGAATTAACAAAAAGAAAGTTCACAAACTTAATCACAACTTTGCCACAAAACTTTTGGCAACTGTCCCAAAAACTGCTGTTATGTCGTTGGAAATTTATTTTTTAATATTATTGCTCGGCATTTGAAACCGTTAGCTTCGGTACATTTGGAAATTTTCATTTGTAGTCATAACTTTTAATTTACTTCACACCTGCGTGTCTCCTATGTATTTAGCTTCTGCTACGAAGTTAAATGAGTATAGAAAATTTAATAAAAAAAAATGCGAAAAAACGAAAGGCGAAGGAGAAGCCGCAGTGGGGTGAGTGTTTATAGTCGAAATTCATACTGAGTGCGAACACAGCGTGGGCGTGGGTCTTTAAAACCACAAAAATGCTGTTGTCTTATCAGAAAAAAATAAATATACATATTTACATGGTAAACTAACTGTACAAATGACTTATCTGTTTGCACTGTTGACAATTTTCTGTAAAGCTAATGGCAATGTTGCCTATTTTCTAGGACCACGTTGCCAATTTTCCATCTTCGAGACAGGTCGCTGAATTTTTTCCTCTCATACATATCAAAAATAAATAAATAAGATGTTAGAGGCTTTCACTGAAAAAACGAAAGTGAATATAAACAACAGTTATAGAAAAATTAATAAAAAAAAACAAAAAAATGAAATGAAAGCGTTGAAAGAGCCAAAACAGCTGTCAAGTGAATAAAGCACAAGCAAACAAGCCTCGAATGAAACTACCAGAAACTAGCTTCGGCGAATGGGGCAAATTGAAAGAAAAGTATGTACAGACACTCATACCAGGTAAGGAGAGCATTGTGGGAGGGAGAGCTTGCTTGGGGTGAGACATCATAGTTAAAAAAGTAATAACTTTCGTGACATATAGCATTTTAGGCCAAACACACACATACACACGCATGCACATGCTTACAATGAAATACCTGCATCCCAGCCAACCAAATAGGAAGGGCTGTGAAGTATGTATAAACCAGTCAACACTTCTAAGGAGGATATCACTGGTTCTTCAAACATTTCTTCAAGAGATGTAAAAAGGGAAGTCAAAAACATCGGGGCGGTGTGAAGGTTAGCGAGAGAAAAAGGAGCTCGGGAACTGGTAACTGACTGGTAACTGACTGGTAACTGACTGGTAACTGGTAAAGTAACTCATAAGAAGACAAATTATCTAAGAAGAGTGTTACCGAAAAGCTTTAAGGAAGAAACTTGAAGGTAGTGAAAAGGGCTACCTTGAAACCTAAAAAAATAAAAGCCCAGAATAAAACATATGCTCATACCAATTTCTGCAGTTGCCTGGGTTGCATTTATGGTACAGCGAAAACATTCTCGCTTTTCGTAGATACACCGAACAGGATTGACAACATCAATAACGACTGGCAGCCAACCAGTGAACTTTTTTTCCGCTTTTGTGCTGCTCCATTTACCTTCACGCTACAACATTACGCTGGTACACGGCACGCTATATGCCGTTTCAAATTATGTCGCACCATGCCACGCCACTCCAACAAGTGCAGGAGCACTCTTCAGCTCGTCGCGTCATTCTACCGTCGCTTCACCTCAGCTCAGTCCATTGGCGTTTGCTTCAAAATTCATATCAAGCATGTTATGGCGCTTATTGCTTCTAGTTTCCCACTTCACTTCACTTCACATCACCTTCCACCCCGCCCCTTCCAAGCCGCTCTACTTGTCAGTTAGCGCGCTTAGATAGATGTCGATGTTATTCGACATTATTCGGCGGTGCCAATAGAGACAACCGTTAGTCGAATTGTGCACGCGCGCGAGAAAGAATAGATTCATACGTAGATTGATGGTTGGTTGTTGGCGCTGACGCTGACGCTGTGGTTGTGTCTGCTCTTGTACACAGGCATGTGTTGGGGAATTGGAAGCGCGTTTCTTCGAATTTCGGCAAAGACAGTTATTTCTTGCCTAGCGGCGTTTGTAGATGAAAATATGACAGCGTCCATTAATTTTTGTTGCTATAAATATGAATCGAATTTAATATCAGAATTTCATATTACATTTGTTACATCAGATAACACGTTTGCCTGAAGTAAGCACAAAGTGTCATGAAATTTATGGCCTAAAAACCAGGTTGCGAGCAGAAATGAAAAGGGGTGCGTAAGTGCCTCCATTCATACCTCAAAGGTATTTTTATTGAGAAAAAAATTTAACACCAAACACATGAAAGCACGGAAAGAACGCGGAAATGCCTTTTGAATACCCATGACCGATACAATCTTCTGCTTATTTAGTGCTCTTGTCCAACCCAGTTATTCTTTATCAACTGCTGGGCTAAGAAGATGTTCTTGCAAGTTTTGTAGGTTGGTAAAACTTTGCTTCTTCTGCATCCTGTTCTTTAGTTTGCTGAAGCACTAGGCTGCTGATTAGTCAGCGTACTTTAAAGGCTCTCTCTTTAGTACACAGATGGATAACATCCAACACGAGCGACTTTTTTTACCAGCAAGACTAATGGTACATGGACTATAGCACTACAAAAGTTCCACTACTTGGCATGGCAAGCTTGACGAACCTCACTTACCTTAACATTAGCTATCTCAAATGGATCATCAAGATAGATAGACCCAAAATTCCGAGAGAGCTCAGAGCAGGGCATGGAATTAAAGCTACTATGTATAACCAGCGGTATGCCAGAACTCTTAATACCTGCAGGTTTCATTCGGCTAGCCAATTTTCCCTACCTTCATATTTCTTCCTCATAGGTGTCCTTCTTTATGAAGTCACAAAAAGCATACTAAGGCCTGCCTCGTTAAGAGAATTCTGTTTGGTTGTGCCTTGCATAGTAAAGCTGTCAGTCGTGCAGTTTCCATTGATGTTCTTGGAATGTACAGGAATCCATGGTCACCTCCTTCAAAGATCGACGACAGCTTAGTACACTTTTCGAGCTTTTATCAGTTTTTATTTTATTCCAGCAGTTATTATATTTATTGTTTTTTTTTCTTGAGAGTTCAATTTAAATTTTTTATTTTATTTCCATATGCCCCCTATGGAAGCATAATTACGCTACTCAGTGGCTAAAGTGCGGCCTCTTGTAGTCAAATCCTCAACCTACCATTTCAGTCAATAGGCAAATTACAACTCTCTCGTGCCTGAAGCTCATTTCAGTTTTGCCTAGTTACTCACATTGTTATACAAAGTTTCGTCTTTTTTATACCAAAAGTTAAATAAAAATTCAATAAAAAAAAATTTATAAAAAATAAAAGGAAAAACTTGAAACAATTTGAAGTTGGGAAGTTGATGCTATTCGTGCATAAAAAGGCAGTCAGGCAGACATTCCCTTGTTTCCTGTTGAAATATTTCTTTTCGAAAAATGTCTACACCATACATACATGCATACATATGTAATAAAGACACACACACACATGAACGGTAAATTTGTTCACACATTCCGTTTGACTTTGTAGACCAACAAAAATACAAAAATATTTCTTTCTTACCAAAATATTTCTAAAATATTTGCAAACCACTTTGTAGCCGACCCTTTGCGTGTGTGTGTGTGTTAGTACATACATGCGCGACCAGATGCATACCCAAGCATACATTTGTTGCATACATCAGTGTGTTTGTGTGTGTACATTTCCTTTGAATTTTGCTTTATCTAATTAGATTTTCTTGTGTTGACTCGTCAAATTTAAACAATGCTCGGGAATCATCAAAGAAACACACATATTTATACAAATAAATATAAGTGAGCCGCTTTTTATTTGTGATTACAAGGTTTTTTAAGAATTCATTTGAGTTGCTAATGTGTTTTTCATATCTTTGAAAGCTCTCTTTCTCTTCGTCTGGTATGTCGTGTCTTTCGTTATGTCCACATGAATATTTAATAGATGTGTGTGTGCGTATGTATGTGTGTATGTGTGTGTATTACACATATTCTCAGTCTCGTTTCCGCAATCATATCCTCGCATCCGCTCGCCGCATATCCGTTTCCGTTGGTATGAAGTTGCGCCTACAGTCGCATGACGCGTCTGTGGTATTAACATATTCTCACAGCAATAGGCGGGGCAACTAGAGATTTAACTGAACAAAATTATAACTGAAGCTGGACAAAGGCTATATTACGTCATCTGAGAACCCAGCACAAATATTGATCAAAGGTGCATTCTACCTACCTACCAAAGCGCAAAATATTTTTAGACTCTTAAAATACGATTATTAGCCCACTATTAACCGATTTGTCAAGATAGCAGAAAAGTCGATGCCGAACTTAGGGATACATTGGAGTTTCTCCTCCAAACTGTGGTGTGTGTGTTGATATTTTTGCAACTTACAGTTTATTGTAAGCCTCCTCCGAACGGCCGATGTATTTGATTTGATTTTATTGATTGTCAGAAATACATTCGGAGAGCGTGACACTCCTTGGTTGTTGGTCGGACCTGAACTCGAACCCTGGCCTTCCGAGTGGTACTACGTAAAGCTAGCGCCTCCGTTATTGCGGCCGTCATTATACGATATAATCATTGTAATTATTTACGTACAAATTGTAAATGTTTTCCAATTCAAAATGAAATCAATGTAACCCACTTAGGCGCGATGTTTGTGTAAGACACACCACCGTCGAGCGTAGAAAGCAAGAACCACAAGTAATAGCACAAACATGTTGTCATGTACATACATACAATTATAAGTCTTGTTGTCTTACACAATCCGACGTCAACCCAACGTCAAGTCTGCCACACTCCCTCAACGGCATGTCATATGTTGTGTGTCGCAGAGGGATTTCGTATTCAGGGCGCGGCAAAAGAGAATTGATTTTTCTTTGTCTTCTTGAGGTTGTTGTTTTTACTTTTAATTTCTTGACTGTCTGCTGTTTTTTTTCTTCTCTCTGTTGCCCACCACACACGCGTACTAACCATCTGTCTCATCAAGTGAGACCATAAACCGCGGCGTGGCTTTCATTGCTTGCCAACTACGCAAAGGCGGGGTGCGGGGGCTTGCTTCGATGGCGATTTAAAGAAATATATAACAAAATAATTATATGTAGCATATTTGTATTTAAATGGGTGTTGCCTTACTAGTGGGTGAACACACCACACTTTAGGCTGTCCAAAAGCTCAACGGCCTAAGCTTGTGCTTCGTAGCATTAGTTGGCGCCTACATTTTGACCTCAGCGTTTGAGTTCAGCATTTTTTCTTTTTTCTTTTGCTTTTTCCGTTTCTTTGTGTTTTTCATCTTTTTTATAAGTTCACAGTCGTTCAAAACGTTTTACTCGCAATTTGTCTGCTTTCTTCATAAAATTTTTTGTCTTTTAAATTGTACATTGTGCTTCTAGTTGTCTTACTGTCTTACTTACGACAGCCCATTTGACGGTCTTCCCAATAAAGATTTATGTTTGAGCTGAGCGCACTTTTGAAAAGTTTGGAAAAACTTTGGAGGCAAATTTTTTTTTATTCACTAGAGGGTTCTTTTGGTTTCGGCGTGTAAATACATTTGAAGAGAGCGAGCGAAACAAATGGCTATTCGATGGAGTTAATTCATGTTCATTCAGTTCGTGCTATCTTCGTGGAGCTTAGGTTAGTTTGAAGTGGCTCTCGATGTGTAAGCATCAAAGCATCAAAGCCAGTGTCGGCTCATTGTGATACCACGAAGTTTAACTGATCACTAAGCTTTGCTATCCATCCACTGGGATTCCTTTATGAATTCCATCATCTCATTTATCTTGTTGTCTGATATTTTGTATAAATCATAGATGAAAGCACCTACCGGGGCCTGGCTCTACCTAAAAAGGGGCAGTCACATACTTATTTGAGCATCTCCTGAAGGAAACTCCCAGCCTAGCAGCGTGTTGCTGGTTAAGACTCTTACTTGAGATGTCCTCTCTTTTGAGAGTATATATTTCGTGTGACTTAGAAATTCTGCAAGTAACATTGTGGTCCTTAAGTTCTATGGTAAATGGCACAACATCGAGAATCACATTTAAGGCTTCATTTTGTTTTGAGCGCACCACTTATACTAGTCTTTCGTGAGCTTTGAATTCCATTCAGAAGTTTAACGTGTGTCACCCTAGATTACTTCGTTTACAGTACATTTTTTAACACTTGTTCACGCTTAGCATTTTACTCAGGTTAGAGAATTATTTTTTTGTAATGTTCGCTGGGTGTAAGATAAAATATTTGCGTGCAGTTCTTTTTCTTCCCCTTTTTTTGGTCGTTTCTCTTCGTAGTCTCTTTTTAGTCACATCTTTTGCCTCTTTGTGCTTCATTAATATTTAATTAAATAAAAATCAATATGTATGTCATGTAAGTCGTATATTTTAGCCACTTCTTTTCGTTTCTTTTGATTTCGCCCATTTTTCTGGGTTCCACAAACACACAAAGCGAAAAGAAAGAGAAAAAATTAAAACAAAAATTAAATAAAATACAGAATTTGGTACATCTTTTCGACGCCAGCAAATTTCTATCCTTATGTTTTGCCATAAACTTGTATATACGAGTATGTGTTGTCTTATGTCGTCTTTTGCATTTCGTTGCTTACAAATTTTTGCCAATTTTTTCCTTCTTTTAGTTTATATTCTTTTTCCTCTTCACCAGTCACCGTTCTGTGCAGCCTTTGCGTTTTCTGGGCAATTCGGTTGAGCCTTTTATTTTTTCGCCTATTTTCTGTTTTCTGTTTTATTTTTATTTTTTTTTCATTTTATATTTTAGTTTTTTTTTTTGTTTTTGTTTTTTTTGTTCAGCTTCTTTATATCATTTTTATAAATGGTTGACTGCCATATCAGCCATGCTTCGCCTCATTTCTTCCATTATTCGTGGTGTAGCGGAAATTTATTACTCCAAAACACATGGCCATTGAACGAAGAGCTTGTTTGTGTGTGTGTGTGTGTGTGTGTGTGTGTGTGTATGAGTGCACTACATCTTCATGCAACTTTACTTTTCATAAATTCTTAATGCAATACATTAAAAAAAATATGTCTGTCCTATTGAATGGAAATGCTTTCGCACCGCCACTGCGTGCTTGCGGTTGCTTTGGTTCAATGCCTGCGCTGTTTCTGTTTGCTGTGGAGCTTTTGCCGTTTATTTATTTATTTTTTCGTTCAACTTCAATTTTATAAAGTAGGAAATTGAGTGGCTGTTTTGTGGAAGTGAGAAACCATACATTTGTAATGTGCAATAAATTCGTAGTATTTTATCTTAGGACTCAAGCAAAAGTAGGCCATTTTAGCGGAGTGGAAAAGTGTCCTGTTTTGCTATTTAATGGTAATAAAAGGACTTTATAACCAGTGAAATATTGCTTAATTAGAGCTACCATTAATTTGACTGCTGCGCTGATCTTGGCATAACTTGTTAAAAGCAAACTTTAATTCATTTATACGAGTATACCACAATAGCCGAGTGGCAGTGGAATTCGTAAAGCCTTAATTCGAGTGCTGGTCCCACCAAAAATTATAGAAAATGAATTTTTCTAATTGCGGTTGCCCTTCGACAGGGGATATCAAGCCCTCTGCATGTATTTCTGATAAGAATATCAAAGCTTTTTATAAGACACTTCGAATATTCGGAGGTGGCTTACAATAAACTGTAAGTTGTAGGAGGAACTCGGCGAAAGTGACTTCAGTGGTTGGTTGGTTGAAGTGGCTGCCGGGCATCGGCACACCTAGGTACCAAACGGGCCAATTGTGATACCACTGAGGATCACAAGGACCCCCACCCGTTAATCGAACCAGTGCGTGGATCAGTTACCGCATCTTAGCTCCCGCTATCTCGGTCAGGTCTACAAAGGTTGCCGCCCCTAGAGACTTCAGCTTACTCCTCCAAAGTGTGTGGCATTCGCAAAGAAAGTGCCTTAAAGTTTCCGGTGCTCTTTCTTGTCTGTAACTTCTGCAGAAATCATTGAATGGCACGCCAAATCTTTCAGCGTGCCTGCCCAATAAGATCTGTCCTGTAAGAAGGCCTACAACTGTAGACATATCCTTCCTTCGATTTGAGTGCTTGCGAGACGCCAATTATATTATACATATAAGTATTAGTGGCCGGATTCAATACAAGTTTGTTGTCAAGAGCACCATAATATCTAGATTTGTAACTTTTTTTAGTTTTCCGAAACTCTGAAGCTTCACCACACCTAAGTATATCTCCCTTCAGTGCATTGATCTCGGCTATTTTATTGATCGTTGAGCTTTTGATGCGTGTTGTAGCTTTTTCGTCAAATTTCTTGTCCAGAGCCTTTACGTATATCATTTTCTGTACTTCTTCTTATAATCCAGTAGCAAGTTGATTAGTGTTGTTGGCAATTTGGAGGGTTGTCTGAGGTCTAGCTCAGCACAATAGCCATTTGGCAGACTGTCCTTTTCTGTGTCCTTTCTTGTCATTTCCAGTGCATTGGTTTAGGCGATATATAAACAAGGGTTTGATCTTCTGCCCTCTCTTCTGCAATAGCTTTCTATACATAATTCCTTGTGGTCCTTTAGTACTAATATCACCCAGCTCAGCCTCGGAGGCTTCCATGCAGGGACCTTATTATGTCCTATGGAAACATACATGTCCATTAAGTCTCACCAAGAAGAGAGAGAGAGAGAGCGAGAGAATAATGCCAACTCATCATATATATTTACTTCCTAACCTCATTAAATGCTTAGCTTGCCATGCAAATTCTTCTTTCTTTCTTTCTTCTCTTACTCACACTCTTCGTTATCATGGACAAACAGATTTTACTCAAAAATAAATATATTACTTTTCGGCATTCAAATGACGGTGCTGTTGTTGCTAAATGGATTATGCAAATTAGCACGCACCTCGTGCCACGTCCTGATGGAGCTTTGATATGGAAATCTATTTTCGTTGGCTAGAATTTTATGCGAATTTCGCTCACTTTCACCTTTTCCTTTTTAGACATTTTTTAGTTAATTTTATGCGAAAATTCAAAGAGTAATTTGAAAATGGAAAAGAGCTTTTGTCGCCCTCGCAGCTTTTAGCTTTTGTTTAAGACACTTCTGGCATATCTTTGGGAAGAGAATTGTCAGATTCCTCAAATGTGGGAAATTAATGAGAAATAATATTTTATATAATACATACATACATACATACAAATACTGAAAAGTCTTATTGAATCTTTATTGGACAATTTATAAAATGGAAATCTTCTTCTTTTTTAATTGAAATTCGCAAATAACGGAATATTCTCATTGTGCATTTGACTCCAACTTTTTTACATTTGCTTGCCACGTGACTTGGCAGAGTAAAATATAATTTCCGTTAATGCAGCAACAAGTTCGACACCTCCTGCCCTCCCCCATTCACACTCACACTCAGCACGCCAAGAGCTGGCGGCGAATGTGTGGTGCAGAAGGCCCGGAGGTTAAGTTAAGCACTCACTTGGAGCACAATTCCGACTCACTTTAGTCAACTCAAAACATGAAATTTATTTCGCATTTTCAAACGCCACGTCCGCACTTTTTCACGCCAAGCTGCGAAGCACACCAACCTCCGGCCTCCGGCCTTCGACCGCCGTGCACTGCATTCATATTTGCTCATACTCCTCCTCCTCTTCTTTTCCTTCGTCTGTTTAAACAGTGCTATTAGCTGGGCGAAGCTCGGCGTAGGTAATTTAAATTTTATTAGACCACATTTTGCGAGGAGTTTATTTGCATTCAACACAATTCAAATAGCCAGCGTGTGGTTGGAAGCATTTGCGTCCCCAAAGTTAACCGCGAGGCGGCCAACTGCTAGCCGCTCGAATAACTGTGCATTGGCGCGTATGAGTAATAATTCGTTTGGCTGACGGTTGAGGCTACCAACACAACCATCGCCATCCCCATCGCCAGCGCCAGCGCCAACAACACCGCTGCTGCCGTCAACATCACTTTAGAGCGTGGGACACTTGTCCTCTGGTAGTTTGCTGAGTTTTAAACACGCGCGAATGCAACGCGTAAATCACAAAACTATGCTACGACCACAATTTTTGTGCTCAACACGATTGTTGTTGTCGGTTTTATAGCCGAGTATACACTGTTGCAGGGGGTTATGAGGTTTGTTCACTCTACGGTCTCATGTAACAATGCTTTGTGCTCACCTTCGAGGTCGACAAGAAAAGAGAAAACACGACCGTTCAGAGTACTTCCTTATTGGACGCAGATCCTTGACATTCCTTTCTTAAGCACGCATGGGATTTGAAGCGACTCATTCTTCGGCGCATTGATTTTAAAAGTCTGTTAAAGGAATAGGAAACGAAAATTCTATGCGATACTAAAAGGATCCCATGGAGTGTGAGCCGAAGGAATCTTCCACAAGTTCCGAGTTAATCTTCTTTTTGTTTGATATCAGCTGATGGGTGCCGCGTTTGGATGTTGATTCTACGGAAAATAATTCGTCTTCTAAGCGATCTACTAGAGCATCAAAGTAGTTTTTGGTGGCTCTATCTAAAATAAGCTCTTCCCTACTTGACGTTGTTTCTACAAAAAAGGTCACAGCTACGGTTGTGGCTTTCGATGTCATGTGGTGTTCATGCGGTTGTGTTGCGTACCTCTCGGCGGTGGTGGCGGCTTCAGAATGTTTTATGGTTCCCTGTTGCAAGCCTTATTAATGATTATGTAGGTGTATGCGTGCATGGGCTGCAGGTACTGTTATATGTCAAATCTATGCGCCTTCTCATAGTTGGCATGAAATTTGTTCGCCTTTGGCTCAGCGGCCAAGTAAAGGTGTACCCATACATGCATCCATTCCCGGCAGTTAAATCTACTAGTTACAAACTACCCCAAAATTAGTTGGTGAAATGATTTTTTCTTCGATGGATCAATTGCCTAACTATGCATCAGCTGCATACTAGCTAAATACCACTTCGTGCCGGCATATCGAGAATGAATTATCTGCAGCAGTGTTTGAGAACTGAATCTCATGCCTACGAGAAGTACGATTATCCCCATTCACTCGGTTTTTGTGCCCTCGTAGAGAGGTAATAAAACAAACAGAAACAACAACAACAAAACTAGTTCAAATATTCCACTAAATATCATACCCTCGTACATACATATGTACGTAAATATCTCAGCTGAGCGAAACGAATCCTTTGAGAGTGTTTCACTTCATTTTACGTACGCTTTGAACGTTTTGGTCGTTTTGCTTCGGGATGCAGCTGTAAACTACATATATATTACAGTTATATACAAATATTTGCTGCAGCCGTGCGTGTATATGTGCGCTCGCTCCGAGCAAAGACAATATCAACTCACTTTTAATGTTCCCACAGATTGATGAAGCTCTGCTCAACTCTGCTCGCTCCTGGGACGACTACAATAAACCGCGGGTTAGGATGTCTTGTTTGGACAGTCATATCTACACATATACAATATGAACATTGAACGCGTGGGAAATACCATAGCGTTGGTAAATAGTGCGGGTTTCATTTATGAATCGTGTGATGATATTTGTGCTTCACTCTTGTTTGCCCTGAGTGACTTTAAGTGGGTTGGAATTAAATAAACAGACAAGGAGTGACAATGTGACTAAAGCTATGCGCGCAGTGGAGCTCTACTACTACTTTTATTAAAGTGAACGAACTGCTGGATCTGACGCGTTGTCTTGTTTTCCCCCAAAACGAGTTAGATCAGTCCAGCTGCTGTAGTTAGAGGTGTTAAATTTTGGCGTTAAGCAACGTCAGGATGAAGAGTGTATGCTTGTGTATATTAAATTTAAGGTCGCTCTGGTTGGAAGACGAAAGAGGAGTGCCGTGGAAGGTGAGCTTGGTTTTGGCATTCCCATAACTCATGTCTTGACTAAAGTAGTGTTCGAAGTGGTACACCTTGGCAGGGTATTATAGAAATAGAAGAAGTTTCCTAAGTTCCTAATATAAATTACTGTAATTCAATTTTAACTTTCTCCTTTCTTTTCTTCCCACAGCGTGTCTTGTAATGCGCCTTGGGGGAGGCTTACCATACGACGGCGACCCCCCGACAATGAGCGCAGCTGGCAATGATTATGCAGAATTATGCGATCTTGGACCCTCACGATGGAGCTCGCGTGGCTATTATTATGCACCACCCGCACATGCGACCGCCTTACATCCTAGCGCTGCGCCCGGTCTACAACAGCCGCAGTCCTCATCCAGCGTACCAACCGGCAGTTCGGCCGGCCTCAGTGTGCATCCGTTACGCACGCCGAGCAGTTACGAAGCGGAAGACGTTTCCTTTGGTATGATAAGTCCGCCCCCGGGTGTGGTGATTGGTGGTGGTGGTCCCGTGTCAGCGTCAGTTGGTCTAAGTGGCACGTACGGCATCGGTTCGCGTATTGGTAATAGTACAAGTTCGTTACGTGGCGGTGGTCGATCCGGTTTATATTACTCACCGCCCGGTACTTCATATACGATTGTGGAACGTCCACATTCACCACATTACTATTACAATACGGCTGGTGCACCAACGAAAGGTGGTTCATTGCCGGGTCGTGGTTCGTCATATCTCTCATCGACAGCCTCACCCACCGGTCATATGGCGGCGACGGGTGGTGGCGGCACGTTGCCCAACTCAACGGCGACGATGGGCGGACGGGCGCACAGTAGTATGGGTATGGCGAATGGTAATAAAAAGCGTCCCATCTCGCCGGAGCAAGTGCTGCGCATGTTCGGTGCGACGCAATCTTCTTCAGTTCCTACTAGTAGCTATCACTATAGCAATGGCACAAGAGATCGTACAGGACGGCGGAGCCCGGCGAGTAGTCCGCCCTCGACCACGCATCAGGTAAATGTGCAACGGAAGATTTAGAAAGAATTCAGAACTAATTGTGCATTTATCGTTTTTCTTCTGTTGCAGATGTATCGTGAACGAGATCGAGATCGAGATCGTAGTATAACGAATATTCATGAATTAACCACACGTACCATAAACATGTCACGCGATCAGCAGATCGATCATGGTTTTGGTATTTGTGTTAAGGGAGGAAAAGACTCAGGTAATTGAAAGGGGAACGGTAGAAATGTTATGAAATGTTCCAAGAAAATTAGACTAAACATATTTGTTGTAAAAGAGTAGAGGGAAGAGAGAAACTAGAAAGTTATTTCCGTTTTCTGCTTACTGCCAGTCTGTCATAGATCATTATCATTGTCTCGTCCTCTTCTCTAACGACGATTTATTTTGCTCTAACTTATCGGGGACCATTGAACAGCCTGCCATTAGCTTATTGGGACTTGGTAAGGAACCTTGCCTAGGCATAACGCCTCCATGATACTCGTCTCCAAACGGAAAGCAATGAGGACGATAAAACACTTTATAGCCAGCTCTCTTTCCGAACACACACTAAGCGACGCAAAACGTCAATCTACTTGCCGCTAGTTGGGATTTTTTATTAAAAAAAATTTGCCACTAATTGGAAAGGACATTTTAAATTGTTTTCTTTTTCCCCGAAATGCCTCGTATTAAAGCATTAAATCCCTTTTGCTAGGTTCTTCTTTCTGCTCGTTTGCTTCTCGTCCGCCTTCAGCTTTGCACTGACCTTGATCGACAAAGATTGCTGCTGCTGCTGCTGCCTCTCACTGCCTTTCACAGGCTGTCACGCCAGGCTCTCCAATGTGCTTCCTAGAACCCTTCAAAACCAACGTAAGCTATGCCTGAGTGTGTGGCTGTGTGTGCTCTGTGCATGTGACACATTTGAATGTAATTTGACATTCTTTGTTTTCCTTTTTTGCGCTTTGACATTTCCCTTTGCTGCCAGCCTCGGCAGACAAAGCCGAGCAATTTTTGTACTTGACTACAATGCGGTATTTCGAAAATGTTGCGACGGATGGATGGGGTGGAAAAAATATAGTTGTAATAGGAATAAGAGCAAGAAAAAATGCTATTAACCACAAAAGTGTCAGCTGCAACTGCAACAACAACAGCTGCAATGCTCCTACGTACGTCATTGGCAGGAGCTGGGACTGCAACGGTATACTTTGCCACCAGCAACGAGCAACCGGCAATGCCGCAGTCGATTTAACTCTTAGTTGATTGCAATTGTATATGTGTGTATGTGTGTATGTGTGTGTGTGTGTGTGTGTGTCTGTCACCCTCTTTCGATGTCCTTCAGTTATTGTTAACACTCCCACACACACATACCCGCCGCTCGGCAGAGAGTGCACTGATATCGGAAAATACTTATGTTGGCGAGGCAGTAAAAGCAAACAACAACAACAAAAATATTAGGTGAAAGCAACACGATTGCAACGAACCGCAAAAAAGAAAGAAGGCAGGAAGAGAGAGAGAGAGACGGGCAAAATGTGCTTAAATGCCGTTATGCAGTGCCATACTTAACGCTTAATGCCCCGTTATTCGACTATTTATAAACCAAAGAACAGATTTTGTTTTTGTTGTTGTAATTTTAAAATCAATAAATTCTATTATGGCTTGCAAAAGGGTCCGACAGTCACAGCAAAGACAAATCCCCCTCTCACCTGCATTTCTTCTGTAAATATTTTTGTAACAACGTGTGTGTGCAGCGCTACAACGGAAGAAACGGTGATACCAAACACGAGTCATATCAGCTATAATGGACAGCACGTGCAGGCTAAGACTTGCTTGCAGGTATCTAGTATGAAGACGTCTGGAAGATGAGCAGTCACGCGCTTAAATTTGGCACCTAAATTGAATGCTTCGCACGGCAGCAAGTTTCAGTGGATCTCTAGGTAGAAGCTTAGGCTAAGATAATATGGACTTCTTAACACACGGAGACGGCAGAAAGGTTCTAATTCCGACAAAGTTCGATACCAAACATCTATAACTAACCCACTTCCACTATAATTTCATTAGCAATTGTAAAAATTTCGATTTCAACTCGAGCTCAGGTAAATTCATTACCCTCGAAATCCCTAAAATCGCTTACAAATCAAAGGGTGGATCGCTCATGTGTCCGTTCACACCCTCCTCACGCATCACAGCGCTAACCGCATTTGTCGGTTGCGCCTACAGTCATCAGTGTTTTCCTCTATTCGCTTACCGAGTGCGTGACGGTGACGTTGGCGTTGGCGTTGTTTGTCGCCTGTGGCCTTGTGTGGGTGTGTGGTTTTGTAGTTTTGTGTATGAAAGTGTGTGTGTGTGTGTGAGAGGTTGCAGTATACACACGCATCGTTGCACATTCCATTTTTAATTACTGCAATTTGATATAAATCGTAAAATTCAACCTGTTGGTGGACACAATTGGTCAGTTGACTGTTAACGGTTGCACAGGGGTAGGTGGGAAGGCCCGTTGTTGGGTAATAGCACTGTAATTGAAAGATATATAAATTTTTAAAGCAAATGTTCTGTTAATTCGTCGTTGGAAAGTTTACTCTTGTGTGTGTCCGGAGGACACATTTTTGGATCAGCTCTGTAGTATGCTGGCTTCACCCGAGCCTCTGAAGAATAGAGTCTATACTTCAGTGTACTCTTAAACCGAATATGTCGAAATGGTTCCCCTAAAGCTCCCTCCCTATCAGCCATGGCCAAAGGCTTCATCCGTTAGCTTGGGTACAGTAACTTGAACAGGAATTGTTACATTACCAGTGGCGTTAAGTATAATTCTAAGTTACAAGTGCTCTCTTTGTGGAAAAGCTATACTCCAAGAACTTTTTCAGAAAGATACACGACACACCATTCTCTAAATGAACTTGACTTTTTTCACTCTTTCCGATTAAGGAAAGCATTGGCACCACAAAGTGAGAGAGAGTGAAGGACTTGCCAAAGCGTTTAGCAGATTTATAAAATCTTTAAAGGACAAGTTCTTCTCTCTTTCTTAAGGGTGCTTCAGAGGTGCAAGAATAATAATACGGATCGAGAAAGACACTATAATAAAGACTTTTAAGTACAATTCAGCTTATATTTATGATATTTATGATAACTGACTTATCGGAAAGAAATGCTCAATAATTCAACTCTAACCTAAAAAATGTCTGTGGTTGCTGGCATTAATAATAGAGTTACTAGAAATTAATTTACTCTTCATTTTTTTCTATTTTTTCCATCAATTACTGCCGCCGTTATACAAACACTTTCAATTACAACAACAAACCAATTGTACAAAAACCAATCATCAATGGCGAAATGAACACGCAATCCAACGATTTAATGCACGTAACGGTAAAATGGTGATATGCCAACAGGATTAGGCGTTTATATCTCACGCATCGAAGAGAATTCCGTAGCTGAGCGCGCCGGCCTGCGCCCCGGTGATACAATCCTAGAGGTGAACGGTACGCCGTTCACTTCAATAAATCACGAGGAGGCGTTAAAAGTGAGTATGATGATGATGATAATGATGATGATGATCACATAACTACTTATACTACATATATACATGAATACATGCATACATACATATAATATATACATATTGGCATATGCATAACCAACTAATGGCTAGTATTTCAAAATTTTCATACATAACGCACGCACACACGCATACATTCCTACATATACATCTGTATATGTATGTATACAAACATAGTTTTTTTCTAACTAATTGTTTAATTTACTACTCACTACTTTATCATAATCTCTCCAATAATAAGCGAATAATTAAACAATCAATCAATCAAACGAACAATCCAAACCATCAAACCAAATCGATTGATCATTAAGTATATGTAGATATGTATGTACATAGATATAACACTCACATTTGCTTGCACATATAAATTCATACACATACACATACGAGTATATACATATACATAGATCCGTGCATACATAAAATTATATTAAACTAGATTTGTGGCACACGCAAATATACAGACTTACATACAAATGTAACAAATATCCTACTCTTTGCATATGCATCTACATATATGTATGTATGTATGTATGTATGCATGTGCTTAAATCATTAAAAACTTAGTCCTTCCATTAAGAAACGGTTACCAGCATCCATGCATGCATTCATATTTACTTACACCCATACATACATACAAACATAACTGACACATACTATAGTCCATTTACGTTTAAGTGTACATAAAAACGTGTGAATATATCCATTGCTCGTTAACGTAATGACAATAGTTTTCGCCATTCTTCGTGAATTAAATCACTTAACAACACACGTGGTTGCATACATACGCCGTTGAAGATTGATTGTAGAAAGCGCCTAACTTCATTTAACATATTTTTATTTAATTTTGTGTTTTCTGAAATTTCTAATTAAAGTCGGGTTTCGAAATATTTTTCAGTTTACCTATATTCTATTTATTCTATTCATTTTTTATATTTTGTATTTAGTTAATTTAAATTTCAATAACTTGTCCAAATTAAAATTGTTTAATTTTTTTGTTTGTTAAATATTTTTTAATAATTTTTTTTTATATTTTTTCAATAAAATAATTAATGAAAATTATGTGTTTTAACAATTATTATTATTTTATTTCAAATAAAAAAGTTCAGATTTAAAAAAATATATTTTAAAGTTTTTTTATTTTGACTTTCTTTTTTTATTCTTCTCATATGTGATATGTGAAGCTATATTTTTTTTTACCTAAAACAAAAATTAAAATTTGTTAGCTAGGTCATTTCAACATTTCAGCAACGTTATGCACAAATCTGCTGTCACATTAGAGTTTTCAAGGCATGAACTAATGTACATGTACATTGGTAGGTATGTATGTATGCATGTAAGTGCATATGCAATCGTTCATTATACATCTCATACTACTGGCCGTCATCTATCCATGTATGTGTGTATACACACATAAATATAAACTCACAGTCATATGCATATCTGTATATTGGTATGTATATAAATGAAGGGGTATTTAAGAACAATTTAGATCAATTTATGTACGCACATACATACATATATACACACATACTCGTCAAACCATCAAATTTGCTTTCAGACTTTAGTGCAACTCACCTCCATAAGGAAACATACAAATATACATACCTAGATATATAACTCATAACAACATGCAGTACTCATCTGGTACATACATATATACTCGTATTCATATATGTATCTATGTTACATAACGTTTGAGGAGCATTATCAATTCTTTTTAATTGTTGTTAGTGTTGTTTTCGTTGTATGTATGTACATACATTTTATTGATTTTTAATGTAATTTCGTTTGTATCGCCAAAGCCAATGAATGGGAATACACACACATACATACATACATATATACATACATACATAAATACTCACCTTCAGTTTTACAATGAAAAATGCACACGAGTTCATATGTTTTAAATCCGTTATGATACTCTATGAAAATATATGCACATACTCGCTTTTACATACACATGTATATGTACATATATACATATATACATATATTCATCAGTAAATGAAATCAAAATTGTCATCGGCATCAAGCTTCAAGCCGCCCGCATCAGCAATAATCGCTTACCCAGCCATTTTTCTATATTCCTTCATACATACATACATATGTACATATGTACATAAACTCATTCTGTGCCAATAACAATTTCATTACATGCATACATACATATGCACAACTACATACATATATATGCAAATTCTCTAGCTCATTCCATTAACACTTATGAACTAATGAGTTTGCTTCTGTATGTGTGTATGTGTGTGTGTGTATGTGTGAATCTCATTTTACAATATTTAATTGAATCGATTTATGAGTTACATTCCTTCATAGTTGTTGTAGAACAATACTTATTTAAGTTGTTGTCGTTGCATAGTTGGCACTCTTAAGCCGTTTTCGTTTGTGTGTGTGTGTGTGTATGTGAGGGTGTAAAGAAGAGTGCATTTAATTATCTTCATCATAACTACTCCTGAGCTGTTGGTAGAGCAACTATTGCACCGCTTACACGTAGGACTGACTAAAACTCGTTGCGATGGCTCACTAGGCAGTTTGGATAACCATTTCGATTCTCTAATAAACTTCATAGATCGAGATTCCGAAGTCTAGCACTGCCAAAAGTAGGACAGTCCCTTAAGAGATATTTTATTGATTCCTCATCTCCATCATTCTTGCTGGTTCTTCAGCAACTCCATAGTGAGCCCCTAGTTTCTCTGCATGTCGTCCAATCAGACAGATGCATGCCAGGACTCCTATTGCTTTGGATACGTCCCCTCTTCTTAAGGAGTACATAGCTAATGATCTCTTCTTATCTCATTTTGTCCAGGATTTGCAGCAGTTTTTAGTTGTCTTTTTTTGTCGGGAGAAAGCTGCTTAGTCGTACTATGCATTGTAAGTTCATCCGCGGTTTTCTGGCTGATCTTTAGTTCCTCATCAATTAAATATGTAAGTGCTCACATGACGGTCTGTTTCCACTATTTCCATGATTTTATCACAATTTTCGACGAAAGGCCTTCCGATGCGTGGTGCATCTTCGACATCGAAATTACCGGAACGGAACCGAGCAAACCGCTTTTGTGCTACACGTTCGTTTACAGTATCGGGCCCATAAACTAAATTAATTTTTTTCAGACGCTTTGGCTGCTTTTTTGCCTTGATCGAAGAATAATTGTGAAATATAGCGAATTTTCTCTTTGATGGTGTCCATCTTTGACGAGCGCTCACAACGTTCTTAGTCAATCAATTGAAAACCATCAAATACAAACTTTTAGCGCGAATAAACACGTTTTCAGCTCCGTATACTATGTCATGATGCGACGCGTAACACTAGTACTATGGACAATAACGCCATCTCTTAGATAAAAATCGAAAATAAATCCTTTGACAAGTCCTTGAACAGACAAAATGATTGCCACCGCTGTTGGATCAGCCGCGATTCCGTTTCGGTTCGGAGTATTTTACAAACAGTGAAGGGATCTACAGCATTTTTGTTAACAGCCAGCGAACGGCTGTTGGATTTTTTTGAGGGGCATTTTTACCTCATCTCACAAATACGCTCGGGGTGATTGGCAAACTCTGCTGAAAGGCGATTGCATTTAGCAAAGTGAGATAACAAAAACTTTTTTCTAATATTTAATGCTGTTTTAGTAAGAATTCGAACTTGTGACCCTCCAGCTCCAGAGCGGTTGCTGATGCAACATAAATTTGAGTAAAAAAACAATAAAAATTAAAACAAAAAAATAATTTGATGCACCAAATGTAGTTAAATACAAAATACATACATACAAACGCGCCCTCAAATTTGCATACAATATATGAAAAACACATAAATAACGGTATTTCTATATGCAACGTGTTGCAAGTGGCCACATTCCCATGCACACAAAATCAAACGCCACACAGCACCGCCAGAATTTCCGTTGGGTGGCTTGGCTGGCGCTGCCGTCACATTAATTGACCTGAGCAGAGTGTTGAGTGGGTCTGTTACACACAGCTATTGATACACATTTTCCCATGAATTGAAATATTTTACCAAAAATTTAATTTCGAGCTACAATAAGCGGATATGTAAGGCAACATACATATATGTATGTATGTATGTATACTTTTTTGTTGTTGGACACGCACATCACTTTATTCTGCTAAAGCGAATAATAATTTTCGCAAATTTTTCTATACTTATTTGTACATACATATGTATGCATGTATACCTATGTAAATATGACATAATTTAAAAACAAGCTGTTGGTAATAACAAAACACAAACAATAGTATTTTTGTTGCTATAAAACGTTTGTAATATTTTAGGAGTGTGTAGCAAGCACCAAAAAAATACTAAGCTACGTATTAAAGTTTTCGAAACTAGTCCTCGGACAGTCGCAATTTGATCAACTTCTTCAACAAGTTTTTTTTCTTTTCGCTGAAGTGGATCTAAGATACTACCCAAGTCTGTTAAGCTGTCGCAATTGATCGTTATTCTGAACTTAACTTGTAAATTTTCCATGAACTACTTCTAAGATTAACTCAAATTAAGTCAAAGAAGCAAAAGAAAAGCCGAACTGGTTCTATAATAGTTTCAAAAAGATACCTAAACAGTTCTGAATTAGCTCAAGCACACATGGTACGGAGGTATAGGTGATGTGGACATCCGTTGAGTCGGCCGTGGTAGTCTTCGAGAGAAAAGTTTCGAGAAGGATATAAGGTCCTTTTGCGCATTGGGAACGGTGAATGCTGTAGATGCTATTGGCATAGTTCAGCGAGTCGAGAGGCAGCGGCAGCAGCACTTCTCCATTTTCTTTAAACGATGTTTTGCTATACAAAAACAACAAAAAATTATGAAGTAATACCCATCCGAAATGGACTAGTTCCTTCTTCCTCTAAGCTAGTCAGTTAAACTGTTGGATTTTCAATATGAATTTGTATAACTTAACATTAACGTGTAAAATTCCACATACATACTAATCGCTGGGTAGTAAAGTAAGTTCATACTTACATAAGTACAGGCATACATATATGCTTATGTACATGTGAGTTTAATAAATAATTGCACATAATTTCCTCCCCTCAAATGAGGTCAAATTTATATTGCCAGCTACTGACCGAATTTCGCTCTAACTGTTGGATGGCGTAGAGTATGTATGTACACGTATGTATGTATGTCTCGTGTGCCAATAAAATGGCAATAATCATTGATATTCAATTTTTGATTGCTAAACACTTATACATATATACATACATACTATATGTGTGTTTTATTTCAATGTCCATTTTTTTAGTAAACTAAAATATCTATACATATGTATATATTTTACTTCAAAAGTTAAAACTTTTTTTTTTTGGTTAAAACAAACTGTCCATTAGTTAGTAGTCGGTGTATTCATTTGTTAATACATACACACATACAAGTATAACCTTTAATGGCTGACCATTGATAGATATATTTAAATGTAAAAAAGAATTAAAATTTAGAAATCATGCCAACGTTTAGCAAACACTCATGTGCAAAATAAAAACAGCCCACCTCACTAATCACACCTCACACCTCACGCCTCATACCGCATACCTCACCACTCATCACTATTTCTATATTCTATTTGAAAAGTATTAAATATTAATAATATATATTCAAATAACAAACACCAAACCAATTTCCCTTGCAAAAACAAAAATAAAAATTATAAATTCGCAATATATATTTTTTTTGAATAAATTATCATGAGTTGATTGAATGATTCGATTGACTAAATGAAACCCCAATCGGCCAATTGTGACACAAATTCCTTTGACACTCTTTTAAAACACAATGAGAAAAAATTGGCAATAGATAAGTTTTCGTTGATTTTCCTTTGGTTCTCGAGTCCGTTTTGTTTAATTCGATTATTCTCTTTTGGATTAATTTTTTTTTTCAAGAAAATTTTGTTCGATTCTTTTTTCCTTCTCAGTTGTGCTCGTCTCAATTTTGATTTACTCACTTTACAAATGACCAATTTATGGTTCCAAAAATACCGTTAAACACACATAATAGCACATTGTGTTGCCCCAGTTTTGAAAGTGCACAAAAAAAAAACGCTTTTTCCAATTTCAGTTTAACCTAACTTTCTATGACTACCCGGTCTCATATCAATTTGACGAACTTAATTTTTCAGAAAAAGGTTGCCTGTCAACTTTTTAATCAACACATGATTGGAAAATGCGTCATATTGTTGTTATTGTTGTTATAGTGGCTATCTAACACCGTTTTAGAGCAGACATGAGTAGTCGAAATCATCGAGGCCATCTAACGAAGGTGTTCGGACCAGAGAGAAAGGGGAGTTAGAGGAGTAGGTTTTAAGGGGCATGCAAAGAGGTGATGCGGGCTCTTATTGCGTGCAGGAAATACGTTGGGTTTTTTGGGGTCAACTCTGGATAAGGATGAATTCAATCGAATACAGTATACAGATCTTAATAGTGTCAGTGACATTCGGTCTGCATTAGGTAGTGTTTGGATTCCGAGAACAGCGTTCACTGGAAGAAAACTCAAGAAGGTGTTGACGGACTCTTAGTGAATGACGTTTTTAGGCTTATATATGGTGGTGAATGAAGTCGGTGTTGTCATATCTCCCTTCATGATGTGCCTGGTTGGTGGCTCAGTGTCAAGTAAATGTGTATGTTATTGTACTCCCGATGGAGCGACTCGCGAGTCCCCGGCACTTGCAGTTGTATGTGGAGTGAATAAGTGTAGGTGTTAGTTATCGGAATTTGTACACCATCGCCTCTCACATCAGTGAGAAGTGGGCGAGATATCAGTTTCCTTGTGAACATAAGTTGTCAAGATCCTAGCCAGACGACAATATCGAGGTATAATCGGCATATGAGATCAGTTCGCTGCTTTGAATTGAATTGCATTTCCTAATTAAGGCTGTTGGCAAGCGCTATACCCTCTAGGATATGGAACAGTGGTAAAAAGTTATCTAACTGATTAAAATGATAGTTTTTTGCTACGTTTGCGACATTATTTCGAACTAGTTTCGAGAGTGCTCAGAAATTAACCCGAAAATATCAATTATATAAAGTTATTTGGAACTAGCAGTGGTGGGTTCTCGAGTTAAGAGTGAAATATTCTTTACCTTGCTCCAAAATGACGCCGAAATGTGTCTCCTATCCTCCTTCTCCTCATACAAACCTTGAAAGTTGCTTATAGTCATGAATTGGAAATTCGTCGTTCCTGTCACGTCGTACCTGCAGGAATTCTCCTTGAACCCAGGCGAAACCCTCATACCGTGGAATAGAACTTAAATTTAATGAAACTCAAAGACAAATTGAAAAATTAATTATTTATTGAATCGAAATTTGGCGTTGCCAAAGCAACCCGAGCTCTCCCTAAAAGCCCGCTCCGCACATTTGCACTGCACAGCGTTGTATTTTGCAAACAAAACACTAACACCAACAAACAAACAAAGAAGTAAATAAACAGACTGCACTGCACATAAATATCGAGCTCACACAGCACGGCGCTTACCGCTATTTAAACGTTCCGTTATTTAGTTGTTCACTTACTTTTGGTTATTAGTTTAGTTTCCATTTTCCCCTTTAGTCGCTTTCGTTCGACTTAGTTTCCTGTAAAACTTGCTTTTGTGTATTCTTCGTTTTTCCGTTCCGTTTATTTTCATATTCCGTTTTTTGTCTTCACTTGTTATTGTTATTTTACTGAGTTCGAGTTTTTTTTATTTCTTTCGATTTTCTTTTATTCCGTTTATTCGTCTGTGCTCCTCCTTCTCTTTTCTCTTTTGTCTCTTCTATTGCCAAATTTTTTCTTAACGCAGAGATGTGTGCAGATATTGAAATCATCACGTCAAATCAGTATGACGGTGCGCTCACCACCGACGCTCAACTCCCACGCGCCATTGCATGGCTTCGGTCCACCCTCGTCGCGGGATCCTATGTACGCATCAATGGCGCCACTACTGCCACAATCGGCGGCGGGTCTACCGCCCGGAGCGACGATGATTGGCGGCGGCGGCTTACCATTTCGTCAGACATGTTCCTGGATGGACCGACATGGTCGTCCCGCATCGCCGCCGATGGAGTATGGTGGACGGCATACGGATCGGCGTGAGAGGTGAGATGGCTATACGTGCTTGCCCCTTTTTCTTTCAAGAAAAAAAAAATCTTGTTTTTCTTCTTTTCATTGCTCAGAATCCGACGCGTCGAACTGCTCATTGAACCAGGTCAATCGCTGGGCCTCATGATACGCGGCGGCGTTGAATATGGCCTCGGCATCTTCGTCACCGGCGTCGATAAGGACAGTGTGGCGGATCGAGCTGGCCTCATGGTCGGCGACGAGATACTCGAGGTCAACGGTCAGTCATTTCTTGATGTGACCCATGACGAGGCGGTCAGTCAGTTGAAATATCACAAGCGTATGTCGCTTGTGATACGTGATGTCGGTAAAGTGCCACACTCTTGTACATCTATTGAGATGGAGCCTTGGGACGCGTATAGTCCGACGGGGACGAGGTGAGTGTGAAAAAAGTGAACAAATATGCCCAAACAACCATTAACAAAAAAAAAAAACATATTTATTTTGCAGAGCTCGTCGAAAAGGTCAAATAACCGCTATGGTGGAGGAGAAGGCACGGTCTCTTCTGCCGCGCCATCAGTTTGCAAGTCTCTCGTATTATATCGCCGAATATGCTGCGAGAGCGATGACCATAGATGCCTTTGTTGCCGTCTTATTAGAAATGTTAGACACATATGAGAAAGTAAGTGCACGCGTAGCTCAGATTATTTACTTTATTTGCCATTTATTTGTAGGTTAGTCGGCTTCAAAAATTTCCAGCTGTCCTTTCGTTACAAAACTCTGTTTGATATTATGCTACTGCAGTTTCTTATGGTAGTTTCTATTTTCTTTACAGCATACGTTAGTGACGGAACTGCGCGAGCTCATATATCCAGAGGATCGTACGAGATACGATGAGCTTGTTTATCGTAGAGAACGTGATCCCTATAGCGTGGAGAGGCATAGGGTAAGTTGAAATCTATAACCGTAATTGGGTTTCCATAGACTTTGGGTTCCATGAAAAAAAAAACCAAGCTGAAACTATATATAAGGCTAAGTTCGGAATCCTCACTTTGGATTTTTTATAAGTGCAAAACCACAGGGGGTCATATTTAGAACAATCCTCTTCTTTCTCAAATTTTGCAAATACACTTACTACACCATGCTCAGTTCGAAAAAGCTTCCGGAATATCTTTGCTTCTTTGCTTTCTGGACCAAAACGCCAAACCCCATTTCCTTTGTTCGTCGTCTCTCGCGATTTGTAGGTGTAGAAGGAGTAGCAGTTAATTTAGATGGCTTGGCACATTTGGCTCGAATGACTTGATTACCACGCTCGGCATCTTTGAGGTAACATAGAGCTGGTTCTGTGCTAGGCATCCCTTCATTTTAGAAACTTATCTAAATCACCCCCGAAAAGGTTTACCCGGCACAAGGGACCACTATGAGCCTAATAAATAGCTTATGTCATCAGATCTTGAACTACATCTTTCAGCCAACTAAGCAACTAACGGTATAATCATGCACAAATAGTATCACCCAACAAAGGATTCTTTTGCACTCCTTATTCCCACATAGCTTGGGTTAATTCTGATACGAGCCGCCAAAATGCATACTCCTACTAAAGAAGAATCTTAGGCGCGTCAGGTGCTCTCGATTTTTATATCGGATCCTTTCTTCAATCTTACTCCCATAAGGAAGGAGTTCATGTTAAGAGACTACCTATGAAGTGAGAGTTAAATAAGTTTCCCCTCCCATCACCAAATGTTGAACAGAGAGCCCTTACTTTAAAGAGTATAAAGAGTAGCCTAAGTACATATTTGTATCTTGTTTTCTTTATCTCTCTTTCATCGCGTCTAGCGTAAAGGAGAAACCGCACGTGATTTACCGGTAAGCTTTTTAGAAGATTTATTCTACGATACAGACACTATTTATTATTAGTTTCCTACAAAAACAAATCGTTTATCTCCGTCTCTTCTGCGGAAAATTTAAGCAAGAGAAATTATGAAAAAACAAAATACAATTTATTATTATTATTGTTACTGTTAAACTTGTATTATTAACACTAGAAAAACAAAATCGCCTAGCTCGTACACTAAACTCAACAACAAGAAATATACTTATATATATTATATACATATATCTATATACATAGATATAATATCCAAAGTTATAACTGGGCTTTTTGCGTTTAATATTATTTCGTACATACATACATACATATAACACTTGTAATTTATTGTGTAATTTAACCAAAAAACTAACGGCATGTTAGCGAATTAACCATGATTGTTGTTGTAATGTAATCGTTATATTGTACTAATACTAATCCAAGGTGTATAAAAACTAAATGTATATTTGTGTGTTAGCAATATTTAGCGGTTAAAGTTAACTAATTATTACTAATATTAATGAGATTTCTTTCTAATACATTTACTAATTATTATTTTTATTATTATTATTTATCAACACTCTGCAAAACATTTAAAAAAAATTAAAATTAAACACCAGACTACTGTTAAAAATTAAAAAAAAAAATATTTATAAAACGCTCTAGTTGCCTTTTTTGATTTTTACAAAAGAAAACCTAAATATAAAAGTAAAAACAAATAATACAAACAACAAATAAGAAGCTTCAAACAAAAATAAAAAAGCAAAAACAACACTAAAGACAATAATGCAGACAAATCAATAAGATAAACAAATGGAAAACATAAAATATTTATTTAAAAATTTATTTTCACTACAATTTACACAATATATATACATACATACATAAAAATTGAAAACTAAACTAAAATACTATGTATACTTTTATTTTCTCTAATATTTGTTCAAATTTTATAAAGTTGTAGCTAATGTTAACCTTAAATAATGAAATTACTTTATATGTCAACATTCTCTATCTCTCTCTCTCACTCTCGAAGAGAAAATTACGAAAAACTTCTTTGATTAAAATTATTATAAATAAAATTAATATTTCAAGTCGCCAATAAAGCTTATAAATACTAAACAAGCCTACCAAACAAAATACTTATATACATACATAACATACATACATAACATACAATATATAACTACTTACACAATAAATACTCAATAAAGCTAATACAACTTGAAAGACGCTAATTAATAATGAGTTTCAAGAGTCTTTGACGAAAATAAACCATTTTTTTATCTTGTGTTTGCTTATTCGAGCGCAGTAAAGCATTCAGCGATGTAAGAACTTGACAGTGAGAATTATTTCAATGACGTCACAGCAACAAATTTTTGTCAGATTTTGGTGTAGAAAGAGGTTTGGGTTTTTATATAGAAATTATAGTGTATTTCTCCAAAAATGTAGGACTCGGCAGTTCTTAAACAGTTTTTTCTTCATATTTTGCTACTGTGACGTCATATGGCAAGGTTTACTGTCAAATCTAGCAATTAAGCGGTGCTTTCGTGTTTACTCTTCTCTTCATTATTCCTCAGCTATTAAACTAAGTATCTACATTAACTCCTCTTTTAAATCTAGCTTAAAATTTCTGAAAGGTAGAGAATTCAATTTCAAATAAAAATATCGTTAGTTGCAGCCAGATTAACTCGAATGTCAATTATTAACCTTACAAGTGTGGCATTTGCACTTAAAAACTATAGAGATTAGGATTTATTTTTCATATATATAAAAAAAGTTAAAATATCTGAAGTTAGTTGGAATAATTAGGAGTCCAGTGGCTTTAGACATTCACTTCGCACTACTAAAATATTTTTAATTAATTTTTAGTTTACTTAATTGTTACTAAAAACAATATTCTTTTTAAATGCACTTAAGTGTTTTTAGGCACGTATTCATCTTCTTTTGAAAGATCCTTTTGCGTTTAATTATCTCAGATAATCTATATGTATACTCGCGCTAAAATCTTAAACTTAAGTTCTCATTTGTTCGCCTTGAGGTATGCAACTTATTGTGTTTTCGCTTACCATATCCAGGACTTCTCAACTAGTTTTAACAAATTAAGCTAAAAAAATTTCGTACTAATAGACGTTAAACATCTGTGAGTTTGAAAAAATTTAATACATTTTCCATTCAGAAAAATTTAGGAAAAATTCTTTTATTACAGTTTCTTTTAGCATTCCACAATAGTAAGCAGGCGTGAACTGTACAGTTGTGTTGCTTTAAGTTAATGAGTTCAGCCGAATGATTAAATGCTTTATGAAATTATATTACGCATTGAATTAAAACAAATACTTGAGTAAATGCGCATTTAAGTTCTTAATGCACTTTCACGCTGCCGTCTGTCAGTGCCATAATGTAGCAGTTAATGCAACTAATTTTTTTCTCAATAAGTTTATATGTAAGATTTTTATTCATATACACTTCCTCGAGCTGATTTGATCACAGTGTCGTTCATTATAAAATTTACAAGCATAACACAAAATATTTCTGTCTTAAAAAGTCAACAATTTACACAAATAATCATAAATTTTCACTAATCATATAAAATAATTATACTCACCGTAAGTCATTGTGCATTTATTCACTTATCACAGCAAATTTTATGTCACCACATTAAAATATAAAAATAAAAAATACATAAAAAAATATCTAAAAAAAATTTGCTTTAAAAAACCATCACCATCACCCATCGCACCATAACTCACACAGCCACAAGTTTGTCATTTCCACTATCGTACCCTGAACTTCACCACCACCAAAGCCCCTGCACCGGCCACTATGAAATATATGCTGCAATAAAATGTATTTAGTGTCACCATAAAATAACCACCTAAACTCATACATACATATGTACAAGTCTTTAAACAATTTAACGCTGTCTCTCTCTCTCTCTCTTTCGCAAGCTACTTATACTCACGCTTTTTCTTCTTCTTCTGTAGGCATTTTTTGCTATAAGAAATTGAATTTGCGAAGAAAAAGTAATAAATAAAAGTAGGATTCTGTTATTTAAAGCATATTCTGGACAATACATATATACATACCTACATATATATTTAGTAAGTGTTGACCCTGCAAAGAATTGTGTAGTTCACCTCCAAAGAGTGTATTTGGGGAACAGTCGGAAATTTTTTCAAACTGATCTTAATGGAGATCAATTATTCTCTATTCAGCCTCAACGAGTGCGACTGGATGCCACGAATTTTTACAAAGAAGAGTGTTTTTTGATTGCCTGAAAGGTAAATTGTTTTCACGACTTTTACTTCTGACAAAATTTAATGATCCCCCCTACGTTTTAGAGGTTATACACGACTTTAGGGCATTCATTCATTTTACGTTGCAAGAAGCGTTGTTCTTCTTTCTCTGCACTTGCTTAGACATCGCTTACGATGTGATAGCCGAGTTAACAACAGCGCGAAATTCACTCCGTGCTTTCTCTGCTTGACGCCAGTTAGAAATACCAAGTACAGACAGATCATTCACCACCTGATGCTCCCAACGGAGTGGAGGTCTTCCTCTTACTTTTCCTCCACCAGCGGGTACTGCATCGAAAACTTTCGAATCTCGAGTATTCACATCCATCTGGACCACACGCAACTATTGTCTCTTGATTCGCTGAATTATGTCTGTTTTGACGACATCCAAGTTAGGACTTTCAACAATTCTGGATGCTATCTGACAATTTGAAAAGTACTCTTTGGAAATTCTACAAACAAATTTGATTTACTTTGTCGGCAAAAAGACAACTCTACATTTACACTTGTATAATTAGTCTCTTCATTCGACATGCTGTACTGATCGGGAACAAAATTTTGGCTCTAGTCGCATGTTCTTCTACGACTCATCCCAAACACATTCTGAACTTGCCACAATTTTTTGTAGGGTATATATACCATAAATATAACACACATACATACGTATATGTATTTATATGTATGCCAGCAATTAGGTCGCGTCACTCACTGACAGTCTCTTTCAAAACTCAGTTCACTTTTGTATGTACTTGTACTTGTATTGCCTTACATGTCTACTACCGCAGGTAACCGATGTTGACTTGGAAGTAAGCGCAGCCACCACCGGACGCAGTCCATCATCAGACTCTGGGCTGGGCATGACATTGTCGTCGGACATGAAAAATCGGTATAGCAATTAATGAATGCAAACAATTAATGAAAATAATGGAAAAAGAGAATAACGGTCTAAAATATCGTTTTCTTATCTTTTATTCCACACTTGCACACACTCTCTCACTCTCTCTCCATCTCTCTCTCTCTCTCTCTCTGTTTCTTACACTCCTTACGTGATTTCGAATGGAAAAAAAATCTTCAAACAAATATTTTTTTTAATTTTTTCCCCATTTTTCGAACTCAATTTGCTACCGACCCACTAAATACACCTTTGCCTACATACATATGTATGTATGTATGTATGAATGTATGTCAATTAGGCCAGCGCTACAACTGCCCTATCGCCCCATGTCTGCCGGCCCTGTATTGCATCGCTCATCCCACTACTATCATCATCCAGCGTCACATCCACATCCGCATCCGCATCCGCATCCACCACCACATCATCATTCATCATTGCGCCATCTGGGCAGCGGCTCGGCTGCGGCGTTGCAGCGCGAGCGGGAAGCGCGTTACTTGGCTGCTGCCACGAAAACAATCGGCACAAATACGCCGAACAAACAGCAGCAGATGCCGCGGCAACAACAACAACAGCATGCATCATTATCATCTGCATCGTCGTTGGGAGTTAACAAACAATCAATCAATAATAACGGCAACAACAACCAAAATTCAGACAATCAGCATCAGGTGAAGAACAACAAAACATAAATATTTAATGACAGAAAAATGAATCTAAGTTTAGATTTAATCAAAGTAAAAAATAAGACTTTAATTTAAAAGTTAAGAAATTGAAGCGCAAAATAATCCAAAAAAACCCCAAAAAAAATTAGAAATAATAATTTTTTAAATAAAAACGTAAAAAAATTTTGGCTTACATTAAACTGCCCAAAAAAGCGTTAAATTTTGTAACACAAAACACCGCCAACTGTCGCTTTCTACTGCACTGACCGAAGCAACAAAACCAACGCTTTCAACTGCTCTCTATACTCAACTCCTTTCCCTCAAAACTCACGCCAATGGTTTCTAATTGTTTTATGACTTTCGTTAATGAACTCTCCATATCATGTAATTTTTTTAAATTTTATGCAGATTTTTTAAATATTTTTTACATTTTTAAGAGATTTTTTCGCTCACTTCTCTATTTTTTCAACTTTGTTTTCACATTTGTCTCACTCACTTTTCGATTCACATCTGTTCAGTTTTGTGGCCGAAATTTGTATATAATTTTTTTTATTTTTGGAAAATATTCAAACACATTTTTCGTTGCGTTTTGAGAGGTTTAGAAAATTGACATTCGATTTTTTTTTAGTTTAGGTGACAAGGTGTATAATTGACTTTATAGAAAACGTTGCTAACTTGTTTTGGATATGCATTTTGCAGAGCTTTTACGAGGGAGCGTTTTTATGTTCGCGGAATAAGAGGGTTGTGGGGGTGGATAGGCTCATAGGGATGCTCGACTTAAGAAGAAAAAACTCACTGAAATTATTAGAAAATCCTGAATGTTCATCTTAGCATGACTTACGCCTCCACAAAAAAACATCGCGTAGAGTGTTCACATGTATGGTAGCTTTGGAAAATGTTTCCGTCTTGCAAGTGAATACATTGGAAAGGAAATATAATTTGATTTTATTATATTCCACTCCCTAATCTCCTTTTCACTAACATAAAAGCGCTCCCGCGCACTTTGGCTCTTTTCTATTTTAATTATAGTATATAATTTAGTTTTTATATCCTTGTTTTCAATTCAATGCTCTTAATCTCGCATATGTAAACATACTATTATTATTTTTTGGAGCTCACTGGGTTAATTATAGGTTGTTGTGAGTTATTTTTTACTATAAAAAGTATTGACTTAGATTTTGCTACCAAAATTAAACCGATTTAACTACAAATTAATTTTTTCAAAGAATTTTCGCCTAGTCGTGAGCTTCATACTTATTTGACTAACGAAAAATGAAAACTCATAGTGTAAAGTATATTTGAAAAAAAATCGTGTTTAAAATATTTTATGGAATTCACTTCCAAAAATCGCTAGGAAGTTAAGCCTTGAAAGCTCATTCAAAGCACAAAAGCTGCATAAAATATTTTTCAATCTATGAATGAGCTTTTTAGGCGCAAAAACTTTACAAAAATGTGCAATTTTGTGGTTATGATGTTTTTGAATAACAACCTCTTGGAAATATTTAACCTGAAGCAGAGGGCTTAAAATCTTAAACTTTTCGTATTTTTCAAAATACATTTACTGCATTTTTGTTGTAAGCTTTTATAATTTAACAAACATTGCCGTACATAACTGTTTTGTGTATATTTTGTTTCAGCCAAATATGTATGTATGTCAAAAGTAATTTTTTATATAATTTATGAGTGTTTATATTTTCAAAAACTAATTTAGTAAAAAAATAAATTCTATGTACTAAAAATAAATAAAATAATTCTCTCGATGTATTGGATGTTGTTTTTGATTTTGTAACATTTAGTTTTTCGTATGTAAGAATGTGTGTAAAAAATTACAAAGAGAACTTTTTTTGTACAAAGCGCGAGAAGTTTTTTCAAAAATAAGAAAAAAAAATTGAATTGATAAATTATTAATAAAAATGAAAACGTCAAACGGATGACAGCTGTCACCAGCGTATTGTGAATACCCACATTGCTTTAAGAAAAGGGTTCTCTGCCAACTCAAAATTGCTTTCATTAAATCGGGAAATGAATTTTGCGTGTTATCTGTGTGTCTGTGTGTCTGTGTGTATGTGTATGTGTTGTGTTGCTGTTGTTCTTAATTTTGTATACTTTCGATATACCTACGTGTACCTTTGGGTTGCTCATACAGTTAATTACGTTTTCCTTTAATGCTTTAACGTTTCTTTCGTTATCAATCATCAAACTTATTTATTTATGTCTCTAGGAATACGGCTGTGATGACCATAGGTCCCGTAGAGGCAGTGAAACTCAAATACCACACTCGGAATACGAACAAGATGCGGTGAGTAGTGAAGTTGATGGTGATGATAGTGCATACACACACACAAACAAATAAGTAATATTAAATATACATACTCAAATGCACGTTTACTCAATTAACAAAATCTAAGATACAATTAAGGTATTTTGCAAGGAATGTATTGAAGCTACGAATTCTATATACTATATATACATATATATTTAAGTATCGTTCAAAATATGTTTAGGGCTTATTAGGGTGGGTTTTGTGGACCGTAAAAACGATTATAGATTTTAATTATAGATTTTAGAGATTGTCTTGAGGAGTGGTTGAGTCTCAATAGTATCAATTATAGGCTCAGAAAGTATCTCTTCCTACAAACGTGAGAGCAAGATGACATGGTCAAACAAGAAGGTTTTTTGAAATTTTTTTTTTTTTTGACTTTAAATAAGTATCTAAAGAGGGCAGTGAAAATAACACTGCTGAGTGTTAAGTTAAAGTTTAAAGCTTGTAAGAATTCGCTTGAAATAACAGTACAGAACATAATGGGGCTAAATGGTGATTATAATTATTCAATGGACTGCAGTCTCTGCTCCTACACTAGAACCTGTCGTCGTTGCTCTCAGCACTGAGAAACCAATTTTAAAACGTGTTTTGATCATTCTTTGCTAAGCACATTTAATATAAGACTTAAAGCACCGATTCACGTCCTTACTTACGAATGTCTAAAAACTCTTCTTCGATAGTCTGAATTCTCAAAATATTAAGTTGTCTCTGCTTTTAATTGAATATCTACTCTGTAGACCTTTTTTGAAATAATTTTTTTTTAATTTAGCACGATTTTCATGAGTCTTACAAAATATATTACTTCCGCCTTGGAGATAAGGCGCCTAAAACTATGCTTCTTCACTACCGAATTCAGCCAAGGCTATGCAGAATATTCAGATTATCATAGAGACGAATTATATAAAATTTGCGCGAATTCTGTATAGGGAACATGTCACCTTCCTTACTAACTGAAATATAATAATTGTCAAAACGGTTGTTTTGGCACTTTTTACCTTGAGAACGGAGACAAAAAAAATTCCTAAAACATATCCTTTAGAACATAAACAAAATTAATCGAACAAAACAAATGTTCGAAATGTTAATAATCATAATTTCTAAGAGTTTTGTCACTTTTTCAATATGTGTTTTGGTGTAGCAAAATACATCGAGTTACCGCTAGTTATTATGCGAATATAAACATTTTCTTCATTGTCAGTTAGCGTGAAGTTTCGCTGCATACTTTTTGGCGCTTTTTGGTGCTTTTACTTTTTGTTCTTAAATTCTGAAAGAAACACTCTTTTCTTTGTTAAAATCAACTATTTTATTAAATCAATAATCACAAACTATTAAAAGAAAACTAAAAAAAAATTAAGAAATAAAAATATTTTTTTCATCACCAAATGGTAAAATACTTAAGCTTTATGGTATATGTATAACCTCCTAAAGTAAATTAAAGATATATCGAATTGAATCCTTCTTTAACATATGCATATACCTTTCATATATGTATGCGTAAATAATGTATATATGTATGTATTAATGGTAGCGTGCGTAAAATTAATTCTTCTCCTTATCCTCGACACCTTAACTCCTTCCTTCTGGCTGCCTCCGCTCTTTCGGCTACGCCAACTCCTTATCGTCTACAAATTACACGAATATTACAACTATTCTTCTTTCCTTTCATCCCCCACTTCACTCCACTTGATCCCACTCATACTCGTACTTCAACTGATTTCATTAATTACACCAATGGCAGGGAAAGGATCAAGATTACACCGAGTGGCGTAGCATATACTGTTCGCTTTACTATTTGTCGTTGTTTTTTTTTTATTAGTTTCGTTGTAGTTGTTCTACTCCGCTTACAGCTTTTACATTTTATCATGCAACGTCGGCCGCAATTCCTCCGCTCCGCCCTGACAGCCGCCGACTCGGTTCATTGTCGAATGCATCGCGCTTGTCGTGGCGATTATCTCATTGCTTTGCAAGTGGTAGTCTCGTGGTGGCGTGTAGGGGCGTACCAGGCGATGCCAATTGTTCGGTGGACTACCGTTGGGCTCATATTTCGGGCGAGGTATCCGTAATTGTTTGATTTCTGTTAAGTAAGAATCCATTGCGTTTGGCTTGCTGGCGGCGTTGGAGTTCAAATGAAAGTGTGTCTGTGTGTGTGTGGCGTGAAGAGCTGCAAATAGAGAAAGAGAGCACAGTGTCGGCTTATTAGAGATTTGATAAAAAGGCAAAATGTGATAAAATTAATTGCAAATTTAATTAGAGTTCAATTACATTGAAGTGCAAAGACTTTTTATGACTTTAAATGACTTAAAGAGTTTTTATTTTTGAAGTAGAGAGTAAATTCTTTTATGAGTGAGCATAGGTGGTAGAGCGCTAACGCTGAAGTCGTTCTCATATCCACATCAATATTAAATTGGCCGCTCCAAAAACTGAATATAGATTCAGAACCAACATCAGGGAACCGATTATTCTTCAAAACATCCCGTACAAGAGAGCAAGCTGTAGAGCCTTTAAACTGCCACACTTAAAGGAAATCAGCATCAGACTCTCTAATCCCAGACTTTAATACAAAATCGACTTTCATCTATGACAACATTTTTCGAGGGATAAAACATGCCACGAAAGGGGAAGAAAGGAGAAATATGCTGCAGATACTCTCAAGTGGTTGCTGTCCCATGTACAGGGATACAGCTGATATCTGCGTTGCGGTTGATCTCACGAGAAAAAAGAAAATTAATTCAATTCTAGGAAACGTGTGTGTGTACGATTGCGAGAGAGTGGGTGGATTGCAGAAATCACTACATGGCAATTAAGTAAATAGAAATTTTACTTTATTTAAGACAAAAACAAACAAACAAAATAAATACATACATACATATGTGCATATAAATATAATCGCATGCATTTCGCATGAAAAAACGCACCGTTACAAAAATAGCTGTCAGCCAGGCAATTATAAATAAAAGCGCAATCAAAAACTGACACACACACACACACATATTTGTTAAAGTATTTAATTTTACATCGGCATGTATGTGCATACATACATATATAGTTTAAACAAATGAAAAAACTGCAATGCAGTAAAAACTAGGTAAAACTCTTGTAAACATCATGCACATACATACATATAAAATGTATATATGTTTATATATATACATATATGTCTGTTCGCATGCATGGAGTTGCATGTGGCATAAGACACACACACACATTAACGACTCAACTGACAATTTCAACGAATTCGCCGTCAGCGCCACCTGCACTCCTCCTTTCCTCCTTTCCCCCTTTCATCCTTTCCTCCTTCCTGCACCTGCATTAATGTGCCGTTTAAAATGTGTTAAATGCAGCGAATGAAAAGTGAAAGTATAACGAACGCTTAGTAGCAGCAATATCAACATCAACAACAACAACAACAACAACAACAGTAGCAGCAACTACATGCAATGAGAAAAACGTAGTAGAAAAAATCCGAAAAAAAAACCGAATCCAACAACCGAAACGAGTAAAGCAGCAACAAGGAAAACCACAACGACAGCAACAACAGCAACAACAACCGACAACAATCAACAACAATAATAATGTTATAATAAAAGCGAGCAGAGCAAACAATGTTGCAAGTTAAGGAAAAACAACAATAAATAAACGATTAGCTACAACAAATTTGCAACAAAAACAAAAAATAAATACAAAAGTGTATGTATGTGTGTAGTAATTGCAAATTTGCGCACGTTAACGGCACCAAGCTGCCATATTGTGCCGTTATAATAATTCAAATAACAAAAACAAACAAAACAAAAAACGCTGCAGCAAATATTACAAGGTAAAGGAACAACAACAAAAACAATACGAGCAAAAGAAGAAAAAAAAGAACAGAAATAAAAATAAGAGCAAATTAAAAAAAAATTAAAATTATAAAATCTACAACAAAAATCATGCCAAGAGTTGTAAAAATTTGTAACAATAAAATTAACAACAACATCGTTGCTAATAATAGCAATAAAAACAATAAAAAAAAACCAACAGTCATAAAAATCCCACCAAATAAGTACAACAAAAGCACCAACAACAAAAGTATACTGTCAAAATTATTGCGGGCAGCCAAGCTGTCAACCGCAAATCTCAACCATTGCAACCGACACGTAAACTAGATTCGTACACGAAGGCGTATACACACATATCATACATATTCATAAACAACACGCTGGGTGGCTTTGCATTGCTTGCAACACACCACACTACATACATATATGGTACGTTGAGGAGGAAGAGGCGGACTTTCAGCATGTCGGAGTTGCACACATAAAATGTAAATATTGACACATGCATACCTACATACGAGTATGTATGCACATAAACAAACAAGCTAACGACAACAAGCAGTGGAAAAACTACGCTTGCAACAATAACAGCAACAACTGCTTGACGGCAGTTCCCACAGCGCGCCCATGTTGCACTTAAACTCACTTTCAGCGCAATTACAGTAATTTCCGCCACCGCAATAGCAATCGCAACTGCAACAGCAGCAACAACAACAATAACAATATCAAAGTGATTTAGCAACGAATGGCTTCATATACACAAATATTATATATTGTAAGTGTTAATGCATATAGGCGTATGCAGGCTGAAACATGACAGCTGTGGTGCTTTTTCCTCACACCCAAGATACCTCTTGGTTTGAGCTTAAGTTGAGATTAAGTGCTTCTCAAATCTCTGAACAGTTGATTCTCAACAGTACTCAAAGTCTCCTCAAACAGCTTTCTTTGGGTACACATGTGGTTATAATGAATCATTTTAATACTTTTAAAACTAAAGTTTTCAAACAGGTGGCAATCTTACTCAAAAATATAATATATGCTGCAAATGAATTTTTTAAATCGCATTCTTTTTATAAGCATTTTGCTGTATATATTTTCTTATTTTAAATTTTTTCTTCTAAAAATGTATAAATTTAAAAATTTATACAGGTGGCAACCCTATCTTATTTTTTTCAGAATTTTAGGAATTATAAAAAAAAATTCAAATCAAAATATTTTTCATTGCTCACTGGGCAATAACTCTATTATGTAGATTTATATTTGCCCATATTTATGCTTTAGTCGTGCAACAGCCATCTTCACATCTTCCCTCCCTACCTACCCTTGTGTGGCCTGTGGCCTTGCTACGTTGGCGGCCGCACAGCGCAGCGGAAAATGGATTGCCGCATTTTCTGTTTGTTTTCTTTTTTCGTCTTCAAAGCTCCGCGTGAGCGCCTGCCCACAGCTGGTTTGCGTTTCCTTTTCCTTCTCGTTTTTTCTCTTTCCATGCAGACGTCTCTGTGCATTGCCATTGCTTATCGGTTATTAGCTGTCACTATATTTCGTATTTAACTGATTTGCATTATTGTTGTTTTGCTAGGTGTAAACATGTTTGCGCATCTGTGTTTGGGTGTCTAAGTGACATTGACTGTAACTCGCAGGCGCGGCAAGTTCAATGCAATTCAAAGCCACTTTTCGGGGTTTCTCTTGCCACTTTGGCTTTCATCGGCAGCGTCTTTCATCATGCTCATGATGCTCCGCAGAGCATAGTTTTTATTTACTTTCTGGCGTGAGAAAATCAAAGGAAGTGAAAGAGAGCTTAAGAAAAGAATACTCGTTGGTAGACTTTGAAAGCTTTGGAAGCGCCTAGCTAAATAATCATACGTGACCTGCAGGGCGTAAGTAGACTAGTATGCAAAAATTCTAGTTGTACAGCAGTTCACCGGTAACGGGAGTAATAATAATTTTCAGTACCGCTTTGTTGAGGTAAGGAAAACGACGTTTAGTACTAAATCATCACGATAGCCAAGAGGTTAGTGTCTATCATTATAGTTCGTGAGATTATCGGTCCGAATCTCGCCGCTGGCAAGTACATATGCAACATGCCTAAATTAACTAGTACTTAACTAGTATAAAGCTGATGTATAGTCGGGCAATTGACAGTTCGTAGGACTTCGCTGCGTTCAAAAAATACGAGTTGCTTACATGGAAAGTAGACGAAAGATGAACTAATTAGTGTAAAAATGCAAACCAGTTGGATTCTTCTCAGCTGTACGAAATACCACGAAGTGCGGTTAAAAAGTCAGTTAGTGCAGTTAGTATACAATTGTTGTGTTGACGGTGAACTGGTCTAAACTAATTGGATGCCTTGGTATTTTAGCATCCCACACACGCCAAACCTCTCTAGTCACGTTAAAAGCTCTTTCCTTATGCCTACTGGTCTTGGCTTTTTTAGTGAAAGGCGGTCTTAGCATTGGTCTTGCCGTAGATGGAGATACACCCGAAATGTGCTTAGAATTTATTGTAGTTAGAGTGATATTGTCTCTCGTTAACGCATCTGCTGCATAGTTACCTTTTTGTCCGGGCACCCACACCACGGCTGTGTTGCATCTAGCCGTGAACTTGATAGCAGATAGATTTAATTCAAGCCCTCGGAGTATTCAATATCCAATATGATGCCCTATTGTTGTTGCTTATTCAGTAAGAATAAGACTGAAGCCACATTTGGTGCTGATGATTTCACGTAGTGATCAACCATAATTTGGTAAATAAATAAAAACTGACCTCACCTATGCACTACAGATTTTTGTTAATTTTTTATGGAATTTATCGCGAACCCTTGTGGTTTAGATTGATCTCGATAACAAAACTCAACCTTCTTTGACCAAAGTGAAAGCTCCTAAAAACTTTTTCTATTCACACTAAATTTCCATTTCATACTAAAAAAAACTTCTATAATACATTCTCATTAACTTTCTCCAGACTCTCTTTTGTCTGATTCATAATGTACATAAATGCTATACCGTTAAAAAATTTCAATAATCAAAACAAATATGTTTATAACTCTATAAGAAAATAATAATAAAAAGATAATAATAAAATCTTCTAGTGAGAACTTTTACGGCAAATATACGTACATATATTAGCACATACATACATACATACATACGTGTATTTGTTTATGCATTCACAGCATGTGAAAAATATTATTTAGCACTTTTTTTGTGAAAACTTATCGCCAGTCAAACGCTTATCTACACAAATACATCAAATCTAAACTCCAGAACATACATTTACACATCTAACAACAACAACAAACAACAACAGCTGACACACTCACACTTTTTTAAATGAATTTTTGGTTAAAAAAAAAACAAAAACAAAAACATTAAATAAACTTCCTTGCATGCGATTCATTAAAAAAGTAGACATATTTACTTGTAAAGTTAAATATATATTTATATGTGCATGCATATATTGTACATACAAACAAAACTGTCTGCCACATAATTTATTGCTCTGTCTCCGTGCCGTCGTCAAGCCAACCGCTGCGCTGCTGACCAAATGCCAGCCTTCACTTATTGGCTTGTCAGACAGACATTTGTTGTTGGCCATGTTGGCTTGCCACAAAGAGTTCCGGGTTCGATTGCACTTAAGCACAAGCATATGTATGTACCATATGTATGTGTGGAGTCCACGCCCGTCGCTTGCTTCATAGCCAACAGCTGTAGTTCGACCCCTTTATTGCGCCCAAATAAAAACTCGCCAGCGCAAAAGAGCGCGCTTGCCTCTTTTCTACTTGGTCTTTTTAGTTTTTTTTTTTGTGTTTTTCATTCACTTTAATTCATTTCGTTTGTGCCTACGCCACCCACCGTATTCGCATTTTCGCTGGTCGCCAAACGCCAAGTTGCGCCTCTCCCTCAGTCCGTCCCATTATTGACACAGTTTCGAAAAAGACCAGTTTTGGTCAACTCTCAGTCAAACGGTGGCCAAGT
Source organism: Ceratitis rosa (assembly GCA_037013455.1). Lineage (NCBI taxonomy): Eukaryota > Metazoa > Arthropoda > Insecta > Diptera > Tephritidae > Ceratitis > Ceratitis rosa. The sequence goes on from JAWMAG010000041.1 coordinate 1,270,043, forward strand.
GTGCCTTCTATTTGTTATTATTGTTGATGTTGTTGTTGTATGCGGCAGTTTGTTTGTTTGCTTGTAATGTTGTGGTTGTGGTTGTGCTGGCGAGGCAGCTGGCTAACCGCAAACAGTGGCAGTGGCAGCTGACTGGCGACTCTGTTGGCCGCTCGCCCCGACAGTGCACTCCGAAACGTAAATTTACTTGGAAGTTGTAAGAGAAAAATTCATATAAAAAAAAGAAGTAAGAAAAAATGGGAAGCAAAAGAGACGAAGAGCAAAAAATCCCCAAGCAAGAGGGAAAAATATTTTTTTTTTTAGAAACTAGGTCATTAGTAAGCACAAATGGTCATAAGCAGCTGCATGCCAACAACAACAACAAAGCTTAAAGCAGCCGAAGAATTGCGCGTCGTTAAGGCGGCGATGGCGTTGGAGAAAAAGTACGAATAAAGGAAAAAAAAACAATGCAAATTCAGAGTTTATATTTTATATGCAAGTGAGTGGTCAGCAGCGTCAAAGTGTCATACAAAAGTACAAGAACAACAACAACAACAATAACAACATTAATAAAGTATATGCAAAACAAAAGACTTAAGCAACAAACTTCGACAAAAAATCGATGCAGCAAGTCTTCATTGCTACAATCCTCCATTCTCTGGTTTTCTTCCTCTCATTGAAACTTTTAAAAGCAGATTTTGTAGAAGTAAAGAGATGAGATGAACGGCAGACAGAGAATGAGTAAGCATTTCTTTTGTTTTGACCCACAAGCGGAAAAAAAAACAATCACGCAGCCAATTACTGTATAAATGCAAGGAAAATGTTATTAAATAAACAAAAAAAAATCTACTTAACGCATGCGTCCGCTCAATTTTGAACAGCCGCCACTGTCGTCTTCATTGGAGTTTTAACGACTCAGATGCATGCCTACATACATATTTGCATACAGTTACGTACAATAACAAATGCTTCGATATATAAATTCACTTTTATTACGCTGAATCAGAATTTTTCCCTTTTTTATTTGGACGTTAAAATAAGTTAAAAGAAATTATTAAAAAAAATAAATAAAATTATATTAAATGAATTCAAAAAATTTAAACAGTAACAAATGGCTTTTTGTTGCCTGCAACGCAATGAATTGTTGTTGGTCGCTGCTTATGTCAAGATTTCACTTTTCGCCACAACCAACAGCAACGATGCAGAAAATAAAAGTATTTTTCCTCTTTTTATTTTCTTACATTCGCTTATAAACATTTTTAATATATGCAAATAGATATGTAAATGTGTAAATGTCTTCCGCGTGCTGGGTAAAATAAGCGTTATTGCTGTTGTTGTGCCCATTTTTTTATTGACTATTTATCGGTTCACAAGTTGATTATTATATTTAGCTACAATTTTATTTTTATTTTTATTATTATTTGCTCGCACAAGAAAATTTTAAAATAGCATAATTGTGATTATTTTTATTTTTTTGTTATTTTTTCCTTTAATATTTTAATACAGTCATAAGACACTGATGTCCAATTATTTTAACAGGAAAGTTGTATTTTGGGGGATGGTATTTGGAATAAAATAAACAAACTGCAATAAAACCAAAATTAATTAATTAATAAAGATTTTTACGAAGAAAAGTTTTACATTTTCGCTTGGAGTTCTCGCCATGTGTTTATTACTTTCTTCAAAAGATTGATATCCCTTTTGGGGTCTTTTGCTATAATTGCTTAAGACTGCCCATCTGTTTTGCCAAATCTACGATTATTTGAATAAAACCTTCTCACTATTATATGCCATTATATCAGATTGTGCAATAATTAATATCGTTTTTTTCATATTTTCCAAAAAGAAAAAGAAAATTGCTTTTATGCATAACGAAGATAAATCTATGATATATTGATTGTTTTGTTAATGATTTATTGTGTTTGAAATATTTCTCATTAACACAATCTGCTATTAAAAATTCCTTTTTATTAATAATATCTGTTATCTGCCTTAAAAGCAAACTTGTGCCAAACAAATTTAGATTTTTTAACTGAATTTGCGTTTATCTGAATGGCAACATGAATTTTGACGCTTTCAAGTGTTCAATTGTTTAGACTTGCCCTTGACTGCTTGGCTCCGATTTTTTTTAGCTTTTTTCTTTGTTTTTTTTTTTTTGAGTCTTTCTTCAGCGATTAGGGTCATTGGCTTGTTATTATTGTCTGGTGTCCATTTACAGTTCAATGTATTATTACTCGTATTTCTAATAGAGATTTTATTATTAATTTTTTTTCGAATACAAAGCTTTTGTGGCATGTGGTTTAGTTATTTTTAACTATTAACGTAATTTGATATGTTAAGACGAAGCTTTGAGAATGGAATCATATATTTTGTGGCATTTGCCCGAACACCATTGAAACTGCTGATTTATTATTTTTTATTATTTATTCAATATTTTAATTTTTATTTGTTAATTATTTATTTATATTGAGTAATTTGAGTATATTCAATGCATTTAGAAAAGGTAATATTTTCTTACTTTCACTGCCAAACTGCCAAAGAAATGTTTTTCTTATTTCTCTTAACCAAGAGGCGGCCAGAAGAGCAGAGTGGCTAGCAATGTGTATTACCATTCGGTAGGCCAGTGTTCAAGATCTGATCTGACTAACATTCTAAATAAAATAAAATGACTTTTTTTAATTGCAGGGAATATCAAGCCCTACTAGTGTATTTTTGTCATGAAACAAAGCACCTCAGCTGTTCGAAGATGGCTGTAGGTCCCTTCATTGTTCGAAAAATATCTAGAAACACACTACAAATTAGAGAAGGAGATCGGACGAAAATCACTTCAGCGGTTAAAAATCGCCAATTATGAGCATTGCTTGCGAGGGTATACATACATTTGTTTATACCTATGTACATACACCGACATGTATGTACTCGTATAATGCTAAAAGAGACAATATCAACGTTGCAATATAATGATTGCTGATAAATAAGATTTTGAGACACTTAAGTTTATTTTATATATGCATATATGCATATGTTTATTTTTGTGCGAAAAATCGTATTAATTTTGTAATCACAAAATATTGTTGGCATTGAAATTAATAGGATTAAAATCAATTTCTGATTGACAAGCGACATTTTGTTTTGTGAACTTTTTGAGTTTTTATTTGTCTGCCAGAAACATAAAATTTTAATTTTAAGTGGCGTGCACAGCATGTTGTAACTAAATATATCCACACACACACACGGATATATGCACATATATGTACATACATTTGAGCATTTCAGTATTTGCCTGCGTTCAGTTTAATTTTATTCAAAGCGACAATAAAGTTCGATTTCAAAGCCTACCTTTTCGCTTTTATTCATTGCAAGCAAAAAACATAAAGAAAAAGCAATAAAAAATAAATAGCAATAGCAACAAAGTTTTCGCGTTTGCCAACTAAAAGAGGTTAATAGCTATTTTACACGTTTGCTGTGCGTACAGATCACTTGCCAGCACTCGTATGTATATATGTACGCATATATGTACAATAGTAGTGGTCAATCGGCAATAATTGCCAATATTGATTCACGTTAAAAGCGTTGGAAATTGCCAAATTAATAAAAAAAATAAAATAATAAACTAAGACGAAAACATAAAGCAATTAAGCAGTTTTGAGGCTCAAGAGATTATTTGTCTCCTTTGTGTGATTTTTTGCCTTTTTGCTACAGCTGTGTGGAAAATGACGTCAACAGCGTTTAAATGCTTGATGAAACTTGGGTAGACACTGAAATTCAATATCGATTTTCTTAAGGTACTATATTGTCATATACATATAAATATAGACACTTGAGTTAATGAGTTATTGGAAATAGGAATATGTATATAAATATTTATTTTGCAAAAATTGTCAATTTTTTTAAATGCTTTTTTCATGTACTGCCGTTGACTTTTAAGCCAAAATCTCCAAATTTTAGTCAAATAATTAAATTTTGAACATTTTTAAAATGCTTAAAGCTAAACCGACCAGACCACTTAAGCGATGCCGCCAAAGTTTTGTGACTTTTGTCTGTAGCTGAGTAAACAAATAATTAAAATAAATGTTAAATGATATTAACTTCAATGTCACATTTAAAGTTTAGAACAAAAAAAGTCAAAATGCAAATTCAAAATGAAACAGCAAAAAATAAAATAAAATAAATAAAATAAAAAGTAAAAAATTAAATATATTAATTTAGAATGAATTGAAAAAAGATAAAATTAGAAAAAATAAATTTAAAAACAATAAAATAAATAAAATATATCAAAGTAAAACTAAATAAAATAAAATAAATAATATAAAGTTAAATAAATTAAAATCACTTTAAGTATATTAAAATATATTCAAATTAGATTGAATAACTGATTGAGCCGGATATAATCCAGCAGTATATAGTATATTGAATTTTAAAAGTTAATTTTTGAATTACTGTTAATCGCTTATTCATATCTCTCAACTTTTAAAGTTCTTAAATTGATTTAAAAAACAACTTCCTGCATTGTCGCCAAAGTCATTAGCTATGCTTCAAGTGGAGCGTGACTTTAAATGAGGGAGCTTAAAAGTAAATTTAAAACTACAGCTCAACGTCGAAATTCTTTAAATTATCGTACGACCTTTTATTTTTATACTAATTTTATATATTTATAGTCGACCCTAACTTCTCTCCCGTACAGCATTGCATTCCTTAGAGCTTTCTAATTCTTCACAGTTTCCACTAAATTTGTCGCCGACCAATTAAATCACTTACTTGACCCCAACACTGTTAGAAGGGGGGTAGAAGAGCGAGAAAGAAGGGGAGCCAGCAGAAAATATTTGGTATCAAGTACCGCAATGGCCTTTGGTCAATTGTCATGCTGCTTTTGTGTCATGATTTTGCAGCTGCGGCATGTTGCCATGCTAACAGAATATTCATAGCATACTATACATTTACATACGTAAATATATATGTATATATATCTATCCCTAAGCGAAGAGCTCTATGCACAACCACTCGAGTGTCTAAGTGGCCGTGACTCTTCACAAGGATTTTCTGCGCTTTTGTCGGTCATTGGGCGTCCTGCGCCAATCCAGCACCTCCCTATACCCCCCAGAAAGTTGCTATTTATAACCCTCTACAACTACAGTTACACTTATTTGGTTTTCTCGTTTTTGTTTTTGTTAAAGAGCGCATTTTTCGGTTTATTTTTTTATATTTTCGAAATGCCTACTATTGTTGTTGCCTTTTTAATTAATTCTTATGATTCTTGCTCGCACTCGGTCGTTCGGTTGGTCATCGGTCGGCTCGTTGTTTTGTTATAACGAAAATTGAAATTTTTCATGCCGACTTGATTTATTTGTCAGCAACATCAAGGGCTCTCTGAAAGACCACTTTACAAAAAAATATGCCCTCACACATATATACATACTCGTGCATACAAATAAATCTATGCAAAAAGTGGCAATGATGGTGCGAATTTTTCCGCTTTGGCTTGAAACTGCGTGCCGCCGGCGCGTCAATTCTGACAGCGTTAATGACGCCGCCAACGAGCAATTGAATATTGCCACAACCAAACACACATACATATATATATGTAGATATATTCAACAGCAGGGTATAATTTATTGCCCGCTTGTGTGTTCTGCCACTTTTTTCTGTGTTTTTTTTTTTACTCACTTGCCACTCTTTGGCCCAAATTAGCTACGCTTTAGATTCGGCGAAACGGCGTGTGGCAAGCGGCGAGGGGCGTGCTGTGTGCGTGTGTGTGGTACAGCTTTTGTCCATTTTAATTTACTTTGACGGCGTTTTGCTCATAGTTTCAAGATGTTGGAGCTTTTTTTGTTTGTTGCTGCCCCATCAAGCTTTTTGCTTAGTCATTATTATCTACTCTACTTCAGTTCTCAGTCAACAATACATACATACATACATACAAATTGAATACATTTATTACACTGTTGTTGCTTAATCCATAGCTATCAACGGTGTCATCAGTTATGGTTTTCTTGATTTACTTCAGTACAGTAGTATACATATACATATGTAAGTATGTTTGTATGTATGTCTGTCAGATACATATGACAGTTCATTAAGGATTACACAAGCGTTTTCGGTGTACTTTAATTAGATCTCAAGAATCATGAAATTTAATAGCACAAACATGCTGATACATTTAGAGAGTTCGTGTAAATTTACAAAAAAAAAATGATATGGTTGCCACCTGTTTAAAATTTACAAGAGGGATAGAGACTCAGAAAATGTAGCATTTAAAAATATTTTGGGTTGCCACCTGCTAAAATTATTTTCAATGAAATTAATTTGAGAAATAAAAAGTAAAGGGTTGAAAGTACGCTGTTGGGCAAGACACAGTTTTTTGTAATTTTAAAGTCTTTTTCGGTATTTGATACATTTAATATAGAAGAACTTGATGAAAATATTTAGAAAAAAGAGAAATTACAAAAAAAAATGGCACTTTTGCATAAAAAAAAATAAATGCTAATAAATTAAAAAATTAATTGCATATTATTATGTTTATGTTTTAATTTTATATGCAAGTGGCTTTTCTGCTATTTTTTCACGGTGTGAACGGAAGTTTTCATTTGATGCAATTTACAATGATTCCGCATTTACTATGCATATACATACATGATGTGTGCATATGTATATGATCATATATGTGTATAGATTTAGTGCGTAGATAAAAATACAAAAATAATTATTGCATAAGCAACGGAAAACATTTTTTTAAGTGTGTACTTACATACTTATTTATGTATAAATATAATTGTTTTATAAACACTCTATTAACAAAGGAAATAATAACTTCTCTAATATAATTGTAATTTATAATAATAAATTACTAATTTGTTGTTGATTGAAGTAATTAATTATTGTAGCAAAAATGAGGAAACACTTTGTTTATGAATGTAAATAGGAAAGCAAATAAGCGAAATTCGAATACTTCGAGGAGATCTTAATTCAGCTAATTAAGCCATTATTTTTTTTGGAAAATTCTTTAATCTTTTAGTATAAATGTTTGCAAAAGATAATATCAATAAATAATTTTTGAGTTTATGATTTCTGAGTTGAAATTAAAAACATAGAAATTTTTTCTTCAGAAGTATTTTTTTCTGTAAAATAAAAATTTTATTAGTTTGACTTTTTTTTATTTTTTTCCTTTTTTGCTTTTTTTTTAATGGTTTTCTTATACTCATCTACTAATTAAGCACCTAAACACAAATTGTTTTCTGTTTTAATCACTTTCTTTAGCAATTACAAGCATTGCAAGTCATGCAATCGACGTGTCTGTATGTTTAACAAAACTTGGTTTCTTCGCTGCAGTACAATGAACTCCAAAAAACAAAACTATAATTACATGTTTTATACTACCATCGAAAAGAATAAAAAACATATATGTATTATATATATATATATATAATGCATGTGCTACAAAAGCAGCAACATCACACTTATTGAGCAATTTATGGCGCAAACATTTGTTAGACTTTTTTTTATTTTGACTTACTTATAAAATTTTTATTTTTATTTTATTTTATTTGTTATTTTATTTTATTTTCATTTTTATTTTTATTTTTATTTTATTTTTATTTTACTTTTATTTTCATTTTTGCTTTAATTATTTTTTGTATGTCACGAATTCAACTATTATTATTAATAATTTTAGTTTTTATCGTCTTAATAACAGTTTTCATTGACTTCAGAGTTGCTTAGTTTATTTTAGGTTTTAAATTTTTTATTTGTTTTTTTTAGGTTTTGATAGTTTTGCTCTCGTTTATTTACCTTTAAAGTTTTTCTTTCTATAGTTAATTACAGTTTTTGGTTTGCGCTACAATGATCCAAAAACCATTACAAATCTTTTATTCTCAATATTTTATATATCCTTTGGATCTTTCATTTGATTTTTATTATTTTTTTATAATTTTTTATATAAGTTTTTGTAAACTTTTTTAAATTTATTATATTTCTTTTGGGTCATTCATTTGATTTTTATAATATCTTTCATAATATAATTTTTGTTTTGTTTTAGTTTTTCTCAAGTTTTATATGTCTCTTGAATCTTTCATTCGATTTTTGGATTAATTTATTGTTAATTTTTTTATATTTTTTTTCTTTTTCCTTTGAGTTTCTATATTTCTGTTGTTTACTTTTTTGTTTTAATATTTCTTTTGGATTTTTCATACGATTTTTATTAATAGATTTGTAAATATTGTTTTAAGTTTTCTTTTTTTGTAGACTAAAATTTTTTTTGAATTTTTTATATTTTCTTTGGATCTTCCTTTCGATTTTTGTTAAAATATTTTTATAGTTTTTATAAATTTGTTTGTAATTAAAATTTATTTATATTTTTTTGATTGTATTTGTTTATTTCTATTACGAAATTTTATATTTTTTCTCTAACTTTTATATAATTAATTATTTATTTTATTTTTTAAAGTTTTTTTCATATCTTTTGATTTACTGTTTATTATTTGCTTAGTGGATTTGGCAGTGAAACTTCATTAAATCGAACGAAGTTGAATTCACTTGAGATTTTGTTTCTTCATTGCGTTTTCAGCTGGCGAGTTTTTTATCTTTTTTTGTTTTTTTTTTTTGTTCGCCAATAATTTATGCTTTTGGCTCAAAAGCTGCTCTAGTCCGAATTCACTTTTGGCGTTTTGGTTTCTCATGCAGTTTGAGGTTAATTAAATGCAAAGGAAAACTGTATGATGCAAAAGTGTTTTGAACACTAGAAAAAACAACATCAATAACTAAAACGAAGAGAAAAATACTCTAAACATTAATTGTATTTGGTGTGGTGTATTCAACTTTATTAATATTTTTTTAATTTTTTTTTTTTATTTCGATAAGTTGTGTCTGCTGGTTTTAGTTTTGACTCCTGGTGATTTGTTCTTTTTTGTTAGCTCTTCATTATCGCATTGTTATCTGTACGCCTGTGACAAGTTAGTTGCAAGTTTTTATATTCATATTTTTTTACACCCAACGTATAGAGTCGTTCGGTATATTAAGCTTGTGCCACAAATAAATGTTCACGTGGTTATAAAAAGCAGCGAAACTAAATTGGAAAGCAAAAACAAAAAAATTGAGGTTGCCACCTATTTAAATATTTTTTTCCAGTCAAATTGTTCCAACTATTTAATTAATGGTAGCGTATTAAAAAATAAAGTCCTTCAAGATGCCTTAAAATGGCATAAATTTGTGTTAGTTTCACAAAAAAAAATTTAAAAAAATAAATTAAAGACTACAAAATTAGAAGTCAACTAAAATATTGTAGTTTTTATTCAGGTAAAAAAAGATTTTTACAAAACCTTTCCACCTGTTTACATAATATTAATAATGTTACTTCCACAAATATTTTAAAAATATATATTACATTAAATTTTTGCTGTTAAAAAATATTATTTGTGAAATTTGGTTCGAAACCCATTTGGGTGTTACATTAACTTATTCATAATAAACAGCACCTGCAGCTGTCAACTGGCAACTGGTAACCGCGTTTGCTAAATTTATTTGCTAATGAAGCTGTTAGTATCAAAAGTGATGCTCCGGTTGCTTATTTTTTTTTTGTTTTTTTGTAGATATTGATACCCACAGTCGCTTTGGCACACGGAGCTGCTGACTTGTTGCTCTTGTTGAATGTGTACGATTATATGTACGTATGTACTTGCCACCGCTATCATTTCGTACAGATGGTGTTTGCGATAATGAATGGGCGGTGTGTAGATATACTTCTGTGCATTTGTACATATGTATGTATGTATGCATGTACATATATATCATTATATATGCATTGTCAGTCAGTTAGGTAACCGTTTGACTTGCTATTTCACAGTCTAAATATCACATTAAGCATACATATGTATGTATATGTACATACGAGTACATACATATATGTATGTCAGGCAATTTGCTGGCAGCAACCTGCTGCCTCATTATTTGCTGGGAAATTTAATTAACGATGCAAACGTAAAGTCACATTATACAAAGATTTAGGCACGTATGTATGTATGTATGCATGCAGCTAACTTGGGCTGTTTGGCGACTGCGTAAATTGACTTATGCAGCAACAGTAGGTCTGTCTTCGTGAGTAATTTCCTATATACGTAAATGAAAATGCATAAAATATGGAAGTTACATACAAATAAATTAAGTAGGTTACTTTGCCAAATTGCTTTTTGTTTCAATAAAATATTTTACTTTAAATTACATTTTTATTTAGCTTTTATTTTAGTTTGTTTTGTTGTTATTTTATTTTATTTTATTTAATGTAATTTAATTTAATTTTATTTTATTTTTCTTATTGTATTCAATTTAAATTATATTATTATTTTATATTGTAATTTTTTTTATTTTTTAATTCATTGTTAATTCATAACGACATTTGCCTTTTTCTAAAGTATAATTACTCAGCATACCTCAAGCGTTTATGAAGTAACAGCTCAATTAAAAGCCTGAAATATCTGGTGATATTTTTTGGTGCATAAAACCAAATTGTTGCGTACACATGCACCTACATATAACATATATACATTTATCCAAAATTTAAACAAAAACAATTAAAAACGAATAAAAAATCATTAAAACGTGAACGCACACACTTTCGATTACCAAATATTATTGTATAAAAACGGCCCATGTGCCAACGTTAACAAGCTTCTCACGTCTTCTGGAAGCCACCTTCACTGGCACCACCATTAAAATATATTTCTTTATTTCGTTGCCTCATTATATCACCAATTTAAATTATTGCATTGGCAACACATACATACATATATATGTGTGTTTGTATCGTTGCACGCATCGCTCAACTACAACAACACAACCATAACAATAATACATATAATTATTAAGCAACGCTTTTACATCGTATTCTTCTTCTTCTTCGTCTGCTTCTTCTTCTTGTTTTGTACTCTAAAAGCCCCATTTTATAAGCAGTTGCGTATGCCTTGGCGTTGGCGTTGGCGTTGTTTCAAGCAACGAAGCACAAAATAAAGAGATAATAATGCAATAACAACTAAATATTAACTGAAGTACTCGCCATAAAAAATTAAAGCTGTTATCTCCTTGTAAATATCGTATGAAATCTAGCCGAGAAACAGAGCGTTGTAGGCAACCGGTTTATAACTACTCGCAATAACAACAACAATAAAAAATAATAATTCAAGCCATTTAAGAACTCGGCTGCAAAAATGGTGAACGAATTAATTTAAAGAAAAACTAAAAATTTAAAAGTTAAAAAACTCACGCGTTATATTTGGAACAGAAGCGAAAAAATATAAAAAAAAAACTATTTTCCAGCTTTAATATGCTGCTTAATTCTATCAACATTTGCATTGCGGATTATTTGAAAATTTTAATTTGATCTCCATACTGTGGTTCTAATATCGCCAATACACTGAAATGAATATTTCAAAATTATGATAATACTATTTAAAGCTTTTGAAATGTCCAATAACGTGGTCACCTTTGGCTTTTTATTCTGATCCTACTAGAAGAAATATAATTATGTAATATTTTGAACAACAAAAACATTTTTAATATTCTATACATAAGTATGTACATAAAAATATACAACCACAAAACCTTCCATGAAAATTAATTCTGTTTATTCTTTCCCAAATTCCCTTTTCTCTGTTGTTGTTTGCATGTCACTGTTATTAGTTTCCCAGAAATCATAAAATTTGATTGTAAGCTTTTATAGCGGTAATTAAATGCTTAAACGGAAAATTACACTTTTATTTTACATAACTTTTAATTTTATATTACTTTATTTTGTTTTACTTTAATTTATTTAATTTCATTTCAATTTCTTATTTTGTTTTATTTTATTTTATTTTTGTTTATTTTATTTAATTTCATTTTATTTTACTCTATTTTATTTTATTTTATTTTATTTTATTTTATTTTATTTTATTTTATTTTATTTTATTTTATTTTATTTTATTTTATTTCATTTTATTTTATTTAATTTACAATAATTTTATTTTATTTTATTTTTTTTTTATTTTATTCTATCACCTTTTACTTTAATGTATAGTATATTTTGTTGTATTACGCACTGCTTCGCTTATTTCTTCATTGAAACCAAAGTCGCTCTCTTTACTGTGTTGTAACCACTTTTGGAACAGTTTGAGGTTTCATTAGCCCGAAAAGGCGGCCGATGAAATTTGCAATTACGACAGTGTCCAAATGCTCACAAATAAACAAAGAAGGGAATGAGCGGTGGTAAATCAGCACGTATCGCACTCACGAGTGGCCAAAATACAGGCGATAGCTCGCTCCCAAAGCGGCTGCACCAAATGGATTGGATCGACTTAGCCGGAAGTTTCGCCAAAGCAAACTTTTCCCACGTAAAATGCACGAAACACAGCCGTGCAATAACAATGGCGAAGACCAAAAACCAAAAACAACAAAAAACACGTACTGTCAAGCAAAAAATTGCATGTCCGTACGTGTCTTTTAGTATTGGTTTGTGTGTATGTATTTTTGCAGTGAGCAACCCACCTGTTGATTGATTTATCGCGACGACAACAAAAACAACCACTGACTGGAACGAGTTAAAGTTTCGATTTTCAATATTTTCTATTTCTCTATTGCGCCGTTATCAATGCCAATCAATAGAAATTTTTAATTGCAATTATTTCTTTGTTTATTTATTTTTATTTTTATTTTTTGTACTTTTTCTGTTTCTTGCAGACGCTCACGTGTTATTTCGTACTAGAAGAGCACGAACTGGCAATTACTTTTTAGTTTTGCGTTGCTTTGGAGCAAACTACGTACCGCACACGGTAATCAACGCCGAACGACTGATGGCCAGTTGGCTGTGTGGCCGCCTTGAAAGCCATGTTGAACGCAACGGCAACGGCAAAGGCAAAGGCGAGCAGCGACAAAGAGCGACCACAGGCAGCAGCGCGAATACTTGGCCCACAAGCGAGCAGCCAACGAAGAGTCAGCCAGAAGCTGCCGCTCCGGCGCCGTTCCGACTATTACTTGAGACCACACCATATGTGGAGTTTCTGACATTGTTGCTGTTGTTAGTGTTGCTTTTGTTTAGCTATATTTTTCCCACATGTGGCTTGGTTGCTCATTCGTTTTGGTCACAGTGGAATAATAAAAAAGCTAAAAAAAATAAAATTTAATACTTATATTTACTTATATAGACACGTACTCGTATGTAGATGAGTGTTTCGTGGCAAAAACATCATGTAGACATTCGATTCGAAATCATAGTCAAAAACCAAAGAAATTCAGCACCGAAATTAGAGCCAACATTGGTGCTTTACAGCCACATACGAGTATGTACATGTGTATATAAATATAAATCTATTTTGTGGTCTTTTTATGCATTTAATAAAGTCTGTCTGAGCTGAAGTTAGCGCTGAGTTTCATTGAATGAACAAAGTCCAATATAAAAGCTGTCTTGAGCGCTCTTTAGTTTGGTCCTTCTGTAGGCTTGATGGCTCTGTTGAGCTTCTTGTACTTTGTGGCACTCACGGTTCTCTCTTCTCAACTTGTTCATTTCATCTCCGTTATAAATTGGATATACGACTAACTATGTTAGTCTGCTGTAGGGACTATATTTCACGAATCTTAGCGCCTCATTCCCTGTTCTATACCAAGTCTAAAACCTCTGCACATCAGAGTTTGAGATGTGACGCTCGCTATTCCAAAAGCTAACTTTCTGAGGCTCATGCATAGACGGTAGCCTATACAAAATCCAGATTTATACTCCAGCTCCGTTTTCGCCCTCGAAATCAAGTGTTCCAGGATTTCAAGAATAAATCTGAACAGAAATGACCATTTAAGCTCTCCAAGTTTATAAATCTGACTAAAGTAAAGTACATCAAACCAAAGCTCTTAGCTGCGCCAAAGACAACAATTATCTTCTCAACTAATATTTACCTTATGTTGTTAAGAACCTATTTCCGCAGTTTCGCAGTCGCGTTGAATGCTTTAAGAGACAGCTGATGCCACTGACAGTTCTTGCTGCTGCTGCTGCTGCTGCTGCTGTTGCCGACTGCAGTTGACGCTGAGCTCGGCCATGGTCTATGGGTTGTCGCTATTGAATGGGTATTTGTTTGCTCTTTGTTCTCGAACAATGCCAGCTAATGCACACAAGAAAGCATTTGAAAGCACAAACCAACGCAAAAAGTGACTGCAGTCTCTTCCAACGCTAAATGAGACCGAGTCGAAAGGAAGGCAAAGGGCAATCAGGAAATTGGACAAAAAGCGCGACGTTTTTTATTTATTGTAAAATAATAACAACTAAAACTGCGAAAAATAAGAAAATTTGCGTTTGAGGAAAAACAGTTCATTCTTTCGCTGTTTCCGTAAGCTTACATAAAGAATTGGAAAATATTGAAAATTGAACATTATGAAAATTATGAACCTTTGCTCTTCTTAAGTAGTTATTGTTGTCACAGCGGAAAAAGTGCTCCTCTAACAAGCAAATAGCGCACTGCAGTGAGCTTCTCTTCTCCGCGACAGTCAATCATAACGGTGAAAATAACTAGTAATAGAGTGTCAAGCGGCAGACACGTTGATGATGGCATGAAAATTACCGTAAGCGGCGGCAAATAGAAACAAACCAGAATATGTGTCATGTGTAAATTAATAAAAAGAAAAAATCGACTCAAAGGAAAATATAGAAGTTTTTTTGTTTGTTGGTAAATATGAAGGCTTGCTGCCTTAAATGGGGATATTGCCAATTAGAGGTGTGTCATATTTATGGAACAGACACATTACTTCATCTGAATGAAGAAGTATGAGTTGTCGCCATAAATAATTAAAAGCAAGGCAAAAACTATAGTTACTCTTATACAAATATAAATCTATATATAAATATATAAAAACAGGCACACACATATTTAGCTCTCAATTTTAAGAAGTAGATAGAAAAATATTAAATCCATTCAATATGGAGAATATCAATAGAACGAAAGAAATTCTGTATATACATATACATACATGCACTTATACTTAGATAAGTAGGTGTATAAATACATACGAGTATACACATAAAACACCAAAAGCTTAAAGATATTTCAAACAAAATTGTCTTCATCATATTTTTATCCTGATGATCAATTACAAATTAAAACCAAAAATAATTCTGAACTAATTGAATTTATTCTTAGAAATGTTTTGTTGAACAAATGAAATCACACTTTCGCTCATAAAAGGTTTGTAAATACAGATAAGATAAGGCAGCAATAGAAATGTTAAACACTTTTGGTAAATGGTTGCTGATAACAGTGAATGTTAACAACTATTATCAATCTATTAAATGAAGCACCATAAAAAAATGAAAAATAAGCAAATCAAAATAAAATAAACTAAAATATAAAACAATGAAATAAATAAAATAATAAATTAATAAAATAAATAAAAAAATATAAATAAAAACAAAAATAAAAATAAAAATAAAAATAAAAATAAAAATAAAATAAAATAAAAAGGCTATAAGAAATTATAAAAACTTAAAATATATTAAATTAAATTAAGTTAAACTAATGAAATCAAATAAGAAAAAAATATTCAATTAAACTAAATTAAATTAAAATAACGAAATAAAATGAAACGAATTGAAAAAAAAACATATTAAATTTAGAGTGAAAACAAATTAAATAAAATACACTAAAATGTAAGTAAACGAAATTAACAATAAAATAAATTAAATTGAGTTGAAAAAATTAAAAAATAAAGTAAAACGAAAAATAAAAATAAATATACAAAAAGAATAATTCCAAATAATAATAAAATAAATCAAATTAAAGCGAAATTAAGTAATTGTAAATCAAATTAAGTTAAATAAGAAACAACAAACAAAAATTTAATTTCAGCTAAATTTTAAAAGAAAAGTAAATAATAAAAATAAAATTAAACTAAAATAAATTAAATTAAATTAATTCAAAGAGTTTAAGTAAATAAAAAAAATTAAAATAAAATAGGATTAAAATAAATTCAACTAAAATAAGATAAAACGAATAAATAATATAATTATTGCTTTTAATAAAAATAAGTATATAATAAAGAGCAATAAAGTAAATTGAATTAAATTAAAGTAACATGGAATTAAATGAAATAAAATAAAGTTAATCAAACAATAAATTTAAATAAAAAAAATTTTATTAAAATAAAGTTGTGCCGCCACAGAAACGGTATGTGCCTCTTATATGCCACTGTAAGCCTTCCCCTGAAGATTTCTGTGTTTGCTTCTACGGCTTTGAATTGATTCTTGTTCTCTTTCTATATTTCTTATCGCCAGACTTAATTTTTCGTAGAGCTAGGTATAGCTTTCCATGTTCTATAAGTAAAAATTCTTTTTCATAATTTTTTCCTAAATATTTATCAAAAAACTAAAATCAAGAAATAGAGCCAAGCCAACATTTGGTTTATTATCTAAAGCAGCAGCAACAAGAACAACACCAGAAAAAAGAGCAGTCTATGTACACGTATGTATTGTAGTATGTAATATAATCCTACTGCATAACAACTGGTTACATAAATAATCATAGCCATAGTCGTTAATCCAGCTGCGCTGGGAAACAACCGGATGTGCACGAATCATACAACCAAACATGGCTGGCGATGGCCCAGGCACCACAACTGCATAAACACCAATGAGAGACATGAATATACCTTTAATATTACAGAACAGACGCATTTTGCAATAAGCGAAATTTCTAAAAGCACACCTTGCAGGATAAACGAAAAAGCAAAACCCAAAAATAAATGAACAAAAAGGAATAAAATGCAAAAAAAAGAGCAAAAATTTCATCATCATAATAACAAAAGAAGTGTTTTGTTCTCTACATTCGGCCCAAAGACAAAGCATAGCCGCAGAGCCACACAGCCGCACAGCATCCGTAACGAATCGCAATAAAGAATGCACCAAACTGATGAGCCTGGGAAAATGTTGGCGGCAGATGTTATTATTGCTGTTGTTGTTGTTTATTTTGTTGCTATAATAGCTAGCTGTGGAAAAACCCCACAGCACAGGCGCTGCGCCCAAACGCCTGTCCGGTCTACAGACTTTAAGCACATTCGTATCTGCGCATGTGTGTGTGTGTGTGTGTGTGTGTCCCGTAGTGGTAATGGCTGTCGCAATATGGACTTGTCGGTCGGTTTGTTGGCCACCGTCCATCGGCCGGCAAGCTGCATTGAGAACTTTTTTGCTGTAAACTGGGAATAGCAACAGCTGCAGCATAACTGCCGCTGCTCGTAAAGCATAAGCGACTCGGCAAACGCATCTGTTTACGTAATCTCCACACACGCTCACAGTCTGTGGTGAAAAATTAAACTAGTTACAAATCGCATATTACAAAACGACTCATTAATGCCTTATTTTAATTCCATTACTAAAATTTTTTGTTAAGTTTAGTGAGAGTTTATTTTAATCATATTTTTTCTTTTCTAAAACTGAGCAAATACTTCTTTCAATTACATTTTTTTTACAAAATCCTAATGTTGGTTCAAAAGTAAACTAGTCACATTTTTGTTCAATATTAACTAGTATGAAACTGGTATTTTTCTGACAGAAAAGTGGGAGTTTTCATCACGTGTGTTAAGCAAAAATCCGGTTGGGTATGCTTGACATACAATTTTCAGTAGTTCTTAACTAGTCCATTTTTCAGTAGAAGACTTACGCACATGCATATATGAATATATATATACATACTTTCAAATAAAAAAAACGCAATGGCACATATTCGCAACAAGAACAACAGGGACGATGACGGACGAGATTTAGCCAAGAGCAGCCATGCAGCCAATTTTTGCAGCGACCAAAAAACTGTGCGTGCCTTTGCTTGTGTTGTGACGAATCATCTGCGATAATCGATCTGCTAAGGATGTAACTTTTACAAGCTGCCGCAAACTCATTTGAAATCTTCGCTTAGCCACGTACTTGGACCCCAGGTCACCGTTTTATTTGAATAAAAATATGGGACTGCGATGGTTTTACTCTGTCCTTATGAAGAAGATTTAATAACTTCGATTTAGTTGTTGGCTTAGTGATGGCTCGAGTTAACCGATCTTTTCTTGAAGCAAATTTCGAAACTAAGAAAACCAATTCACAGCCAATCGATTTTTAAACCTTTCGCTTTGGCTTCGATTGCGATATTTATTTTCAATTTTGGTTTTCCCACTCTTCAGCCATAGATCTGATACATCAAAATGCTCGTTTGTGTTCATTTATAACTTCCAATAGAGACAATCCAAATTCATATGGCCATGATTCACCTAGCATCCCTAATGATCATCAGACAAACGGCTAGTTTGGGTATAGACTCACTTAGGCTTTTGCAAAGTCATAACTTGTGGCCCCATTGCCGAGTTCTACTTCGAAAAAGTTCTACTGCAGTCTCGAAGTTTAGATAATTTCAAATTTCCTAGACTTCGTTTATTTTAAGTGAACACTCAGCCGGAAACAAAAAGAACGAGGCCTCTTTTCCTAATCCAATAATATCGTTCCTGATCCGGTCTTTACGCGGCGAAAGCAACCGCATCACTAGTTTTCACTCAAAGTCATTTATGGATGAGTACATATGATATTATTGTAGTAAAAACACTCGCTCGCATATCCGCATGTGTGGCTACAACAACAATAATAACACCTACCTCTAGTACATATCCTTCTTTTACCTTGCCGCCGACGGCATTTCGATTTACCTGATTCTTTTCCGTTGAAACTTCAATTTCGAAATTGCGTCCCACTGCCGTTGCACAGTTCCCAACAAATGCTCATTCACACAGCCGCACATGCACACAAACCCAAACCCAGTGAGTTGATGAGTTCTGCCTAAGTAACTGACTGCCAAACTGACACGAAAGTCCGCCTGACTGGCTGCATGAGTTCCCGACTGAGTGACTATCCGTCTGCCGGCAAAGTTGTTTGGTTCTCGGCGGCCAGTTTGACTGCTTTCTGTTTACTCTCGTAGTCTTTTCATTGCCCGTCTGGCTGTCTGTCTCGCTGATAGGCAAGCACACCCGACTTGTAAGTTTTCTTCTTTATTGTTATGTGTTGTTGATTGCTTCGTTTACTCTTTCTTGATCTTCATCTTCATCCACTTTTTGTTTTGATCATTGCTTCTGCCTTCGTTTGCCATTACAACCTTAACACTCAACGATTCAACGACTCAGCGGCTCAGCAGCATATGAATAATGTCTCACATGTTAATAAAAGTTGGCAATGTTTGTGCAACGTTTCCTCGTTGCCAAGAGTGAAGGCAGACGTGGGGTGAAGGTTTCGAAAAAAATTCACGGACGTTGTCACGGCGCCCCATTTTTTTGTAGAGAGTTCAAGTTCGGAGCGCTTTTGGGCGATGCAAGTGTGCTCCGTTATTGAGTGCAGTTATTACTCATTGTTGTTTTGCGAAGCATACTTTTAGGCGTGCCTTTATGTGGGTGAAGCAGCATGGGGTGTCGTTATTTTTGATATAATATTTAAGAAAAAATTATTTTTTTCTAATAAAAACAACAAACACGTAGATTTGGTTGCATGAAAGTTAAAAATATAAAATTAACCGTTATAAAAAGTGTGTGTTTTAATGTAGAAAGATATTTAAGCTTTGATATACAAATAAGAATATTTTATTTATTTTTTTATTATATTTTTTCATACTTATTTGTACCAAAAATATATTTAAAAATTCAATTAAAAAAAAACTATATTTCCAATACCTTTATCTGTTCTTTTCTTTCTCTAATCTACAAACTCGTTACTCTGTGCGCTGAACTCGTTGTGCGGTGAACTCGCTGTATGATTAACCCATTGTGCGCCATAACAGGAACAGGTAAGTTTTCCCACGCACCCGCTAAGTCAATTCCCAAGTTTCTGCGCTCTAACTTCTATGACTATCTTAACTCAAAAACAAATTCAAAAAAAGTGATGAAACATACAGACACAAAACAAAAGAAAAAACACAATTATATATATGAAGAGTTTGTATGCAAAAAGGAATAAATTTATGAACTTTTTGAAAAAAATAGGATTTACATAGACCAAAGGAGGGTTGACAGAGAAGAGTGTAGGAAAAAATACACAAAACACACTTCAGCCATTCACCAAATAAAGAAGACAAAGTAGATAAGCTAAAAAATCATAGTACTCAAAGCTAAATCGTTGAAGCGTTACAACTAACGAGTAGTATTGGAGCGTAATAAAGGCAACGAGTAAATAGAGTGAGAATTAGTTTATGACACTAGTTAACTGGATAATTAGGTTGGCACAGTGTGTTGGTTATAAGTAAAACTGGTGACTTTTTAATTAACAGAGTAGTGGAGCGTAATACTGTTATTTTTAATTAAAAACAGTGTAGCAAAATATTTAGTTGTAAAATGTATTATTTATAAAAGAATATAGTAAATATTTAGTAACTTTTCTTCAGTTAAATGTGCTAGTTTGAAGATATGTACATAAATAGGAATTACTACATTTAGCGCATACTTACATATACATCATTATATAAATATTATTCTCAACATGTTTCATTTTTTCTTTTTTTCTTTTTTTTTTTTTGAATATCAACATTTAATTTTACTTCATTAACATGTAGTTGTTATTGTAAAATGAAGTATAAACATAAAGGCTAGTGTTTTTACAAATTCATAATTAGTCATAGGCTGTTATTAAGAAATTTAGGTAGTAACGAATATTTTTGATGGTTATATTTGTTCTGACTCTATTCTAGCCCACTGTAAGTCTACATCAATAAAACTCAAACACAAACTTTCCAAGTAGTTTCAGTGTCTATAAATACGAACTATAAGCTATAACTATAACTGTTACTTTCCTATCTACCTAAATACATATATATATAAATATATAAAATAATTATAAAAATATTTTAATATAAAAATAATAAATAAAATTGTGTCTCATAACCTCTGCTAGAATCTTACACGTATACTTGGCTATACTATTACTCGCCTCTTTACCTGCTTTGTCCAACCACTCTATTTAGTCTGTACTTTTAGTAGTATTTATTATTGATCAATAGGAAATTTCGTGTTAAAAGACGTCAAAACCATATTAGTTTGAAAATGTAAAGTAATTTAAGGAAAAAATTTCGTTAAAAGCTCTCTCTTCGTTCTTTTGCGTTTTTTATTTATTTTGTATGAATTTACTTTCTTTATTCTCTCATAACTTGACCCTTTTGATTTGCGCCCTCTACCAAATTTGTTTAAAAATTGGCATTTAAAATAAAATAAATTTTAAAAAAAAAACATCATTAAAATATGATAAAGCAAAATACAGTAACAAAATATATTGAAAAAAATAAATAAATAAAAAATCGCTTCAGCAATAATTTAAAAAATTAAATTAAATATCTCATTTATATTGACTCAAAACCTATTTCCTAAATTTAACAATAATGGGATTTCGAAAAATTATTGAAAACTTGAATTTAAAAGTTCTTTTTTTCGAAAGACTTCTGAAAAACTAAGAAAATTCAATTAAATTTAAAGTTAAAATAAAATTAAAATATTAATTTAAACTAAATATTTAAAATTAAAGTGAAAATTTTATTAATATTAAATATCTACAGTTTTACATAAATAACATGTATATTTTTTAATTCCGAAAAATTGTTTTAAAAAAATGTTATTTTTAATTTTTTGTGCAAAGCAACTCTCTTAAACACTCTTTGGGAAAAAATTTGAATTGCAAAAAATATTATATTAATAAAAATTTGAATTCGGGTTAAAAGAAATAAAAATATAATTAAAATAAAAAAAAATATCGAAATTATTATATTTCTTTAAAAGTTTCCTATTTCAAAATTTTTCGCATTATTAAAATATAAATTCGATAGCAAAATTTTGAAAAAAAAATCTTTCAAAAATAGTCGAAATCTAAACATTTGCACATTTTTGTACACAAAAAAAAAAAAGATTTAAATCAAATATCAATCAATCAATCAACCAAACAATATGTGTGTTTCTTTTTCTTGCTTTTGTTTTTTCTCGTTTATTCATTGTGCATTTTCAGGGTGGCTACTTAGATGGACTTCGTTCACATTTGGGTGGTTTAACACAACGTGTCAAATCATGGTATTGGGGACGGCCTCTTGTAAGTGCAATTGTATTTTTCATTTTTCATTCCACTACTACTACTACTACTACTACTACTACCTTTTGCAACCAGTAACAACAACCACCAGAACAAGAACAACAAACAAAAAATACTAAAATTAAATTGAAAAATTAAATAAATCAAACTGCAGATTAAAACCGTACAAAAAACTTACTTACAAATTCTCAGTTATCCGCCTGCAATTAAATAATTACGAATATTTATTTAACTAACCAAACTAACCCGAATGTTATGCAATGAATACCTAACCACAACTTAATATAAATGCATTGAAAAGCGTTGAATTTCATTTTATTGTTGCATTTCGAGTGTTGCACTGCATTTTCCTAGCAATAAAAAAAATGTTTAAATAAAAAATATTCTAATTTGCACTGTTTGTTATTGAGCAGCAAGTAAAAATCGTTTCCAAAGCTTTTTTGTAATTGAGTTTCGTTAACTGAGTTCCGCCTAATACAGTAACCACCAACCATCCATCCTCAATGTCCTCACACATGGCATACCATACCATCATACCCATACAACAACAACACATCCACCAACGCAAGTTTGTTTCTTAAGTCTTTTGTTTCGATAAATGTGATTCTGTGCTTTGTGCTTTGTGCCTGCGATTTAAGCGAAAACCCACACCTTTACACACACCTACATACCGTAAAAAATATAAACAGTCTGCGCATGCCAACAAACAGCTCATTTGCACACACTCACACATGCAAACCCACAAGCCGCTTTTATTCTCACACCAACCAACAGCTGTAGCTGTATTTATCATTCTATTTTTTTTCAATATTTTACTTTTTTACCATATAATTTTATTTAAATTTGTTAATTTTTTTTTTTGATTTTGTGGTATTCCAATCTACTCCATTCTATTCCACACCATTCCATATCCCATTTGCTAAAAAAAGAGAAAAATTCAAAAAAAGATTTTATAAAATTTTCACTCAAAAATGAATGTAAGTATTGAACAAAAATTGTATTTGTATGAAAATAAACAAAAAAAAAAATGAAATAAAATTTGTACGCAATTGTTGTAAATTTAAATGCAGTCACGTAGTTTTGTTGTAATTTAGTAAAAAAACAACCTAAAGCGGAACACTAAACAGCTTGAAAAATATAATTGCACAGATCAGCATGAGTCACCCAAATATGAAAAAAAAACGTTAACCACTCTGGCGTTTTTAGTTCAAAGTATTTAACAAGCAGGGTGAAGACCAGTTCCGGACCACAATTAGTTACTGTCATATAATGAAATTTTAAACAAATATTAGCGTTAAACACAAAAAGATATTTAAGGATGCAATTTGGTTAAACATATCTAGTTACTTGGCATAAAATATGGCGAATATTTTTTTAATATTATAGAAATATATCCAGACATAAAATGTTGTGTAACATGAAATATGGCAAAAGGTTTTCAAAAATTTCGCAAAATATGTCTAGGCATAAAATGTGGTAAGGCATGAAATGCTGCTTGGCTTAAAATATGGCAAAAAACTTTTAAAGTGCTCATAAAGTATGTCTAGACATAAATGTTGTGTGACATAAAATATGGCAAAAGGTTTTCAAAAATTTCGCAAAATATGTCTGGTCATAAAATATGGTAAGATATGAAATGCCCATAAAATATGTCTAGACATAAAATGCTGTTAAAAATTAATCTTATTTGGCATAAATATAATGCGTAAGGTTCTTGAAATACTCCTTAAAGATGTCTAAACATAAAATATGGATAAACATACTTTTTTTTGATATGAAATATCGCTAAAAATATTTAAAATGTTTCGAACATTTATCAAGTTATAAAATTTGGTTAAACAAAAGAGATAGTTTAACATAAAATATGGTGAACAATTTTTATAAATTTTTATAAAATATGTGTAGACAGAAAAAATGTTAAAGTAATGTTGCTTGGTCTAAAACAAAAAGAAAATCCTTGGCGAAAATAATTTCACATAAAATAACCAATTTAAATGCAGGAAAAGTGGGTAAAAAGCTAAATTATAATAAATTTTTCTATAATAACCGCCTGCACTATTTTTAGCCACCAAAGTGCCGTTCTACTCTTTCCTTTTCGTCTCAAAATTAAAAGCAAGCAATTTGAGTCTTAATCAGCAACTAATACTGGTACACGCAAATTTAAAAAAACACAAACAACTCTTTTTAATTAAAATTTTTATAATATATTAAAAGTAAATCACTATTGCATCATCGCATTTTTATATATTATATATTTTTATTTTTATTAATTTATTTTTTTTAAGAATTTTCTAAAATTCTTTCAGTTAACATTGTTATTAGTTAACTGTGTATGTATAGTTATTTAGAATAGATTTAGTTGCTCCACATTAATTATTAACAAAAACTAATCACCTGTGGTTGTGTGTCCTTTTCGTCAGACGCGCCCTCCTACTTAGCATCTAATACATAACATACATATTTGCAAACTTTAATTATATATATATATATACATAAATAGTTTGAGTTCCAATTACATAATTTATTAGCAGTAGTTGTAGTTGTAGCTGACAGTTTTGTTAGTGCTTTTAGTTTAGTAAATGTGTGTTTTAGAATCACAAAAAAAAAATAAATAAATGAATATGGAAAAGAATATATACATTTAGCACGGTACAACAACATAATTACGTGCATACATACATAGCTACATACTAACTACGTCATAACAAATGCATTATGTGATCTCTTTTTTTTTATTATAAAATCAAAAAGTCATTATCATCAACTCTAAACCTCAGTTAAGGAGGACGATTTAAAGGAAGAATATATGTTTCGAATAATAGAAAATTTTAAAATCGAGTTTTAGTTTTTCAAATTACTTTTTGCGCTGATATTAAATAAATATATTTTTTTTTAATTTTAACATTTTCTTCTTTTTTGTATTATTATTATTATTTTATGTTTAATTTTCCAAAAGCTTAACCTCTTCTTTTGCTTTGCTTGTGAACTCGAATTAATTACTTTTGATTATTATTTATTTAATTAAATTTTCTATATATATTAATATTTTTTTAATCAGATTCACTTTTCAGATTTAATTTAAAATATTAGTAAACAATTTATTTTGCACACATTTTTTATAATTATTTTCTGCTTTCTTCGATTAAAATAAAAATTAATAAAACAAAGATAAATAAAAAAACACTTACTTTAAAATTTTTTTTTTTAAATTTTCCTTTTTTTTAAACCTATATAATTATTTCAAATAACAGTTATTTTTGAATAATTTTTTTTTAGCTATTTTGTATTTTTATATAAGTTTTCAGTATATTCTGTTCTATAATTTACTCGGTAATAACAGTTTAACTTCTTTGATTAATAATTAAATTAATTTTGATGTGAATTCTCAATATATATATTATTTTTAAATTGTTTTGATTTTTAAAACATTTTTGCTTTAAATAAAAATTATTTTCGGTATTTTTTTAAGTTTTAAGTAATTTATTTTATTACTTTTTAGCCATTTTTTATTCTCTATATTCAATCTCTCACTTTTTTATTTCATTTATCATAATGATTTATTTGTAAAAATTGTTATTTTCTTTAATAAATCCTAAATGTTTTGTTTATACATATGTTTTTTCAGTTAAAAAAATTAAATTGTTTTTAATTTATATTTTTATTTACTTTTGCATTTGAAACAACTACAAAAAATTTTACTTTCCATAACTTTACTCTAAACAAAAAAAAAATAAAAAATTTATTGTTCTAAATATAATATACGCATATTCTCTTCCATATCCTCCACGTACAACATTTTCGAAGACTTCATACATATACTTTTTATACATACATACATAGTAAACATATGAAAACAAATTTTCAGCCTCAAAACCACTAACCAATTTTTCAAAAAGTTCAGAAACAATTATAAGTTGGAAAATTCATACAAATTGAAAACTTTTTTACTCAAGCAACAGCTTAATTACTATATAAGTAAATCAAAAATTAAATTGTTCAATACACAAAATCTTATGCAAATTTTTTTACTACTTTTTTATCTTCAAATATTTTGTCCACACTGCAATTTATTCGAAAAAAATTAAAAAAAAAAATTGCAAAATATTTTGCAAAAAAAAACTTTTCACACTCTAATACTCAAAAACTGCATTTCAAAATTTTAATTGGCTTCGAAAAACTTCGCACACAACGCAAACATAATTCGCTATTCGAAATTTGAAATTAAAACAAAAAAACGTTGAAAATAAATAGGAGTTGGCCACAAAACTATCGAGAAGTTTCGATATGAAGGAAGAAGGAGGCACACTGCTGGGCGATAAAGGTGTACGCAGGCATCAGGTGAGTGCTGGGAAAAGCCAGAAAGTGCTTTGGTATGAAAATAAAAACTAAGCGATTTTCTCATTTAATTATATTTTTTATCTAAAGCATACAAAAATATTTAATTATGACATTAATGCAAAAATAAGTAAAGTTAGCGCAAAAATGCAAAGCTTTGCACGCATTTTGAGGGAAAAAAGTATAGTAAAAAAAAACGCTTTGAAAATAAAAACAAAATTAATTCTAAATTAAAAAAATATATATACATATAAATTCTTAGCATACGCAGCATACATTAGAACACGCTCACCACGCAACACACAGTCACAAAAAAAATCAGAATAAAAATATTTCACTGTTTTCCATAAAATTCTAAATAGTTTTCATATTGCTCATCTTCAGCCAAAGCTCATTTGCAGTCACACCATTTACTCGTGCGCTCTCGCTCTACAACGCTTTCGCTCTCACCTGCCGCCCAACACTAAACACACTACAATTTTAATTTCAATTTTAATAAAAAAAAACTCATTAATAATTAATTTACACCACTGCATAGCTAATTTTACTTTCTTTGATTTTTTAAGATTCAAAATTTTGTTGGCATTGAAAGCTACAAAAGGAAAAATGTATACACTTTATTAAAAATTAATATATACTTTTAAATATATGCTCCTTGTTTACTAGTTTTGCTGCCTGCTACTATACTATAATTAACTTAACTAGCGAATTCTCACCTAAATTTGTAAATTAATTAGTTAACTAATATGCGCCCGATTTTACTAACTAGTTCTATTATTTTGTCTATATACTTATTCTCACTTTGTTATGTACATTGAAAAACAATACACTGTTACACTCTACAATCTAAATACATATATATACGAGTTTAAAAAAATTACAATTATTAAAAATGTTACTAAATAATTTTAAAAGTAATTTTTTCTAAAAAATTCAAGTTTCTCAGGGGTTAAATTCGTCGCAAAAGCTCTTTTGAGCTCTTCACTTCTCAGCGCTCTCCCTCTATCCCGCATCATCATGTGTGCAGCGTGCTCTTTAAAGTACTTTTCTGACCAGTGGAGAGGCACTTTTTATGTTCTCTCTCCCTGCATTCTTTAACGTTTGATTTTTTCCTCTCTCTCTCATCCAGTTTTTTGATCTCTTCGATACATAGTGCAGCGACTGCTGACTTCGTGATGTATGAAAGTAAGGTCTTATTGACCGTCCCTGTCCCTGTAAAAGCTCTACCGCCATTTTTGTAGCAGATGGTTCTGGTTGAAGGATACTGCAATAGTTCGAGACCTTCCTATCACTGGTTACTCACAGTAACCAGCGTCTTCTGCTCTAACCGCCTGCCTCTATTGTAGCTCCCAATAACAGTTAAGAACAGGCATAACGCCATACTACCTGCCAGTAAGTCCTAATTCTTGGCTAATTTGAGGCGTGTAGTCTCGTGTCACTTACAAATTACTTGTTTTAGCTACGGGGCTCCTCAGTGGCTTATCCAAATCACCCATAAAGCGCTGCAGATGGTGAATAGATCTAGGACTGCCTTATCAGTTATCAAACTAAGAAAGCTCAAAACATTTTTAATTTTTTTCTAGAAGATGTAGAAGATATTTTTCAAGGCAACAGAACACTGTCTCCCGCCATAACCTAACCTAACTTTAAGTTTTTCAAAACTACACGTATGTAAATCTGTAAAGAAAGCTTAAGTTTTAAAGTGGAGTGCATATGAATAGAAAAAACCTGCATTGTCCGATGTTTGCCATACTGATTTAAGTGTCCCAATTATTTTCTTCGTTGTTTAACCCAACCAACTCACTGTGTATTGACGCCAAACGATTTGTATATAAAAACAAATTAAATTTTACCAAAAACCAAACTTGACTTTTCAGCTCACAATTTACTTATGTTAATACTTTTTCTCTATTTTCTCTCCATTTTTCAGTCCATGCAACGCTTATCGGCCGAGCAAAACGGTTCAACGACTGAACAAACACATGAACACAATCCAAACGTCGTACCTGATCATAGAGGCAACTTACACATTACTGTTAAGAAAACTAAACCTATTTTAGGTATTGCCATCGAAGGCGGTGCTAACACAAAACATCCGCTTCCAAGGATAATCAATATCCATGTGAGTCCTTTTTACTTTACTTTCGCTAATTGTACTCTTTAAATATTCTTTTTGGAAATATAACAGGAAAACGGCGCAGCCTACGAAGCGGGCGGCTTAGAGGTCGGGCAACTGATACTCGAGGTGGACGGCACCAAAGTCGAGGGTCTCCATCATCAGGTGAGTGTTGGTTTACTTTCGGATGTTGGCATTTCTAATCTCTCTCTCTTTCTCTCACAGGAGGTTGCCCGCCTGATAGCCGAGTGTTTTTCGAATCGCGAAAAGGCTGACATAACCTTTTTAGTTGTCGAGGCGAAAAAATCAAATCTTGAACCGAAACCAACGGCGCTTATATTTTTAGAAGCCTAACATTTGCTTGCCCTGCCGGCTAATGAGGACCCATTGGAACGACAGAAGATGGAGTTCCTATTCGAATGGGGTATCGATTTAACGACAACGCCAAAAACAATGCCAACTACACCAATACCATTAACAAAAGCTAAAAATCCACCGCCACTGCCACTCAACATTAAATCCATCAACAATCCATCAGCATCCGCACCCGCATCCGCATCAGCCACACAACAACATCAACACCAACATCAGCATCAGCATCCGCATCCGCATCATTCAGCATCAACACACGCGTCTGCGGCGCCGTCTCATCAACAGCACCAACAGCAGCAACAACAACAGCATGGTGCAGCTGCAACAGCAACAACACCAACAACAGCAACACGCACACACACACAACAAACAGCGCAGCAGACAACACAAGCGACGAGCGCGAAGTACACGAAAAGTCCAACGCAACAACAACAACAGCACCAACAACTGCAACACCAGCATACGACACCGACAACAACACCAACGAAAAGTACACAACAGTCGCAGCAACAGCAACAACCACAACAACAACAACAAAGACTGACACCAGCCGAACGTGCGAGAGCTGGGGGCGCACCTCGGCCAACAACTACAACGCCGACAACAGCGTCAGCGCCGACGTCGAGAGAGCACACGCCCACGCGTAGCGGCAGTGCGCACCAACAACAAAAACACTACCAACAGCAGCAGCAACAACAACACCATCAATCAACCCTACAACGTCACCCATCGTCGACAAGTCAACACAAATCACAAGAACATCACCAACACCACCATCACCACCAACAACAACAACAACAGCAACAACATCAACACGAACAGAGACGCGATCTCGAACGTAAAGACTCTCAGCGCGAACGAGATCGGGCAAAGGAGCGCGAATACGAACACCAGCGTGCACGTGAGGACCTGCGTGAGCGTGATAATGAGCGTGGCCGTCGTGATATGGGCCACGAACGCGATCGCGAACGTGAGTATGCGCACGAACGTGCGCGCGACTATCAACGCGATCGTGAGTACGCTCACAAATATGAGCGGGAACGTGAACGTGATTATGCGCCACGAGAGCATGCATATGAGCGAGAACGCGAATCTGAACGAGAACACCCACCGTCATCAGCGCACACAACACAACAACAAACACATTACAATAAAACAAATTATAATTCCGTTTACCAGTAAAAAAAAAGAGTAAAGGAAACAAGAAATCCTAACAAAAAAATGAATTTGAGAAATTTTTGCTAACGAAATTTAACATCAACAACAACAAAAACGAATGCTTGAATTAAATAAATTAACGCAGTAAGAACAACAAACAACCAAACAGCAATAGCAACAACAAAATATGATGAAAAGCAAAGTGCATACCACCACAACAGCAACAACAACAATAATAATATCAAAATAAAAGCATGCTTACAGATATTGAAAAATCTTCAAAACCCAATTTGAATTTTGCAAACTGTGTAACACTGTTACCCCGCATTGAAAAGCCCAAGAAACTTAGCTCTATACCCGACCCTCCTATAATAAAACAAATCCAAACTCCTACAGAAGATCCGCAACCATAAGCCAACTCTCTGAAGCTCACTACATAGCGCCGTTGTTCGTTTCACTATAGAGTTCCTCCTTCAGTCCCCTCACCCTTAGCTACTCACTTAGTATTCTTATCCTCCTTAAACGCTTTTCATAGAATCGCTTAATTCTTATCTCTCCTCCCTCTCTCGCTCTCTCTCTCTCTCTCTCTTTCTCTCGCATAGAAAAAATATATAAAAAAGTAAAAAAAAAATTTATAATGTTTTGTGTGCTCTAACGGTTAAATTTTTAGCTTTTGCAAACACACTAACTCGCTAAATTGTATTTGTTTGCAATTTTCACGACACCTACACCCACACACGAACCACACACGAGAGATACTCAAAGCAACGTGGAAATACTCATCGGAAAGCTTTTTTGTGCTTAAAGCTTTATTGCTTTATTTTTATGTACTTGTCGGTATAAACATACATATGTAGTTGTTTGTAGTGTTTTTGTATCATCCGTTTCCAAATGCTTGAAGTCAGTTACACTGCGCTTGGGGAAAATTTACAAAAATACTTTATAAAAAATTCAAAAGAGCTTTGTTGAAAAGTTTCGAAGCTCGAGACTTGAAACAAGAAATTGATTAAGTTTTTAACATTTCGAAGCAGTTGTATTAGATAATACAAGATAATTTATGTATCCGGCATATCCACTTCATGCTCCAAAGAGCTACCGTTAACTAGACATCTACTATACGAGTATACTGCTCTGATAGATTATTTCTTCAGAAGTGCTTTTATGACACATCACTTCAATTCAATGAATTGTTGAAGTACAAAGCTTACAAACTGTTCTAAGCCCAGTTCTTCATTTTTTGAAATCTGAAGCTTTAAAACCCCCAAGTGCTGTCTTTAGCTTTGCCTTGTTTTTTTTTCCAATTCAATATCAAAACTTTTGAAAATTTATTCGTATCAATAAAACACTGCCACAAACAAACACAAACAAATGAATAAACAATCTACACTTTTACACGAATGAGTATCTCCAGAAAAAACTTAGAACAAAACTAGAAACAAAGAAAACAAAACACAAACCAACGAATAAACCAAACCAAACGAAAACACCTTAAGAAACCAAGCGAAACCGAAAATAAATGAGACGACCCCAAGCCAATACACAAAAAAAAAAAATAAAGAAAAAACTCAAAAAAAAAAATAAAAATTATGAAAAAGCAAAAAAAAATTCCCAAAAACAACACAAAAATCAAAAATGCTGTAAACCAATACACCCTACAAACTCCAAAGTAATACCATTCATACAAAACATCAAAAAAAAAATATTAAATGAAAAATATTTCGTCTCTTTTGGAAAACCAAACGATATTTCAGTTAATTTAAAGTTTATAAAATGAAACTATATTTAATTTTAATTGCTGTTTATGAGTTGCTGACCTTTATAGACGAGTAATCTTTGTAGAAAACACACACACACACACACACGCATACACGCAGTGTATGCAATATTAGAATTTACTATTTCTATATATATGGTATAAATATATCTACTATATGTATTTATATGTACGCTCTCTCTATCTATTAATTATATATATTATATTTACTGTTAAACTAAATTGTATAATTGTATGTTAGTATATGTATGTGTCTCTACATATGTATGTATATCTTAGTTTTAACTGTAGCTTATACGTATGTACCTATATGTTAAATTGTAATTTTATGTGTCACACACATGCACACTCAGTCACACTTGCATATGTATTTACGTGAAAGTCAAAAAAAAAATTCTGTACTTTGCTTCACAATCTATGTATATGTAAACCTGGTTTTTTACTGTTATATGTGCTCATCAAAAGTTCTTTTTAAATAATTTTCTATTAAATTCTTAACGAAAGACTATCACAGTAATTGTGTTTATGGCTCAGCACTATTTCGAAATGGTTTTTAATAATATTTGCAAAGACAAATGCAAATTTTCAACAATCTAATTAACTATGCTAAAGACCATTCACTGTAATAAAATAAAATAGAAATTCAAGCATTGTTTGTGAGCACACCTCACCCGTGACGGTTACAGCAGCGATTTGTTGCGCTCAGTGTAGCATACTTGCAGGCGCAAGGCAGTTACTGTGCTAGGCTTTCATGCATTCAATTCTATCTAATTTTTCCAATGCCTATTGAGGATATTGCCGTAAAAGAAAATCACAAACACACACACACACATGCATATATAACTGTACAAACACTACTCTACTCCACAACTCTACACACTCACTATAGACACATATGCACACATAGAAATACTGTGCGCAAAAGAAAAGAAATTATGAAATATGTATTTATTGCAAAACCGTATGTATGTATGCAGGTCAGTGTGCACACAAGCACCAGCTTTACATGTGTGAATGTGTATACGCTTTGTAATGTCTAACGTACGGAGAGAAAGAAGTAAAGATTTGCGCCATTTATTTTTGTGTGTCTATATGTAGCAGAAGAAGAAGAAGAAGAGGAATGAGAGTTGGAACTGAATGAAGAAAAGGTTAAACGATAAATGAATACAGGTATAAAAGATGAAATGAAGCAAAAATCCTCAAGAAAATATAACAAAAAAGACGCAAGCAAAAACACAAATATATATGTTTGTATAAATATGTATGTAAAAAAGCCCACCTAAAGCCAATAATTAAGCGAAACTCACGTGAAAAAAGTAGAGAAGAAGGTGAAAAACAATGTCGATAATATGTATGTAGTATAAAAATAAATAGATTATACCATGAAACACCCAAATACACAACCTAACCTCAAAGTAAATGTAAATGATAATTTAGCCTTAAATAGCAAACACGTACACAGGCACATAAAAAAAAATCGAAAAGTATTCAAAAACCTTAGAAAGCACCACCTTAAGCCCAGCCCCCGCTCCCCCTGCCCACAAACAATTAGTAAAGTGAAGCAAAAAATAGCAGAATTAGACTAAAAATAATAATTACTAGTAAATAAAAACAAAAAAAACATATGAAATTAGAGAAAAATGACAGTAGTAAATAGTAAAATGAGCGAACGATAGGCAGCATGAAAGTGTAAGGGAAATGTTAGTACGAGTACACACAAGTGAAAGAAAATATTCTAATGAAAACCCAAAAAGCAAGCGAGTGGAATAAAATCAGCGGCGTTACAATTAGAAGCCTCTATTTAAAGAAGAAGAAGACATAGCATAAATACCTTTAGTAAAAATTCACACTAAAATTTTAGCACAACTACGCACTGCACTCTCAAAAACACACAAAAAAGTAATGTAAAAATGCAAAAAAAAACAAGCAAAATTCGCAAAAAAAGCAAAAACAATACGCTAAAAGCTAAATAAAAAGAAAAGCTCTAAAAAATCTGAGAAAAAGCTAAGCTAAAGCTGAAAAGTATTATAAATATTGTATTACAAATTGCAAAAAATCTCTCTCCCTCTCACACACTCACATGGTAAACGAGTTATAAACATTAACTAAGAAAAAATTAACTCTAAAAACATTAATCAACATAACGCAAAAAAAAAGAAATTATCGTACGTACATCTTTCAAAAAAAAACCAAAAAAAAAACAAAAACAAAAGCGCATGCAACAAAACATCAGCAGCAGTCAAAAAAGGCAGAAAAAGCGAAAGGAAAAAAGACCCAAAGCTTACAAAAGCAGCAATCACAAATAAAAAAAATGCATAAAAAGAGGTTGATTGGCATTAGAACAAGGTAAAACAAAGCAAAATAAAAAATTACGTTAAATTGATTAAGAAACGCAAAATAAAAACAGCCGACAGGGCGCGATTGCACAGCACAAAAAGCGAAAAATGCTAAGCAAGCAAATGCAAACGCAAAACACAAGAGAAGCAGAAGAAGCATAAAAAAGCAAAAAAAAAAAAAACAAACACAAAAATGAAGAAGAAGAAGAAGCAAACAAGCAAAGGCGGTAAAATTGTAACAACAAAATTTGCAACAACAACAAAAAAAATATGAAAAGTTATAAAAAGAAGAAGAAGGCGAAGAAAAAGAAAAAGAACTAAGATAATTAGAAACGCAAAATATTGCTAAAGTGTAGAATAATTAAACATTAGGCAGCAGTGCTAGAGCAAATTCGGACTTGAAACAAATTTAGAGAATTTGGAATTTAGTAAAAATATATGTTTTGGAACAAATTATTGGAAGCAGACAAAACAATTAAAAACAAAAAATTTATAATAAAAAAATTGTTTTTGAAGAAGAGCCTAAAAGAAGAACTTGGCATTTCTATGGCCAAATGTACAAAGAAAAATTGTTTTTCTTTTTTTGTTTGTATTCCAAAAACGCTTCAATTGGCACCAACGCCTAGGCTATAATATGTAAATACTATAATTATTTGTTTATGCATAATTTTTGCACACTCTCAAGCAGGCGTTAAGAGAGAATTCGATTTTATCCAAACCCCCACCCACCAACCCACACTTCTCTCTACTATTAGTACTACTACAACAACTACTATACTACTAATAAAGTAACAAGATTTTTGCTCTGCGTTTTCTTTTTTTCTTGTAAATATTTCGGGCTTTTAACAAATTTTTGAAAAACATAAGAAAAAAAATGTTCTTAAAAGAAAGTCGATATTTTTGGCTTTCTTAAGTAGTACAAGTGCGTCGTTAAAATAATAATACCAATTTTCAAAATTGCAATATTTAAGAAACATATTGAATATTCCGTACTAGAGAAATTAATGTTCAAATTGAGCTAGTGTTTGCAGTGCATACTTTTAGGCGTTTTAGTGTATTTGCACTGTTTTAGGCAGAGAAACAAGAAAATTCTAAGTCAAACGCGCATTCGCTTCCCATTACTCTCCCAACTACTCCCAAAATATATATTTTCATTAATTTTGAATATTCACATATAAAAACACATTCTGCATAAAATAGTGAAAACAAGTGAATTCCAGCTTTTTCTTTAATATTATATAAATTTTTCTCTTGCTTGAAAAATATTTTTCATTGGACTTGGAGATTTCAACATTTTATTCAATTTTTTTGACATTAATTAGTTTGAAAAATTCGAAAATTCTGTTTAACGAAAAAAATTACGGATGTTTTTCGCAATCCAAAGGTCTTTATATAAATCGTTTAAAATCTATTTTTAGTTTTGTTTTTCACTAAATTTACGCTTTCTAAAATATTAATAACAAAAATAAAATTACTTTTTAATTCATTTTTCTAAATAAAAAACTAAAGTAAAATATTTGCATTTTAGTGTTTTGTAAATAACTAAAACTTATCAAACAAATTTCCAGAAAATTAATATATTTGTATGCAATTATTATGGATTTTTTCCAAATTTTGGAAATTAAATTTAAACATTTGAAATTTTACAAGCAAACCAAAATTCTAAAGTTTAACATAAAAAAGTAAAGATTGCTTTACCAAAGAGAACATTTAATTATATTACATAAAATAAATAAAAACTAAAAAATCATACTAGAAAACAAATATTTAGGCAACAATTTTGTTAAATTATTCGTACGGCTAGTTAAATTATTAATATTAAATTATCGATTATATACAAATAATTATAGCAGTCACTGTATTAATAATTCTAAGTTGGTTAAATTTAAATTTTTAAGCAACAGCAACCAGCAAATGTGTGTGTGTGGATTGGTAAATAGTAAATATGTAATGTGGCCAGCAAGCGGCTGTAGATACACGTATGTATATGTATGTATGTAGAAAGTTGTGCATGCGGTGTGGAAATGTTTTGATATTTGAATGCAGTCCTGAGAATTGAAATCTTTTAATTAATGAAATCTATAGGAAAAAGGGGGCAAAAGAAAATCGGTAAATCGAAGTTTTCAAAAAAGAAATGGGAGAGAACTGCTTAAATTTATGCATGCGTGAACGTTTATAAGTATATGTATGTATATGTAATTGCTCTATTCATTTATAAAAAAAGATAACTAAAAAATATTTATAAGAAATTTAACTTAGAAACTAAACAAAAAAAAAAAAAAAACAAAACCAAAACAAAAACAGCGGAACACGTTTAGCCAACTTTAGAAAAAGCATATAAATGTGCATATGTATTACTTTTTAAGTATGTAACTACAAAGCAGTATATAAAGCAAAGTATATATAATATAAAAGTAAATATATATAACTGAACTGTACGCATATGTATATATACTATTTACTGTAATTAATCTTTATACTATATACTCACTATGTACCCACACATTACACATATTGTAATTACATACATATGTAAATGATTATGCAATCGCTACATTTAAAAAAAAAAATTAGTAAAAAAAGAGCAAAAACAAAAACAAAATTAATAAATCAACAATGAAAGCCAAGCAATTTTCCAAACAATTCTCAATGCAAATAAAAAGCAAACAACTAAATATGTATGTATGTATATAAATAAAACAACAATTAAGCATGTATTTAACTGATTAACTACAAACAAACATATTTAAATGGGCATATGCATTTATTCATAAAACAAAAACTAAAACTAAAAAAAATTGAAAGCAAACAAAAAATATACCAATGAAAAATCACATTATATTCGCATCTAAAATAGAGAGTAAAATAGTTGCATAAAAGAATTAAAAAAAATATTTAAGCAAAGGAAAAAACTAAAAAATGAAATTATTTAAGCTTACGAGTAGTTAAAACACCGGCAATATATAAATAAAGAAAGGAATCATCTAGAGTTACTTGTATAGAACACATACATACATACATACATAGTTGCTAAAGCATAAAGTGCATACGTTGAATATACATATACATATACATATATATTTAGCAGCTGAACAGTAAGCCTGAGAGCAATAGCGTATTTAATATATATTATATTATATAATTATACTTATTATATACATACATATAGATGATACAATGTAATGTAAACCTAAAACAGTTGTAAAGCTAAGAAGAGAAAATATTTAAAAATAAAACATTTATTATTAACCCTTTCAATGGTGTAGATATACTTATAAATGTGTACAATAGCTGCAAACGGGATAGAGACTTTATTTTGTTTTAGTTTTGTAATTTAATTTAATTAAAATTGATTTTATTTTATTATATTTTTTTATATTTTATCTTATTTTATTTTATTTTATTTTATTTTATTTTATTTTATTTTATTTTATTTTATTTTATTTTATTTTATTTTATTTTATTTTATTTTATTTTATTTTATTTTATTTTATTTTATTTTATTTTATTTTATTTTATTTTATTTTATTTTATTTTATTTTATTTTATTTTATTTTATTTTATTTTATTTTATTTTATTTTATTTTATTTTATTTTATTTTATTT
Source organism: Ceratitis rosa (assembly GCA_037013455.1). Classification (NCBI taxonomy): domain Eukaryota; kingdom Metazoa; phylum Arthropoda; class Insecta; order Diptera; family Tephritidae; genus Ceratitis; species Ceratitis rosa. The sequence continues at coordinate 1,307,797 of JAWMAG010000041.1, forward strand.
TATTTTATTTTATTTTATTTTATTTTATTTTATTTTATTTTATTTTATTTTATTTTATTTTATTTTATTTTATTTTATTTTATTTTATTTTATTTTATTTTAGTTTATTTTATTTTATTATATTTTATTTTACTTTATTTTATTTTATTTTATTTTATTTTATTTTGTTCTATTTTATTTTATTTTAATTTATTTTATTTCAGTTTATTTTATTTTGATTTTATTTAATTTTATTTGTATTTATTTTATTTTTTATTTTAGTTAATTTTTTTCTGGAGAAGTCTGTTCGTTTTATTGTTTGATTATTTATTTATTTTTAAATCTGATACTAATTAAGTAATAGAGTTTATCTGAATATGAATTACTCATATGAGAACGCCAACAGCTACATTTTAGATTTCCTGATAAAATCGAATGCTCGCTTAAATAGCCTGATAATTATCAAAGTTTACTTCGAAGGACTAAAAACGAAATCCTCACCTGTCTTTGGATCGTCATTATTACTTTACCATAGATTCCTTCTGATATCTCAAAATTCTAATCTCTCTCACCTTGGATTAGCGAAAAGTTAACCAGTTAAAGTATGTTAATCCTCCACGAATTCTAAGCCACAGTGGGACCTTATTAAGAAAACAACCCCGAGAGATACCATATCGGCGCATTCAACGAAGGGAAGTCGTGAAATTTCTCTGCAGTACATAGCCGATGAATTTCGGAAACCTCTTCACCACGAAAGCATTTTATAATACAATTTTCTTTTGCACTTCCGTGAGATCGTGAAGCTCACATAACATCCTTTATAGAGCAGGACTGCTCAATGCCATAATACAAAGACACAAAACCTTTGCTTAGCCTATTTCAACGGACTGAGGAATTCTTCCGACATTCTTAGTCTTGCTGAAGATCCCTTGGAATATGCTTCACGTTCTTGAGAGTAGCAGAAGCATTGAGCATTGATTGGGTTTTTTCAAATGCCACGAGCTATACGAGTATATAAATATTTTCACTATAAAGAAAGCAAACTTCAGAAAATAAAACAGCACCCGATAACTGATTTTCAAAAAACAAAATTCCGAAACTCTACTCTAAAATTTGGCAAAAAAAAGGTTTCGACATTTCGAATATTCGTTTACACCAACAAAATACATTGAACGAATTTCGTTTTTGACTTTTCGATTCTACGATTACACTAACAAAAAACATAGGAATTTTGTTTTTGTATTCTTGCTACTACCGTGTGTAAATTTGCCTTCAAGTAGGATGAAAATTTTTCTGAAAAAAATACACAGAAAAAAATATTTTAAATTATAAAATCCATTTCAACTATTTATGTATATCTTTTCCATTACACTCCTTTGATTTTAGTATTCCATATTATCAGTTTTACTATATTATTTTATATTTTTATATATATTTATTTTTTAATTGGATGTTATTTGAATTTAATTTCAACCAAAAAATATAAAAAAAACAATACAAAAAATATTTGTTTTTAATTTTGTAACCAATTCGTGGAATTTTTATAAAATTTTTCTTATTTTATTTTATTTTTTTTTTTATTTTTTTGATTCTCTTTTTTTAATTTTACGTAATTACGTATTATTTTAATTTACTTACACATATTTTTCATTATTTTAAATTCTCTTAAATAAAGAAACCGTTTATAAATATGTAAATACAAGTATAAAAAATATAAAAAAAATTTGAAAAAAATTTAAAAATTTCCTTAAAAGTATATACATAAATAATTTTCATTTCACCAAAAACTGTAATTTAAAAGCTTAAAATTGAAAATTAAATAGTAAAGTAAATTAAATTATTGCTGATTATATTTAGCATTTAATTATTGTATTCTCAAAACCAGACTCATATATACAAACATATATAAAATAGCAATGAATTAATTATAAAAGGAAAAAATTAAAATTTATTAAAGAGATTTGCTGATTTACTATTATCGAATTATGGATGTAGTAATAGTTAAAAATTTATAATTGATATAAAATTACTTTTTTTTTTGGTTAAAACAAAACAATATTTCTATATAAACAAAAAATATTATTAATTATTATTAAAAAAAATATTATATTTTGTATTTACATACATACACGAGCTCAGCAAAAGAAAAATTCAAATACACCGCAAATACAAAACAGCAACAGCAAGAAGAAATATAAATAATGTAAAAGCGTAAGTAAGAATGAAAACAAAGTTATTATTATTAACAAATTAAAAGGAGAAAAAATTAATAAATTGTTTTTAAAAAATAAACAAAGCATTTTTGCTTTCACTTAACTCTTAGAGAGTTAACATGAAATAGAAATTTTTTTTGCAGTGTAAACCCATTTCTGGATTTTCTCCAATTCCAAATCAAAACACCAGCTTTAATTAAAACCAAGCATGCGCTCGAACCAGTTCCCCTGCTTCATTAACATTTTAACTGGCTTACAGCTGACGGACACAAAGCAGCCATTTGTTTATCACATAAAACTCGTTTGGAAATATTTAAATCGCGAAACATTTTAGTACAACGCAAACGCCAACTGTGATAACAACACTTTTTACACTTAAGGAGTTCGAGACAAATATAAACATCGAAATCAAAAAATGCCCAGACCTTTTACACGCGAATGCCTCAGTGCGCACGATCAACAAGTACTCGAATCCATTTTCAACCCGCTCGAACTCACATCGAGTGTGCCACAAACCATCGCATCGGACGCGGCAGCTGAATTGGTGGACGTAGAGCAGGACAGTGACGCAGTGCAGCAATCCAAAGCGCTGGAAGTGTGTGCCATCAAATTGACGGAGGAGGGCAAATTGTCCGAGGCGTTGCAAGCTTTCGAGCAGGCTCTTGTTGTGGCACCAAAACGTGCTTCCGTTTATAATAACCGCGCACAAGCGTTACGCCTATCTGGCAGGGATGAAGGTGAGTCGTTAGTTGGTGGAAATGCAATTTTTTTTAGAATAAAAGTGTACAAAATTTAGAGTTACGTTTACTGGTTTGCCCTAGCTCACAAACTGTTTGTGCTATGAGTGGCACTGTATTTTTTGTTCACAGCAAGCAGAGTTTCTACACAAACCTTGCACAGCTTTACATTTAGACCAGTTGTGGTGACATCTAGCGTTGGAAAATCGAAACCTTTCTAGTGTAAACTATGCTAGTTTGGTAATCGAAGCCACAGAAAAGGATTTTAATTTTAATTTAAGAGTTCTTATCAGCGTATTCGGCAAACAGAGGAACTAAGGTCGGTTGTGTTCGTTGACAAAAGATCCATGGAAGTCACCGAGATGAGCCGGTACCGAAAATTCATCTTGCTGGAACGAGAATACAAATTCTTATATAATTTGTATGCTTGCAACGGAGCTTTATTTACAGTTTCATACAAATTTTTCAGTTTTCCCCTTACTTATACATATAAATTGATTTTCTTCTCCAGAAGCGCTTACCGATCTCAACCGAGCCCTTGAGCTGTGTGCCGCACAACCCCGCACCAAATGCACTGCGCTCTGTCAACGAGGCGTTCTTTATAGAAAACAAAACAATTTAGATGTAGCGCGTAAGGACTTCGAAGATGCCGCCGAATTGGGTAGTGAATTCGCCAAGTCGCAAGTAAAAATATATTTTCAAATTCTTTCCCAACTACTTTGTGACATACTTACTTACATACGTACTCGTATACTAGAGTAAATAATCACTCTAAAAACTCTTTCCAGCTGGTCGAGATCAATCCGTTTGCGGCACTTTGCAATCAGATGTTGCGTCAGGCATTCGATCAATTGAAGTAGAATTTATTGGTCCAGCGGCAGTTGGAGAATTTCGAATATTCGAAAATACAAATAAATATGTTTATAAATATATACATATATACTTCAGCAAGAAGGAGCAGAAAATAAAGAAATTAACTATTTTAATTACATAATATGAGTGTTTAAATGGAAGCAAATTAAAAATCCTTTCGGAAAGAGCGCACAGGAGAGAGGGAGAGAGAGAGAGAGGGTGAAAAATAAAAACAAATGAAAAATCTGCAAAAATAAATAAATAAATTTTAAGAAGCAGTGGAGTAAATAAAATGAAATAATTAAAAACCAAAATGCGAAAAATCAAAAAATCAAAAAATGTCGCTGATACTAAAGTAAGTTGCGTTAAATTGCGGTTACCTCGCCTGAGTTCCGTCGCTGGCCAACCCCATGCGCATGCGAGCCTTTGATTCAGCTCAGTCCTCAAGCGTGCCAGCTATGTACACGTATGTATGTATATTTTCGAGTTTTTTGTTTTATCTGAGCTACGGCCTGCCGTTGCAGATTGCGGCAAGGTGCGTTTTAACAATGCCAACAACAACAACAACAAACAATAACAACTACAACGACAGCAACGACAGCAACCGCGAACCGTGCTAGTAGTAATAGTCCACTCGTACTAAAGCAAAAAACAAAAAAAAACGAAGCAATCAAAAGCAACAGTTGCAATCGACACTACCCTTGCTGCCTTCGGTCGGTACGTGAAGCTGCCGACGCGTCCGAGCAATTGGCACGTGGTATGCGCACGATCTGTTGCGAGTACGGACAGCGAGATTGCAACTACTGAATACTAGCCGCAACTTGCTTGTGCTATTTGTCTGTGTCTCTGTCTTTGGTGTTGTTGTTATTGTTGTTGTTGTTGTTCCATCACAGTGATTATGATTAAAAGGCATTTATGAGCAGCGCGTTGCCAGCCACACCGTCGAATGCCGAACTACGAATGTAGAGTGTTGCGCTGAATGCCTTGAGCTGGGAGCCGGAGCCGCAGCCGTAGCGTCGTGTGTGCTGTCGTGTGGCACTTTGTACAAAAACAACTGTTACGGTTTTGCGGTTGCTGCAATAACGACTGCAAGAACAACAATCACAACTGATGCCATAACAGTTATTAAATGCAACACACATGCTGTAGCAGCAGCAACAACAACAACAATAACAAAGCAGCTGCAACAAATGAAACAATCACTACAAGAAGAGACATAAAGTGATATTCCGTCCGTCCGTCGAGGCAAGTTTTACATAAGCTGGAGTTAAGTTCTCCAGTTTGTGCTTTTGGGAGCCCTTTCTGAGGTCTCCGAGACATGCCCCTTTTCAATTGTATCTCCATCCTGAAGATTCTAGTTAAGATGGGCTCTTGTGCAGAGCCTAACAAATTGATTAACTTCAGGGGTCAGGACCCTTCTGTTGTAATCCCAAATTCTCAGCTATATTCCATCGTCAGTCCTGAGCTCGCTTTGAAAGAAGAACCGTTTGCGCCCAACCTTCAAGTAGCGGCAACTGACACGATTCGTAACAAACAATACAAAACGATGCAGCTCAGACCGCAACAGTTGCAATCAGCAGCAGGAGCAGCAACCTCAGTCAGTCAGATAACAAAAATTACTTAAATAAACGAAAGTGGTTTAAGAAACTTCGGCGGTGGCGGTACAAAGAGGAAAGGAAAAAACAGCAAAAATCGGTCATTCGTTTGTGAGGTTTAGCAGCGTCTCTTGCCTGCCTGTGGTGACACACACACACACATACACACACAAAGAGGACCCCAAAGCTACGCACGCGCAACGTATTTCTTAAATCGACTCTCTACCAGCACTGTGTGGTGTGGCATGTGGCATGCGTGTTGAAGTACGTCATAGTGGCACGGGTTCACGTAATCAGAAATAAAGCAAACCGCTGAGCACAATGCAACAATGGAATTGGGGAGGATGGCCAGTGAATGGAAAGCAGTCCAAAAGAGCTGCGGCTGAAATCTCCACTACAGGACACACGAGTTGAAATCCACTCGACCGCAACTGCTGTTGTCGCTGCCGTAAAGCTCTAGCCCCAAAGCGATTTCGCTGAGAACAGTTTTTCTGCAAAAAAAAAAAAAACGCACACCGCAGAACAGTTAATCGTTTAAGTCTCTACGGCGCTGAAGAGCTCATCCTCCGCACCACCACTACCGACATCTTCGACACAATTACAGAAATAGCGGCTGACAGGCAAACAGACACATGCACGGCCAGAGTGAAGACACTGCTTTATGCCTTTAGTTGTTTTTATTGTTTTCTTATTGTCATTGTCGTTGTTGAATGCTGCTGTGGCCGGCCAAACCTTGAAGAGAAGCTGCTAAAGCATAATGATGCGTTTGTGGTTGTCTTGGCCAACGCCAAAAGAACAGGTGCACTCTGGAAGGATATTAAAAGCGACAAAAATACCAACAATAAAAACTCCTTCGGATTTGAGAAGGAAAAAATCACAATTGGTGTCTGTGGTTTTACACGAACAGTTGGATTTGTGTATTAAGATGTCTTTGGTTGTGTAAACTGTTGTAATTCGGGCCTGGAGGTCTGCAAATTATGTATACGTATGATTACAGGCGGAAAGCCCAAAGAACCAAGGGAGCCGCGAAAAGATTGAATAAATATAAACTGACACATAAAGAGGATAGGAAGGAAGGACAGATCAAGTTAGCTATAAAAAATAGTAAGTGTGAGGCAGCTGAGAGTCTCTACTAGAAAGTTATAAAAGGACATCGCGAGTCCGGATGAAAAAACTACTCAGAGCAGAAATAGAGCTCAGAGCACCACTTCCTCTACATAACAAAGGAAACTCCCATGTAGTTTTACCCAACACCACGAATGATTCGAGTCCACAAACCACTTCATTGGCACCTCATTTGCAAATGTTGACATTCATTAATTGCCACTTGATTTACTCAAGGCGACACTTTTTTTTATAAACAAGCAAAGCACTTCTGTAATTTGCACCTCAACCCAAGCAGCCAGAACGCCTCCACAGCTCCACAGCTCCACAAAAGACACAAGAATCCCAGCCACACCGGCATTCGACTCCATCTGCACCAACTCAAGTGAAGTTGTAGAAGAGTCAACAAAGGCGAATGGCGCCTGCCGACATGAATAGCCAACTGAAATCATGTAATTATGTTGCCTTTTGTCAGCTCGGATGGCGGCAGTAAAAGGAGAATCCAAAAGTCAGTGGTGCGCAGTAGCGGCGAGCAATACATTGAGCCACTTGTATCTATTTTTATGCAAATCGCTACTGACAGCCGCTGAATAGACCAACAGCTAACTACTAAATTGTTCGTCTAAACAAGCAGAAGAACTTGCGAGCACCACTGAAGGCGAGCTGGACAAAGAAAAAGTTGAATCAAAAATCACTTGAATAAATAGTGGAGAAGAGCTTGAAGTTAGGCAGCCGAGCCTGTTCGCATCACCTCCTAGCCTCTTAGCTTTACTTTCAACCCTCCTCTGCACTGTTAAATTTTACCTGCGTTGGCGTTACTGTTTGTGTCCGCCGCCGGTCGCGATTCACCTTTGATGTGTAGGCAAATCGCACGCGTACACCGTTCAGTCGTTACCGTCGTCTGTAGTTAGTACTACCACAAATCTGTGTTTACTACAGTACAATGGACTGCCGAGCTCAGCGTTCACAACAAGCAATACAAAACGGGCGGCCAAAAGACATGCCGACTCCATCTATGAACTCCACTTCACTTCCGATTCCAATTGTTATTGTTGCATATTTGAAGTTTATTGCCGACGCGGGCAGATATTTCACAGCACCGATCCGCTGAACGAGGATGGAGCAATGAAGGTTCGTTATATTACAAGTGGTATGAAACGCAAATATCCGGTTGATTTTAGTGCTTCGATATCCTTTGGTATTGGCAATACTTACTCAGAACTGGCCATAAAATCTTAATAGTAGCGAAACCTGCTCGTCAGCGGACAGCACAAAGCCCCTACTACTTATATAACCCACTTGAATTAGCCTACCACACTCGGACGGGACGCACCCACCTGGAGTTTCGTAAAATACCAATTGATTACCGATCCAAGGCCACTGTTTTGGGGTTAATTAGGGAGTCGGGTTGACCTGAAAATATTGGCTGTGGCTCTGGAGCCTTTACTTAATAGGTGAAACCAACACCAACATCATGCTCAGATCATTTCACCACCACTTTCAGCTAATTTCTACAAGCTCCCGGCAAGAAGTTCCACCGAGCCAGTCTGAACATCCAAAGGTGTGTAAGCCAATAGGAGACATTTCTTTCAGTCTCTTGTCCTTCGAAAATGAAAATATGGTCGCATTCTACTGATCTCATCAGCTTCGTATTATAAAAAATATAATCCGAAGTAAATCAATACTACGTAAATTCAAAATCATTGATGATACCAGAAAATAATGAGCACATTTACAGAACCCACACTCCTAAGTGCACTCCCCAGCAACTTTTGCTGAAAATTTACTACTAAAGTTGATCGTGAAGTTTCGATCTAGCTATCGAACTTGCGTGGGGTGCCCCAGTATGGATTCTCTTCGCGAGGCACAAACTTTATTCATCACACCAAAGTAATAAGTAACGTATGACGTCCCTGGTAAGTTTTTGGCATAAACTTTGCTTTATTGTCTATTTATTAGTGAGACTGTCTGAGAGAGAATTTTGGGAGATACGAAGTAATAGAGGTGTGTGAAAACAACCTAAGCCACGTTACACATCCTGCATTTTCCCTCCCCTCTCTCTTTTTTCATCTTTTCCCGTACGTTCCGTTTGTTGTTCTATTATTTCTGGAGCTTCGTGTTATCTTGATTGTATAACCGCTATTGATATCAGTAAAGCACATTAGGTGTATTTATCCACATATGTATGTGTCATGTCACATGCGCTCAGCTCCATAAGGTGGCGCTTCCGAAGGCATGCATTTATGGTCCTTTATGGTCTGCCACAATTTCACAATCCCACAATTGAGCTTAATTTTCATTTGAGTTTTCCACATCTTCTGCCACTTGAACAAACATAATTTCATAGATACAAATATGTAAGTAAGTATACCCTCAAGGCATTTGGTTCACGCTCCCCCGCTTTCCACTTTTAGCAAGCCACCAGCAACCCAGCAACCCACCCCCGTTCCTGAGCAAAGGTACTCTGTATTTGGTGCCGTAAAGGATTGTGCTCGTATTCACTTATTTGCGTATCAAACGCACCTCTTTGTCTGTCGACAACCGACTTCCAGCCAGCCAGCCAGCCAGCTAGCTAGCGAGTCAACCAACCAATCAACCAATGCAGTGCGCAGCCTACCAGATACTTACAACGCTAGCCTCAGCTTTACTTCAGCAGTGCGCTCAGCTCAACGCCGTTGCAATTTCCATGATAAATGTGTGTGCCAACGTCCAAATCCGCGTCCGCGCAATTGTTTGTTGTGCTGGACGATTGTTCGTTTGGCTTGTCTAGCGAGCCCACAGTTGGCTGGTGGGTTCCTCGGTCGCCTGCTCGTATCCAGTGGCGCTAGTTCCCTCGCCTTTGCTTTGTATTTGGTAAATTGTTTTATTGCGATTGCAATTACGCTGACGCGGCGGTTTCGCCTATAGTATGAATGGTAAGTAGTTGTAGTTGTAGTTGTTGCCAGCTCCCGAGGAGGTCCAATATGCCGCGGAACTGCGCAAGTTAAACGACATCAAAAATATTGTCGCTGCAGTACAAAACAAAGTCGACAATATGGTCACATGTGACGTCTGAGTTTTGGTTAGCCTCGTTCTTCTTCTTCTTCCTCGTTCTCCTCCTCTACCTTTGCCTGATTCATTCACGTGTGATATTACACAAATAAGTACATTGATTGTATGAGCATTCACTGGAGCGTGGCTCTGCGCATCTCTACTTTGCCATATCCATATATGAATGCTTCTCTGCCTGTCGGTCTGTCTGTCTGTCTGTCTGTCCGGAACGAGTTGCATATGCGCAGATTGCTGCTTAACAAACAAAACCAAGCTTGGGTTTACGAATAAGACACCATCGCGTCGATCTGTCTCTGTTAAGTTAAGAGACGGTGAATGGAAGTCTTGGTTAGGAAATCAGGAAGCTTTCTGTGCTTGACCTATCACTAATAGACGGCATTATTGTATCATTTAGGGACAGTTTGGATATGTTTGAAATGATAATAAATGGTTTAGTTGCTTCGTTCGTGAACGGGCGCAGGGAAATACACTAAGCTGGTAAGACAATGGTGGGGAAACGAGGAGGCTAGTGAAAGGAAGTTCATAAATATTTTAGATGAAAGTGGGATGGGTTTTTTGTGTTTGATAGAAGCTCTTAAAGTTGGGTTTCGTAAGGGAAAACGATCACGACCTTCTTCATGCAGAAATCAACAAAACATGCGTGCCCCTTATCTCCTTATCTCGAGTACCGTTACCATGATGTTCAAAGTCAAAACGTTAGAGAAGGCTGTCTTTGATATCTCCCGATCTGAAGTTCTCATATCACGGGTATTCCTTCCGCCTGTTATTTCTCAAACTGTTTCGTCTCAACATGTGGCTCATTCATTCGCTCACAACGTTCACTTCTTTCGAGACGTATGGATAGCGATACTTTTCAATTAAGAGGGTGGACTTTCCAGCTGTTCTTGAACTGCTAAAAGAACTTTCGTCCAAGTTCCCTCTTCAATTTCAATAAAAAGACAGATCTAAAGTATTTTTTAAAGCCGCCTCCGAACAACTGATGGATTTTCATGAAGAGATTTTTATTTCATATCAGAAATATACTCTTTCTATGCCCAGGGCGACCAGCCACAACCCAAAGAATATGAATGTTCCATTTGAGACTCTCAGCGCCTTAACTGATAAGAGATCGAAGCCATGGGTACTCCCTTTACCCAACATCTTTCACACAGATTTGAGAATCTCAAAATGCTGCAACCATTCAAAACCAATAACAAGAAAAATCTTCTTTTAATTCCACAAAATGATCAAGCGGAGGCACAAATCCGGAAAATTAAAAGCGTCATCTGTTTACAAATGTTTGCTTTGTTACTGAGACTATCAGTGACAGCCGAGAGGGATGACAATGCAACCACAACAATAAGAAAAACTAGTAGGGAGCTCAAACAGACAAAAGCAAACACAGAGTAAATTGAGAAAGCAAAAAAAAAAGAAAAGAAGAAAAGGTAAGCGAAAAGACGAACGATGTCGATGACGACAGCCGGCACGCGCTCAGGTACGGATACTCAGCACTCACACAAAAGAGCAGTTAACTCATGCAGGAATCCACAGTTGTTGTCGCTCGCTGAGCAAAAGGACTCACAAAAATGCGCCGGTAAGAGATCACCGACAAACCTCATCATCATACCTGACGATGTACAACGAAGTAGGCGAGTCAGCGGAGAATGCAATTGACTTCACTAATCAAACAGCCGGTGTTTTAGAGGCGAATGGCGAGCAAACAGAGAGAAGCAGCAAACAGTGATCAAAAATGAAGACGAAGGTGAATAACCAGCGCAAGCCCAAGCGGCAATCAAAAAACCAATCTGAGCACTCAATGACCGTAGTAATGGAATGGATATGAGCCGGAGCCCACAGTTTTTTCACAAACTTTTCATAATTAATTTTGGAATTTTTTTATTAAAAAGAGGAAGCTGCCACTTCCACTCTGCGCCGTGCGACAGGAAAATGCAACGATAGACATCTAATATCTGGCAAGCTCGATCAAATTACAGTTCCGTTTTGAGATCAGGTGGGTGCACAAAACAAGAAGCAACGAAAGCACAGTTAAGTTGCTGCATATTTTTATAATGTGTAATATTAGTCCAGACACGCGTTAACTGTTAATCAAAAAAAAAAGGATTTTAATGCCAGCAACAACAAAAAAATGCCAAATACTAATTTCGCTGCTGGAAGTGCGACATGTGTGGAAGATCCTTCTGCACGGATCGACGGCTTGTTGATATGTACCTATGTATGTACGTATGTATGTATGGAGCGCTGTTGGTGTGCAATGCGCATTTCTTTGCCTCTGCTGCGGCTGATCCTGTTTTTTTTTTTTTTGTTTTTTTGGTTTCGTTTTTGCTTTGATGGCACAACTGACGCCTTCACACAACAGTTACATATGTTTGTATGTCCAAAGATCAAGGATATGCATTATGCATTCGAGACCGTTTTATAACAGTTGAATTTGGAGCCGAGTTGGTTGGTTGTTTGGCGGTGCTGGTGGTGGTTGTACTCTGCTTCTCAATACTTTCTGGCTGGCTTTTTGGCTCGGTTTCACCACTGGCCTCTGCTCTTGCTGGAATTAGGGACGAAAGTGGTTTAATGACGTTGCATTTGTACATTTGTACATTTGTATGTACGAGTACTCGTATCTACACTAACAATTTGTTGAATGAAAAATAATGATCATCCGTGTGGCTCGTTCTGATCGTCTAATGACAGATAATAACTGGAAATTGAAATTTATTAGAAAAAATGGCAGGAGTTGGAGGAATAGGAGTTCCTAGATGATGTACGCCAAGAGCTCGGGAAAAAAGTTGCGTTAAAATACGCACTAATAGGACTCTGAGATGCCTTTTTAATCCAATTCTTTTAATATAGAAAGATTAAATGTTAACACCACACCTCAAGGTAATAGTTTGTCCAGGAATATTGAAGAGCACGCCATAATTTCACTTTATTCCCAAAGAGACATACAATTTTTGCTTTCCCTCATGCTCCGTTCAGAAATAAGGGCAACGAAATCCATTTATGAATATTTAGAACCCTAAATGCGCGTTCCAACGACCTCCCTCGCAGTGGATTCGATGAGAGTGGGAATATGCCGTTACCGAAAACGAAATCTCTCGGCTTTAAAGAAATCCAAACAGCTCATTGTCCATCTAAAAGGCGAAAATATAGCTGGATCCTGCGGCTTACAGTACGATCACAGTGTCGACGATTTCATAATGCCTAATAATGTCTTAGAAGGGGTTTATCGTTACTATCGATAAGATGTTACAGCATGATATTTATTCATCGAGTCTACAGCTCTTGGAGAATTCCAGAGTGTGTCTTCTATGAAAAAAAATTTGGGTAGAGCTCGAAGATGGACTGCATTTCATAAATTTGAGATAGAAGAGTGCTTTTCCCGATGGTAACCATAGATTTCACTGGTAAAGAATATGGCAAGAGCGTCCAAGAATAATTGAGTCTTGCATCCAATAAAAACCTTAGTCTCATGGCCTCTCTGTTCATGTGTATAAGTGCAAGATGCCAGAATTCTGAGAAGCACATCGGACGGTGTGGCTTTGGACCTCTCAAACTCGGCATCGAACTGATAATTCACCAAGATTCAAATACTGTGAAATACCCAGAGATACCAGCAACTTTAAACTCCTTCAACATCACGAATCAGTACCACTCCGGCTTGTTCGGGTCTTGTGAAGACCTCCCCTATGTACATATTTATTGTTAAAATTTGCTTCTTTGCATATCTCTTAACATTCCCGGAATCAAATTAAATCAAACGCAATAAATTTATTACCGAATTGCGGCTACTGGTCTTTATGCTCCAAAAGCTGCTCTACCTAAGCGAGGAAGACAGTAAGACGGCTTGAATTGTATGAATTTCCTAAAGCTCAATGCACAATACAACAGCTGGCCTTTCATGTGCCAAGTCAAGTTTCGTGAGCCGATGCAAGCAATCACTTACACACACACATACACATTCTCACACACCCGCCCAGTTCGAGAGGAAGCAGACAATGTATGTATCGTGAAGATTGTTGGCAATTATTAAAATGATAATTGCACAAATCTGGCTATCAATTGACGACCATCGAAGGACCTCCGAATGGCAAGCCAAGCCAAGCCAAGCTACACCAAGCCACCAAACAAGCGATCGAGTTACTAATGGTCAGGCCCAACGAGCTGCATGTGTGTTGTGAGTCAGACCGTGGAAAGCAGGCAAGTAGAAAGCGCGAAAGACGATGGCGCGGTGGAGACGCAGCTTAGTTAATGTCGTAAAATAGGCGGTGGCCACAGCTCAGTTGTACAATCGCGCTGCCAAACAAAGAGTAACAACTGTTTACGCCAACAGCAACAACGACGACGACAAGACAGCCGCCACTGGTCTAGCTGCTTTGTTGGCTTATCAAAAACGCTTGAAAGCCTAGCTACGAAGGTGGATGGAAGGAAAGGCGGTCGCCAAAGCTGAAAGGTTCTCGTTGACAATTGGTTTGTAATTTAGGGTAACTAACAACTGTTGCCCGCACTGAGTTGGGCCAAATTCGACAAAGAAACTAAAACAAAAAAAAAAATGAAAGAAATGCCTGCGGAAAAGAGAAGTACAAGCATACGTAGATATGTACATATGTACTTTCGTGTACATACATATACATATTTAGTTCTAGTGTGCTCTATGAATCTGCGTGCATGCGTATCTACAGTTAACGGTTGTATAAAATTTCCAAAAAAAAAATAAATAAATAAATTTTGATAAACTTATTGTTTTTGCGAACCGCCAATACCGATTAGACGCAGCTGAGGTTTGCTATAGCCGCGCGAAACTGCTAATCACAATAACAATAATAGAAAAACGACAATGTAGACCAAGACCAAGCAAACTGATACCAGGGCGAGGTTATGGAGCATTTGTGGACCACATGCGGCGTTTGTTTGCTGAGCGGGATCCAACTTTAGCTGGCTTTGGACATTGGACATTGGAGCTTCCTCGGCTGCCGTCCAGCTCTAGCTTGGTCTTCGTCTCTGGCTTCAATTCCTTCAATGACTCCGTCAGTGAATTCACTATTGCTCCGCTTAGGCCGACCAACTATTAGATTGCGCTGTGCATTCGGCTCGCTGCCTGCAAAGCCCAGTAGCCGCCTGCAACAAGGAGTGCGTTCATATGATTGAAATCAGCAATATTTGTGTGGCGTAAACAGTAGCCTCAGCTCTGACAATTGTACAATTGTTGCGTCGGTTGCCCACTTGGGCTGCCCGCTGATTACCGATGCTCCACACGCGCTCGCCAGCCTGCCGTTCGAGCCGAGAACAAATCGCAATAATTTGCATTTCAAAGTGAATTTATTTAAATTTTATTTGATATTAATTGCGTAGAAGTTTCGAGATTGCAGCACACCGAAGCAGCGTTGGAGATTCCAGCGGCGGGTTGTTGTTTTTTTATTATTGTGGTACTAAACAATTGATGACACGGCCACAGTGTATGCTTGTATGTATGTATGTATGTAAGTAGCTGCTTATGGACTGCCTGGAAAAGCGACCTGATGCGCAATAATAGCTCATGTTGCTGGCAGTTGACCCCACCGCTAGTCTTTCCATCCGCTTATGGAGCGGTGGAGACGCTTTTCCGGAAGCGAAGTCGGAACCGAAATTTTTTAAATAACTTTAGTGAAACCATAAATCGAAATCTCTTAGCAAAGCGCCCCACCCTTCTAATATGATTAAGAAGCTTAAGGTTTGGAAATTCCGAGTTGGGATAACCAAGCGAAAAGGAAAGTGAAACCCGCATAGAGTCTTCCCATCGCTCTACTGATTAATAAGCCGAGTGAGGTTTACTGGGCGAGAGTTACTGGTAAGTAATGAGGTCGCATTTCGAACCAGAATTTCTCAAAGGATTCATCTGAACACAAGCCGTGGAAGTAATATTAATTTGTGTATCTGGAGCCTCTTTATTTCCTCTTTGTCGGAAATGTAATCGAGATCCGAAACTGAAATTGCAGATCCGTTCCATCTTTATCCAATACAATACTTCAACTCAGTGTTGTTGTATAACTTTGTTGTTGTTATTAGTGGTAACATCGCTGTTAGTCATGTAAAGAATTCCACCGCACAACACCGCAAGTCTTACCCCCCGCCCCGCGAACATCAGCGGTTATGCGGTGGCGCCTTACACGCGCGCCTCCAACTGCCACACGTAGCCGCTGAGACGTTGCAGAAACCAGAGGAAACCAGCACTCAGTCAACGGGTGTACAACAATCAATTGGTGAACAAATAAGGCGCGCTACGAATTGCTAACATGACCACACGTAGAGCTTGCGCCGCACACAAATCTGGCAACACTCTTTTGTCACTGCCCATTTGCTGGTAATTATTTGTTGTTCGCCACACCGTGGGTGGCTGCTGCCTGAGTGCTCCTGCTTGCCTCCAAGCTTTGGTTTATACTAACTAGATTAGCTCGCAGTTAACACGGGAGCCCTGTGTTTATGGTACACACATACATACGAGTACATAAACTTATTTGCAGTAAATAGCTTTTTGTTTTTCTTTCACTTTTTATTCACCACCTCTCCTCCATCCTTACTGCCTTCTCGAACCGTCATTGCGCCATTGCCGGGTTGTCTGCTGTAATTAAAGGCGATATTCAGTGACTTACGAGTATTTGTTGCCTTTTATGGCGAACGGCGGGCGAATGGCGTTAATTTCGGTGCGATATGTGTTCGCTGCTGTCCATTCATTGTTGTTGTTGGTTGGGAATTTTAAAAACTCGCCAACAAACAAAGTCTTTTCTAACGTTCAACACAAAATAACTGCAAATATTCCTGTTATTTGAAAGAATTGGTTCACGTGAGGGAATGTGTAGCGGCATGTTGAGTGCAATTCCTGACCCTTCGGATGTCACCAATCTAATTATACAATAATAGTGAACTTTGCTTTACACAAGGTCCAAAATTTAGCTCTGCTAAGATTTTTGCTGGCGTACCGCAGGGTGGACTGTGTTGGAATTGTGTCCAATGGCGGGTATGTAGCGGACGCGGAGCTCAGTGTACTGAAGGTGTTGCTGAAGTGTCTCAGCTAGAACTAAAAAATGGTAAGTGTACTTCTCCCTGGTATAGAGAATCTAACCCGTGAATGATTATTGTATGTATGAATAAAGTATCCGGTCTACTGCTTTGTGTTTTCTTTAACCGAATCTATTAACGCCCATCCTACTTGACCAACTCGGTTCCAGGTATCTTGCTACAAGATTTCCGGAGCGGAAGCGACCGTCTTGGCTGGATAAAAATGCGAGTCTATTCGGTATGAAGACCCGACCTGATAGTTCCCTGGAACTATTGAATTTCAGTCGCCTCCCACGGCAGGCATGCCTTATGGCCGGTAGATCTTGGACTCCTAACCCGATTTTCTTATTATCTACCATTCCATCCGTTTTGATCAAAAGTAATCGTTTCAAGGAGCGCAGGTAGAGTGTATTACCGTAGAATCCCGTCAGAATCTTCCAATTTTCATTCTCGTTTTTGTTATTTTCATCTCTTATCTAATGAAAACGATAAAATCACAAACAACAACTAAACCAGCAGCTGAGCTTTACCAATACTTAACTAACACCACTCACATCACTTCCACCACTATTCAGCGTAGCTGTGGTGAATAAGCGAAATGCAAAACAACAAAAAATAAACAGTTTACCAGTAGAGTGTGAGAAGTAAACGCCCCACCAAGCAAAGCAACCAACCAATCAGCGAGCAGCAAAAAGGCACACATACTCCGCACAACAGCAACAACAACAAACAGAGCGTGATGTAAGGAAATAAAACACAAACAACAAATAATGAAGCCCGCACAATGAACAATGAACAGACACGCGCAGACACAAAAGCAGTTAAAACCAAAGTGTGATGGAATTTTTATTTTTTTGTTTTTATTTTCATTTTTATTTTTGCTCACTCATTTCTTTGTGTACTTGAGCAGCGCTGATATTTGTAGCTTCACATGGTTGTTGTGGTTGTTGTTGTTGCCTATTGCTTTGAATTTATGGTTTCTGGCAATGGCGGTGTGTAGTGGGCGCACGAAAAAATGGTGATTTCTCGTCGCGAGTAAATGACAATTAAAGCGAGGAGGAACCGAACGGAGCTCAAGCGAACCGCTGAAAGCGCTGAAATTAAATTAAATTAAAAAAAAATTAAAATTAAACAAATAAATAAATATGCAAATTGATTACCGGCACAGCGAGTTTCAATTGTCACTTACCTATAACTACAATTTCTCCGCGCCGCTCGCTTAACTGCTGTTTTTATGTTTTCAACCACACCAACAACAAGGCAATTTTTTTCTGCTAGCATTTCTGCTGACGGCATACGGTGAATCCGTTACAAAAAATTACGCTGGTAGCTGCTTATCGCCAGCAACTCAAGCGGCCTGCCGTAGCACGCGTTGTTTTGGAGGGAGAGAGCGCGGCGTCCCTAACCCCTAAAATGGCTGCACTGACTAACTGACTGACATTCATCAGTCACATTTCTATTATTTGGCATTTTTACCGCAAACACCCTCATCGACTTGACAGTGCAAAGGCGATCGGTAGCATATACACATACATACATACATATGTACATGTAAATAGGCACTTAAATGCGAGCATATCAGCTCTATGATCCCTCATGTGGAACTGCGGCGCGCGCGCTTTTTCCAACCAACCAACCAAGCAACCAAGATGTTGTTGTAGGCGATAAGGCAATAAAAAATAGTAATTACAGGCACACTTCAGCGAACGGACCTGTGATAAAACGAAAATCGCCCTAGCGCAACATCTTCCCTATCGAGGGTGAGTCTATTCTGCATCTATGGTATGTGCCCGCTTGTAGGTGTGTGTGTGTGTGTGTGTGTGTGCAAGATAGGGAAAATGCCAAGTGGCAGGGAAAGTGCGCCAAGGAAGTGTGTCTGGCACCCGCCTATTTTTTATTATTCACATGTCACATGCATGCATACCAACAAGTCTTACCAACTCGCTTGAGAGCTGTAGCACATATTTTTCTTACACGTACTTACAAAAATTTCTTTCAAAGAAAAACGTTCAAGCCATTTGTGCTCAGACCCCATGAACGTCCTTAAGACAAACTTCCTTCCACACATAGGGGCATTCTTGCACATGTTCGTGAAAAACTGGCGCGAAAAAGTCACGGAAGTGCAATGTATCCTTTCCGAGGCATTGACTTTCTCACACACACACATACAAACAATAATAATAAGTCGGCTATGACACTTTCTAAGCGTTTTTTTAAGCCAAAAATACGTTACAACTCATTTGAATATCTTCAACCAGCATAATTTCGACTAGTTTTATTAGTACGTATGTACATATGTATGTATGTACATATGTATATGTACATTGTGCGCATGTAATCATGAGAATTTCCCCTTAATTGTTGGCTTAAACACGAGCTATTTTGTTGGTTTTTATAGCTGATCATTTTCCTATTCGCCTCACATACAGGTGGAGCAGGTGTCTTCCTGTGAGGCGCTATGACGGAGCCGGTTGGATTAATTTCCTCTGTCGGAGCTTGGTTTATGCAAAAAACGCGCAATGGCAGTGCATCTGTTGTAATCTACAAGATACTTCAGATGGAAAAGTCATAAAAGTTTTTGTGGAAATGCATGACTTGAATTTTGATTATTTTCTTTAAATTTACTATTTCTTCTTTTTCTTTCTTTGGGTACAAACTTTAGCCATCATCCAATACTCTTATGAGTTCTTTCTTCTGAACCCTTTTTAGTTAATTAATTTTCTCCAACGACTTCTATCGCAACTGCAGAGACATAGATGAGGAGGAGTTGGTAGAGTCTTACCTCCACCCCTGCCTAGCTCTCAGTGCGGCGCAGCGAAATTTCCTCGGAAAATTTGATTTCTTGTGGGATTTATAAAGCGCACTAAATGGTATGAGCATCTAGGAAAGTGAGAGGAAAATCATGATTAGGCTTCCGCCAACAGACAATCTCAACAACTAGCTTTTGTGTCATAGTTAAATTAATCTCACCTAAAGTATAAAGGTATATATACCTAAAAAAAAAGTATCGTCTAAAAACATAGAGGTTGTGGGGGAAATAAATTATTTTTTCTTTCCAAGCTAACCTTTCTTATCTTTTTTACTCGTACCGACCACCTAAAACGGGAAAAACACCTTTCATCTGAATCTCCTATCCTTTAAGTCTAAAAACCCGGTCAGGCATAAAATCTAGGCGAGATTTATTGTAACTCTACTCTAGGGAACCGGCGCTTTACTTCCAGAAGCAACACTTGCTGAGGCAATTTCCTTCGACATTGTCCTTTAATGGCCTCCTTCAATTATTCTAAAATGTTGGCCTAGTTTGCCGAGGTTGCGGAAAACGCTTGATAGCATTTTGAAGATAATCTCACTAAATAAGAATGGACTATTGATGGACGCATACAACAACACAGCAAATTGGAAGAGAAGCATGGTCGAAAATCGTTCGAGCGGTTATAAAGTGAAAAAATATATATCTTGGAAGGTTGGGACAAGAATTTTGCATGGTGGAAGTGGCTAGAAAGAGTTATATTATCCAAGCAGCTGGAAATCGTTCAACCACTTATTGATTATCACCCTTTAGCAAGCCCCGAGTGACATCTTCTTCACCACTGGAAAGTCCGGAGGGGACAGCACTATTGAAGGGCATCTATGTAGAAGGTTGAATGGGAAATGTCTTCTGTCGGCAGGGGTCAGACCTCAGACCTTCTTGGTGAAGGTTGCTGCAGTTTATTTATATGAAAAAGGCCAACCAAAAGCGGTAAGTGGCTGGGCAAGTGGGTTTTGAACCAGTTCAGAGAGGGCTGGGCGCTGGAAAACTTGGCGAAATGGCCTGTTTGGTACTCAATCACAGTCCTTTCCAAAAAAAAATTTCGTGAAACCTTAAAACTTCAACCGAATTAACCGCAAATACATCTGCATCGCATTCCATGCCTTGGTTGGCATTAGTCAGTAACAAATGGTGAGAGAGCCAAACGCTCGGTGCAAATAAATTCTTTTACAAACACATATGCTAGTATTTACATATGTATGTATGTATAGGTATACTTCTATTACGGTACTCTCAATGAATTTCTAGGAAATCAGCTGATCGTTTTTGGCTGACAATTTTAAAAGTGACAAACGAAGCTTCAACGAAAAGCGCGACCAGAAGTGCGGAGAAGAAAATTAAGAAGCCAACAACAATGACTACAACAACGGTAGCTGGAGAAAACTCAGCAGCAGTACGCATAGCGCAGAATTCAACAGAAACTATGAATATGTACATATGCATTCACATACATACATATATATGTACTCATATACATACATACATTCATACATACATATGTACATACATATACATATATAAATACCAATTAATATTGAGTTTAGTGTAAACGTTTGCTGACTAAAAATCAGCAAAGCAAACAACAAAGAAAACAAAGATTACATTTTTTACCTAGATACATACTTATACATATACATACATATATATACCTATACGCGAATGTAACAGCAACTACCAAGGATGTCAGATAACTGTGCGCATTGTTTGACCCTTTGCCACAGCCCACGACAACAAAAGCAACAAATGAAATAAAACTAAACTAAAAATAAATATAAAACAACAACTACAACAACAATTGTGAGTAATAAACAGCCAAATTGTTGCGCAAATGAGATGAAAAGGTGAAAAACGTTAACTGCGCAGTCGCTAACAGATAACAGACGGTAGATGCCGCAATGCAACAAAAACAACAACAACTACATATTGAAAAGGCTAAAAACAAATTACGAGCAAACAGCAGCCCTTAAAGGCCGATCGGCCACTGATTCAACATACACGTATGAGGATTCACATTCTATGTATGTACGTGTATGTACATATGTACATATGTATGTATATGTATCTGCTTGTAAAACTAGCTTGTTTTAGTTGTTGTTGCTTTGTCGTGTGCTGCAATTTGCTTCAACTACGATTTTTTTTTTGTTTTTTTTTTTGTTGCTATCAAAGCTTTACGAAAATCAACCACTTCAACTCGCAGTCAAGTCACCACCATGAGCTCGTCGCATTTAACTCGCCACAAGAACGGAGACCAGCAAACAAACAAACATACATATGAGCATGTGGAAAACAACATCACGGCCATCCCTAGCGAAGAGGCCAGAAAACCACCACCAGCCGCACGACACCAATACCGAGGCACTGTTAAGAGCCAACAACTGTTGTACAACAATCACCGTTCGTTTCAGCCAACAATCAGCTAACAAGAACAAGAACAACAACAAGCAGCAACAGCCAACTCCAACCAACACCAACGCAGACACACACGCATGGGGATAACTCTCAGCCGAGTTAACTAAAAAGCGGTCTCAATTCACCGCAACTGACTAAACGCGATTGGGCTCTGGTCTGGGTCTGGTCGTGGGCAAATAACGAATGAAGATTCAGTCAGGTGCCAGGCACCGTGCAGCACGGTCGTGTGTGTTTTCAAGTGAATTTTTCTAAAGTTTTTACATAAAAATTAAAACAATTGAAATACCAATCAGACGTTTGGAGAAAACCGAAGAAAACTAATGTGATTTGAGAGAAAAAAGATTTTTAAATCAAAAATGGATTTATAAGAATAATATATTCATAGCAATTATTGTGTGAAAATAAGGTGAAAAATCAAAGACTGTTCTTCATAACCGTTAAGCAAAGACACAACAAATCGTGTGTACGGCAGTTTTGAATAAAATGTGATTTAAGATAAAAAATGATTCTGACGATATTTAAAAATAAATAAAAACCATATGACCTGTTTGTAAAAAATGCATATGTATGTATGTAGATACATCTTTTTTTAAATCGCAAAATATTTGTGTGAAATCTTGGAATTTTTGACCTAAACACGTCACAGCTGCGCAAATAGTAGAACACTGTTAAAATTAAATTGAAAAAATATACAAATATATTATAAATAGATCGAAAATTAAAAAAAAAATTATAGGTAAATTTTTATAATAAAAAAAATAAACTGAAATCAAGAATACAAAGAAAAGAGGTTTGAAAATTAAAAAAAAAATCCAAAATGAATCATCTTTCGCCACCGTTAACTCCACATTCCCAAAAACCAACACCGTCCCCCGCGTTGGCTGCCTTCGCCAATTCAACGCTGGTGGATGTGAATCTCGACTCTACGAAGAATTGGATACAAAGCGCATCGGCATTTAATTCGGTCATAGCATCGAAACTTAACAGTAAGTTCTGAGTTTACAAAAAAATTAAGTTTTATTACAACAAACCAGCAAAATAATTTTAATTTCAACACTATGTTTTTATTTCAAAAAATATGGTAACCTTTTAAAATTTAGCAGCAAATAAATATAAAAAAGAATAAAACTAAGAAATTTTTGAAACAAAATTATATATGGATAATGTAGGTATATGTATAAATACATGTTTTATAAAATAAATAAAATATAAAAAAATAATTTTTAATTGCTCTTTCTTTTTTAACTTTTTTCCTAAAATTAGAAAAAAACATTTTAAATTCGTACAAAATATTATATTTTTGGATCTTTTGGAAATGAAATCAACAAAACGAAAATCAGTGAAATATTTAATATTTTGATTTTATATTTCTTTATTATTTTATTTAAGTTCTATAAAATTTCTATAAATATTTTTTCGCTTAATAAATTTAATTTTCTAACTAAAGTAGTAAATAATGGTATAAAGTAAAAAATAGCTGAAGATAGGTATTAGATTTTTTCGATTTTGTGGTCGAGAATAAATTATTTCTGGAAATAAAAACAAATTTTCTAAAATTTTGAAGTTACCAAAAGTACTATCTATTGTAAGTTCATTAAAGGTTTTTATTATATTATTTTGTTTTATTTTGTATTAAATTTCAAAATAAAAATTGGAAAACAATTAATTTTTAATTAATCTATATAAATGTTGAAGTTCTAACTATTTAAAAAGCACTTAAGAATTTATTTAACAATATTTTCAGTTTCGGCCGATTCAGATAGCATTTTTAAATGTATTATATTTATTCGTAGTTCTATTACTTTGAGGTTATGTAGGCGACACTTTTTAAAAATTCCTTATTGCAACAATGTTCTCTTTTCCACACTATTACAGATCTACCCTTCCTCTACAATCCGCTTTTCTACTCGAACGTGTTGTTGCCACAGTTTTTACTCTCCTCCACAACGACAGCGCTCGGCACACCGAACACGCCGACAACACCGCACTCACCCGCCTCGTTTGCCAATAACCGCGATTACACGCTGACACCCGAAAAGGATCAGGAAAATATGCATGTACAACAACTACAACAACAACATGATAACAGTAGCGGTGAGGATATGCCACTCAACTTATCGCTAAAACAAGAGCCAAACGTGAAGAAACTGCCAACACGCCAAAGCGCTGACATAAAAGATGATTACAGCGATTCGGAACTAAATCTACATACGACACGGAGCGCCACGGAACTCACATGCACACCACCACCACTGCGCGCTGTGAATCTCAAAACTAGCATCGACCAAAGCAACATCATCAATAAGCTAGAGCCACGTTCGCCTACGAAGAACCGACGCACACACGGCTCGATCATTTGGTCACCGGCAAGTATGTGTGAAAAAACTACTGCGGCGGCGGCGGCGGCGGCGGATGTGAACGATGGCGCTGCGGAACTAAGCAGTGGCGGCGCTGGTGTCTACACCATCGATCCGATTGTACGTAAATTCAAATATGAACGCCGTGGCAGTTATCCGCGTCGATCCCTCGGCGCCACAGCCGCAGAAAATGTATCGCTACAATCACCACTCTCCTCCACCACCGCTTTGGCGACGCAATTTAATGCTGCCGCTGTAGCTGCGGCCGCGGCTGCACGCGCACAGGAACTGAAGGTGGCCAATCTAGAGATCGAAGCGCAACAACGAATTTTCGCGCATCGTACCGCCTTCATGGCTGGCTTGGCGACGGGTAATAATTTTGAAATGTTGCAAGCTCAACTCAAGGAGCTGCAGAGTCGAGCGGATGCTCTTGTGCAAAACAACAACAACAATAACAACAACAATGAGAATACTATACTAAGCCGAAATGCAAGTCGTCTGGAGAGAGGTGGCAGCTACGATAGCCATGAGGATGCGTTGGAGCTCATGAAAACGGAAGAATATGTGGATATGGCGGAGGATGCGATCCGTTACTCACCAAATAACTCGCTTTTAGGACACGAAAAGCAGCAGCACCACCATCAACAACAGTTGCAACATTATGTTGCACAACAACAACACCAGCATCCGGACTCGACGGCGATCATTAGCACAGCAGATGTTCCACATCGTTCATACAGTTGCAGCAGTGAGGGCGAGTGCGAGAAGCGAGGGACGCGCAACTTTCAGGTAATTTTTTTCATCTCCTTACTCTGCTTCTTCTTCATCCTTGGTGAACGTGCGTGTGTTTAAAATTAAGGAACGGGAAATTAAAAAAAAAAAAGGAATGAGCAAATGATTAGGAGAAGGATGCGTTGAAAAGTAAATACGAGTATGTGTGTATGAATATGTTCGAAAGGCTAACGTGGTCAGCTGTGTGAAGTAAAAGTAAAACCTTTCATGGAAATAATAAAGATAATTTAGCATTTACAAGCACATTCTATACAGAGTAGAGATTACGGCTAAATCCTGTTCACAAAATCCTATTTTAATTTGAAATTTCAGAGTATTGAAATAAAAACAGATACTTATAGGATATAAAACACACTCTTCATATAGCAAAAGTTGTTTTCACCGTTTCGAAAATTTTTTGTTATTAAAAATATGTTTCGAAAATTTCATGTAACGATATAAATACTTTTTTTTTTTTTGCTCTAAGGAAACTCAATCAATTCATTTCAAAATGTCAATAATTATACTTTAAATTATTTCTCGATTTCCATTTTTTTAAATATTCTTTGAAAAATTAATCAAAATTTTAGAGGAACTCACTTGATAAATAAAAGTATATCGCTTTTCGAGCGAGACTTTAGGCAATTAAAAGCTCTATAGTGGTCTAAAAAAAAACTCCAAAAATAACTGTATACAAAAATATCTCGTTTTTTAAAATTCACTTTATATAATTTTTATTTTTATTTTTTGAAAGGAAAAAAGCTATTTCCAGCATTAAATGACCAAATAACCATTTCGCCTCTTCTAAACGTTAAAGCACACTACATAACCTCAAACAGAGAGCTGATTACGTAATTGCGTGATTTTATTGAGGATATTCCAAAACTAAAAAACAATAGCTAACCCACTTATTCAAAAGAACGAAAATGTCAACATAAAATATTTGTATGTAAATCAAGCAAGCGAAGGGTCTGCAAATAACCAATATCCCAAGGGATTTTACAAGCGCTTATTAAGCTATTCATTATGACTAGATACAGCGATAGAAACAACAACAAAATGATAATAAAAAAATAGCAAAAATAAATATCACTAAAAAATATGAACCAATTAACACGCATAGCGACACTTAGTAGAAGTGCCTGTGGCCCACTTCCACACATACATATGTACATACATACATACATAGCTAAATACAAAAAACCAAAACGATTTTCCACAAATATTGCGTATTTATTGCCATTCGTTCATTGAGCTCGCATTTAATTTGCCTAAAAGGCTCGATTTCATAAAATTCCAATTCAATTATTTTTCAATATGCCAATAATGCGCTTTAGATATTTTTACCCCGCACAAATGCATAAATATATTTAAATATATATATGAATATGTACATATAAGCATAGGTATGAGTATATTCTTTGTTGGTACGTTTGGTGTCACGATATTAAACAATTAATTGTATACGAAAGTGATTTCGTTTATGATTCGTGTACGAAAATAAAAACATTTTTTCCCTGGGCAGGATTTTTTCTTTGACCATTTTAATCAAGTGTATCTCTTATATTAATGACAGCTTTTTGTTGGCATGACTTTTTTTACACCCATATAAATAAATATGTATTTACTTTGGTATTGCTTGATTGTTTTAATTGTCCAAAAATGTAGTTCGATTTTCGAAAACGCACTTTTCCACGTGAGCACCGCTTATTCAATTACTTTGAGTAATTTCTAACACCTTGCATATCTAAATATGTGCGTATGTATGTATGTTGTCTTTGTTTATATTGATTGCATCTATTTGTATTTTTTATTTTTTTTTATTTTTTTATTTTTTTTTTTTTTTTCAACGTTTCTGTCATTCAATCATTTTGATATGCCGTTCGATGATATTTTATGATATTCGCTTGCAGTGCTTGAGTTTTTATGTTAATTTTCAATTTGCTTAATTTGTCTGCATTGCGTGTTTGCACCATTTACCGCACTTCCTTCACCCTAACCCCTGCTCACACCACCGACGCTGACCGTCAAGCAGGGGTTCCTTCGCTTGAAATTTATTGTATTTACTCAATGTCGCTTCATTTCTGTTTGTTGTAGTAAATTTCTGTCTTAATTATTTATTTGTCGTAATTATGATTAGTAAA
Source organism: Ceratitis rosa (assembly GCA_037013455.1). Lineage (NCBI taxonomy): Eukaryota > Metazoa > Arthropoda > Insecta > Diptera > Tephritidae > Ceratitis > Ceratitis rosa. The sequence continues at coordinate 1,334,844 of JAWMAG010000041.1, forward strand.
TGTTGTACTTTTGTGGCGTTGAATGTTTTAATAAAGCGCTTTCAGAGGTGGGGAGGAAAAAACCAAAATGAGCAAGGACTATCCTGAGCTCGTTCTATGAGGTTTCTGTTGAATGTGAGGTTATGTTGTATTTACTTGAAACACACAATTGATTGGCACTATCTGATGATATAGATGACACAGTTTATGTGAATGTCAAGTGTTCTTTTGTGGAAATTATGGTTTATTTACGTTTTGTTGTCGGAAACAATCTTACATTTTCAACGGAAGCGCCAATGTGGCCATAAAATAATGAAAGCTTTAAACTTAAACTGTTAACTACTGACCATCTTCACAAAAATATGTAAAAACTCTAAATAAAACACCTAAAGCTGAAGTCACAAGCGTTAACAGTTTGAAAGCTACTGTGTTGTGGTAAGTGTGCTCCAGTTAAGCGAGGCGAGGCAGCTTATCCGCCTTTGCATTGCATTAATCATTCGACCAACGCGGAGGATGTTCCGATAGAATGACATCTATGAAGTGTTATTTACAAATAACTGGCGATCTTCTCTTTCAGAGAACTTCCCGCAATCCTTAACTCCAGCTGAGCTAAACTTCTTGCTTTTGAAAAATAATATAAACACCCTTTTGACTTTTTTATTGTTTTTATTTAAGCACTCATAAGTATTTTCATCCCTGATTAAACATAATTTCCAAACACAAAAGCAAAAACTGATCAGGCACACGGCCGATCAATAACGTTTAGCACTTATGATCGCCTAAAGTCACAATAGAGTATCAAATTGCATTTATTGTTGTACTCCTACTTACCAACACATACAAAGTGCCAGAAACAATATTTATATATGAAAAAAAAATGGTTTTTATTCTCCGCTATCGCTTCATAAAGCTGTTGTTGCAACCTGATATGCTTGTAGGGGTTTTTGTCCTTTTAATGCAATAATTTCTTTCTTATGTTCACACTCTCATGCGCCACTCTTTCACCTTCTGGCTTGCTCGCTCTTTACGCAACTGCTTTCTCTTGCACGCTGCACCGGCGCAGCAGATGGTCGTGTGGCATACGTTAAGCGCATTTTTTATTACGAGTATTGATCATTTCTGGATGGCGCAATGATTATAAGGATTTTAATTGGATTGAAAAAAATATATGCATACATATATATGTACACATAGTATGTGTACACATTAGTGTATATGTTACATTTGTAATTTTTCGTTTCAAAAGGAAAAAAAGGTGTTACATCTGTTGTTACAACTCTTGCCGGCTCGGCTGGTCAGTGGGTGGCCTTTCGAGTTAAAAAAATGTCTGCCTTACTGAGTGTGCTCAAGCGAGCAAAATGTGCCTTATGGTTGGCACACTTTTTTCTTAAGTAAAACTTTGACTTCACACATTCAACGCCAAGCAGCTGACCGCTTTTGTAAGGATACACTTAGCAGCCATTGAACATGGAGCGCTGAGTCAGCCGGTTCTTTGGCATTTGACTCATTTCTACACACCTTTTTTAAAAATTAAAAAAAGTAAAATAAAATTAAAAAAATATCTACAATACATAAGAGACTTTCGCTATATTCTTTGGTCTTTTCCCAACTCATTGAAATTCATACGAGCATCTGCTGGCGAATCCAACTTCCGTTTTCACTTCCTACGCCCAGCCTCGTATTGCTTGGATCTCTATTGTCAGCCGCAAGTCAATGCAACAATGCTGGCTAATTAGCTAAACAGTTAAGTATATACGTGTACATATATAATATTTACATACACGCCTATACGTGTGTGTGTGAATATAAGTGAGATTTCAAGCAGCGAGCGATCGGTTAAAAATAGTAAATAAATTCCAGACGAAGAGCCAAGCTACAAGCACTCTATACTCGTATACGGGCATATAGTATGTAGGTATGTGTTTACATACTGAAATATAGAGTATACAAATTTATCACTGACAACATACTCGTACTTATGTACGTATACTCGTATCAAGCCATTTTTTAACTACACAAATAAACCCAGTCTATAGTCGTCACCATATGTATAGTATATGTACATTATATGCATACATACATACATATTGGTTAGTCTTCGAAAATCCCGCTTCTAAGCACTCAGTAATCAACAAATAAAAAGCTACACACGCATTGCAGCGACGGCTAAACATTTATTGAGAACACTTGTGTCAAGCCAAGCAGCCAAAGACGAGAAATAAACTAAAACTAAACAAACAAAATTCAAAAAAAAAATATGAATAATTTATATTTGTGTAAAAATAGTAATTAATCTCTTCTACATATACGCGCCGCCTCCTTCTCTTCATGTCTACAGACCGACTTCTTGCAGGACAAACTGTTTAAATATTAGAAAATGTGTCTGATTTCTTTTGTCCCGCTTTCATGCGTTAATGAAGTGATCGAGAGAATGGAAAAGTTTCGGAATTTTATTTGGTTTTATTGTAAATATTGAGTTTTATCGAAAAATAGTGTCTCTCACATAAGTTTCTAGGGTATCACTACTACTTTATTCAGAATTTAATCCATTACCTGTCTGAGAAGTTTAGTCGTTGTTGTACATGTCAAGTAAATTACAAATTTGAGCCTTTAATTATGCAACGTTTGGTGTTGTGAGTGTGTAAAGACAAGTTTTCGAAACCCCGTACACACTGTACCCACATGTTAAAAGAGGATTTATCATGGCTGCTTTAAATAAGAATCAGCACTACAAATGGTGTATTAATTTTACAAAATTTGCCTCTTGTTTTTAAATCAAGCCTGTTATAATTGCGCAAGTCTCTATTCGACTATACAAACAAAAACAAGACAAACAATAGTGGAAATAGAGTGCTGAGCTCAGTATTTCTTTGAATTGTCTACAATTTACACAGCTGTATCTGATTGCGTTCGAAACCTAGAAAAAGTTCATTTCGAAATTCCAATTCAGAAATAATAAATCGTTAAAAAAAAACTATAACAAAAGTAAGCTCGGCTTGTGAGCTATGAGATTGAAGGTGGAAGTCAATAGAAAATAGTTTGAAGCATCTCAATTTAGCAGATATACCTACTCCGCGCATTGGGTGACACCTACGTCAATATTTATAAATACATAATTACACATTTATCTGGAACTGATCCTAATGTGATTTGTTATTGCTACAGCATTTGTTTTTTACAAAGCCACTTACATACATATTTATTTAGCTGTTTCAAACGAACCCATTCGAACTCGCTTGGAAACATAATATATTTATAAAAAATCAGCCACATGATTTTTGAGATATTTCATAAGAATATTCCATTACATACACGTATGTATGTATGTAAAAATGTTGAAATGACATCATGAAGTAAGCCTAATTGCAAGTGTTTATAGAAATCGTATGGTATGGTAGCAATTTTTTATTTTCAAAATGTGAGGAATTTTCGTCCGAGTCAAAACAAAATTCCGTCTAAAATCACTTTGCTTGCTGCGAAACAATGTTTTACTAAGTAGATACTGGGAATTTCTTTATCTATGCGTTTTTTTTAATTTTTCCCTTAACCTATTTAATCTACATCTCTCTCTCTAACATATATGTACATACGAGTATAAAGATCCAAGCCAACAAAAAAAAAAAATATTGAAATATTGGCAAGTGCGTCATTTGCTTACTTCCTCAAGAGATTTACTTGTTATTATCATAACTGTATGTTTGCTCAGACAAAATTTATATTGATATTTTTAGCATATTCAAAATTTTTCGCAAGCTGTATAAATATAAGTTAGAGACTGTTAATTAAGTTCAAATTGAGTGAAAGTATCTGCATTTAGTTCAATAAAACTTTAACTACACATATCCACATACATATATGTATTATACTTATTTTTTTTTAAACGTGCTTTATTTTATTTTTTTATTTATAGTGCAAACAATGTGGCAAATCCTTCAAACGTTCATCCACATTGTCTACACATTTACTCATACACAGCGATACGCGGCCATATCCTTGCCAATACTGTGGCAAACGCTTTCATCAAAAATCAGATATGAAGAAGCATACCTACATACATACAGGTAAATACAATTATTAATTAAATGCTTTATAAACGCGAAAAACTAATACCAAATCTAATTTAAATATTTAATAATTTTGATAGTTTCTTTTATCAAATTTGAATTTTGACTCTTCAAAAACTATTCAAACCCCTCAGATAAAATATTCTTCGTTAAACTCTTTAACGTAATTAGAACATATGGCCAGAAGTGACTGAATATTACCTATCTCAACACTGAATCAGCTATTAGTTGTGAAACAATCGTATTTATTGAGGGAATATTCGCCAAAACAGGTTGCCACAAGAGTAAATGCCAAAACGATTGCATGAAGTCCAGGCTAAATTTTATTTAATTTTACTTCCTTTTTAATGCATTTTACTATTATTTTTGTTTTTGTTTTCTTTTTCTTTCTTTTTTTGTTGTTTTATTTTATTTTTCTATTTTATTTTAATTTATTTCATTTTATTTTATTTATATTATTTTATTTTTAATTAATTTTTATTTATTACTATGTTTTGTTTTTGCTATTATAATACCCTATAAAACTGCACTTTTGCACTCGCAAAAGTCAATCAGTCCTTGCCACCCTCAGCGTATGTATGTATGTATGTAAGTACATACATATACGAATATTATATGTGATAAAGCGTGTCACGTTCCACTCGAGCGTGCAATGTCGACACTTTGCTAACAATTAAATCACACGGTCATGCGTGTGTGTGTACCATATGTAAAACACATATTATATGTTTGTAAATATATACTTGCATATTAATGTACACTAACCGTTATCTGATTTAATTTTACTAATTGCAAGATTTTGTTGCGCAAGTGTAAAATCATTTGTTGCAATGGGCCACCCTTCGTCCTGGCAAAAGGCTGAAATACATATATACTCGTACATCCATAATATGTATGAGTGTTTGTTTCTGTGTATTTAGCCTTAAAAAATGTACCACAAAGTCATTAATATTTTTAATTGTCGCTACACCGTAAAAGCTTGCCTTATGCCCCCCCCCCCTTTTTCCCCTTAAAAATGATTTTAGTTTTAATGATTTTTATTGATTAATTTTTCTAATTTCTCTTACCCTTTTTCAATCGCTTTCTTGCAGGTGAAAAGCCACACAAATGCACTGTATGCCAGAAAGCTTTCAGCCAAAGCTCCAATCTCATCACACACATGCGCAAGCACACCGGCTATAAGCCCTTCGGCTGTGGCCTCTGCGATCAGTCGTTTCAACGTAAAGTCGATCTGCGTCGTCACCGCGAGAGTCGGCACGAAGAGACCTTGGCGCCGGTGAAAATGGAAGTGAGCAGCAGCAGTTGCTGAAGGCACGCCTGTGGGCCGTTTGGGGCCCAACGAAGCTATAACGAGACTGGTGATTATTTGTTGTTTACACCGCAGAGGTATCCGGTGTGGATTGGTTAAGTTAAGACGGTGGAAATTGGAAATTAACAGCTGACGTCAATTAGTTTTAGTTCATACGTCAAGTACATACATGGTATTGTTCGGTCCAGGTTGGTCTGTTGAAATGCTAAGTCGTTAAAGCCAAAGTTTTGTACACACAAATTTATTTGTTAAGTCGACATATGTTTAAGCTAAAGAAAATAAGTAAATAAAAATAAAAGTAAAAAATTTTCCAAGCCAGTGAATGTGTGTCAGTGTGTTGGTAGAGCCTTTGATCATCTAAAGATAGAAATTTTTAAGTGTTAAATATAAGAAAATAAGTTTAACTGGGTAGTTTGTTACAAAAATTAGGAGTTGTAGTTTTAAAATAATTAAAAATCATATTTTAATTTATTTCCCTTATTTTATTTAGTTAAAGGAAATGTTTGCTCAAATAATTGAAAATGCACACGCATGGAAATATTTATTGTAAATACACTTTTTTAGAATTTTTGGACATCTTCGACAACATTTGGCCTTATAAAATATTAAGAAATAATAGTAAATATATTTAAATTTATAAAAATAAACAAACTAAAACAAAATTTTGTAAATCACAACACAGCTAAGTAAACCAAAGAATATATTTATTTTTTTGCATTGGAGTAAATTAATTTTTCCAAAATCTGTAAAATTTTATATTTTAATTTTCAACATTATTTTTAAAAACTAGTTTAAGTTATTGATTATAGAAATTCAAAAAAAAAATAGTGTAATGCCGAAGTGAAATATATAATTTAATATATTTATTTATTTTTTGCTCTTATATTTTCCTTTGCGAAATAACATTTTTTGTAATTTTTTAGTTAATTTAATTTTCGAGTTTAAGCCTTACATTATACTTGCCTTATTTAAAACTTATTTATTTGTAAAAGAAAGAGAATATTTGAAAAGAAATAAATAAAATATAAATATAGAAGATGAGAAAATTTTCATTTTTTATTCTAAAACCCCAGCAGACGTCTCTCAGCAACTTTATGAGGTGATCTTCTTTTCTGTAAGCCTCAATTTTTCACCGATGCCAGTGTTGAGGTGCAACAATGCCAATTGTAGGAAGCGAGAAATTGAATTGAGTAATCCGGCCTTATCTGGAACTCGTCTCAAATATCTAGGAGCAAATAACTAGGTGTCTTTGATTTCAAGGCTCTCTTAAAACTTCCCGCCCTACACGACTATTACTTTAGTTCGAATAAAACTGAACCTCCATCAGGCACTACAAAGTATTAGCAGACAAGGCGTTACAGCCAGCCAATGCTCCAATTTAGGTGCGTCAGTATGGTAGACATTTCCCCTGTACTGTGCGCCTCGGCAAAGAACTTGGGGAAAGTTGAAAAATTATTTAAAAATTTAGGCTTAAGAGCAAATGGTTTTGAAATATATACGAGTACAAACAATAAAAGACCCTGAGTTTTCTTTCTCCTTAAGATTGATTGTTGTTAAAATGAGTTCTGTTAACTTTGATCATACATTTTTGTGTACCAAATGTAGAACAACTCAAACTAACTTCAAAGGCCTAAGCAACGGTAATCGTTTGATTAATTAGAAAAATCAGAACTTCATTTACAAATTCATTAAACCGATCCTCAGCCACTTTTGCAATTAAACATTTTATCACGTCTTCGACGACGGCGATAATGCCAACAATGCCATTCAACATGCCGCCCAGCGCTTTGTCGGCTTTTCAGTGGGCAACACGCAGCACGCAGCACGCAGGGAGGGCGTACTAGTCGCAAGTCAGCTGCCGAAATACACAGCGAAGAGGGGAAAAAGTCCTTGACAGACATGTAAAAATGTGGTTCCAGTCAGAGAGTTGCGCAGATGTGAGCGAATGTGCGTGTGTCTGTAAGGAACTCCAATTGATTTGGCAACTTTTTTCTTCCACACATTTTATTGTCGCTGCCCTCACCTTGCAACAAATTGTTGCACACACAAAGCGCAACACTTTAGACCGAATCGATCGCGACGCGACGAAGCGTAATGTTTTTATGATCGATTTTGATCGAAGCGACAATTTCGAGAATTTTCACAGTGTGTGGAGCTGGGCGGAGCGATCAAAGAGGGGAAGTGCGGATGGCGAAGTACGCTTGTTGCTGTTGAGTGATTTTTTCAAGGAAACCAACGAGATTTACCAAAAATTATTTGGCACATTTACGCGCGTACTCGGAAAGTGATTACAGCATGCCTTTCTTCTTTCTTCCTTTTCTTTTTTGCCGTCAAAAATTTGACAACTGATTCGCGACAAGAGGAGCCACAGGTTGTCTGTTGCTTTGTTGCTAATCGATGATTATGATCGTATTTGTATTGTAATGACGTTTCGCACCGATCACTTGAACTTGATCGCCTCGCCAATCAATGGAGTTCGGCGCTGTCGATGACAGCTTTTTTTTGTTTTTTTTTTTTTTTTTTGGTTTTTTGAAGAGTGTCTTATGTGATTTGTAATTGGAAATTTACTCCTGAACAACAGCGGTTGGACTTTACGGTATTATTAGTGTTTTAAGGTCGTTTTTTGTTTTTTTTTTGGCAATTTTCACTTCTTTTTTGTTTTTATTTTTAAATACCGTTGTAATGCTGTCGGTCTTTTACAAAGTGCCATATTTGAAATTCTCCAGACTCAGATCAAAGGTTTGCCGGCTGGCGGCATTTCTTTACAGCTTCTGTGGTGCCGCCAAAATTGTCGCAAAATAGTGAAAATTATTAACTCGCGCATATTTCGTTGAAATCAGGTTTGGGATACTCGTGCGATCGGCATCGATCGGTGATTGGAACTGTTAACAGTGGTAATTTGTACACAATTTGTTTGTAATTAATTTAAGTACTTAAGTTCGTAAGGATACCTAGCAAAAGGCAAAAGAAAGATGAAAAAAAGGAATACGGAGAAGCAAAAAAAATTCAAAAATACAAATATTGATTTTAAATCGAAATTACTTATGTAAATAGGTGAAAATTATTTTTTTATACACGTATGTTTGAAAATTTTGCGTAATTCTAGAAAAATAAGATTGTAAAAGTTCGATTTATTGGAAGGTTACAGATGCCTAAGTACGAGTATATGAAGTCATGAACGGAAGAAGTCCTTGTGACTTTTATTATTTTGGCCGTTGGCAAGTTTGGTGTTGGACTTGTGTTGGAAAATAGACTCAGATATCGAGTGCCATTGTTCACCCACAATTCGTATCAAAGCGAAGTTCTCCTGCTCCTGTCAAATTCAAGAGGCAACTGCTTTTCGTGCTCTCGTCGACCGCTTTAAAATTGTCGTGATTCCGGAGCCACATTGATAAGGTCCGAGCAGTTAATTTTTTCTTCAAAAGAAACTTGAGAAAGTCTATTTAAAACTACAGTTATTTCTCATTGAGCACTGAGTGCTGAGACTTTAAACTGAAGGAACTGCACTTTTCTCTTGAAATGCAGGAGGAACTCCCGCCCCATATATTTTTAAATTCTCCTTTATTTGGATTATTATCCAAACAACAGCTTATGTCTATTGGATAAAACCCCTTCAGCAGGCATTCCGAAATAGTCCTTCATGTAATCTGTTATATGTTTGCCATCAACAAATTCATTAAAAACACGAAAAGGAATTTACAAAGAGTCCTTAATAACATTACTAAACTAAGCACATAAATGTAAGAATGCATAGAATAAATATAAAAAACAAGAAGAAGAAGAAGACGACGAAGTACTCGTATATGCAGCAGGTGGAAAATCCGTACATAATTGTCTGTCTGAATGAGTGGCTCGAACCAGTTGAAATACAAACAGAGTTGCGATTATCCTTTTCGCTCTCTCTCCCTCTCTCTCTCTCTCTCACCCGACCGTAAACGCAATATCTTCCTAAATCTCTAAACAACTTAAACTCGAAAACTCCAGCTGACTTCTTGCGGCCACCGGCATCTGCATCTGCAACTTATAATTTCTTAGCAACGAAAAAAGACAATGAAAAAATAAAAGAAATCAGACGAAAATCAAAATGCATAAAAATTGTATAAAAATTTCTAAATTAGGCGCGTGTCTACGAAATAAAATCACAAAATCAACTCATCTGCAGTTTATCGTCCGTCTCGATTGCAGTTGCCTCTAAGGCGGTTGCGTGTGTTTGTGTGTTGCCTCACTTGCTCCGTCACTGCATTCACATATCCTTTGGGCCATAATTTCAGCTGATGATGTTGATGCACAGGCAACAACAAAAGCAATAATTGTGACAGGTAGAAACCGGAGTAGAGAGGGCAGCGGCATACCGGCTTAGGATTGTGTGTGGCTGAGCCTGCTGCGGGGATCTCTGCTCTCGGCAGTTGGATGCCAGTGTTGGCCGCAAATTAAAATGCGCGCACAGAAAATATTATTTGTTGTTTTCTTGTCTGCTCTTTTTTTAAGCCAAGTTAAGGGAATTTTTCAGCGTGCACCTTTCGTTGGATGGCTGCTAGCCGTCGTCGTCATCGTCGTCTTTTGCTAAAGCGACAGGTGCGCGCATGATGCAAACACACAACAACAACAGTGTATTGAAGATACATTTAATGAAGAAGCAAAGTCAAATACAACAACAATAACGAGCAGCACCAGCGCGCATCTTCCAAAGAATCTGCTTGTGTATGTGTGTGCATGTTCTTATTGCACCATCTAGTGAGCCGCCACCATCGCCGCTTAGAATTTGCCGAAAGGAGCTTGTCGTGTCCTTTCGATCCTTGTCGTCCCCAACCCGTATGTTGTGCCTGCTGAACCTGATTGGGAAATGGGAAACACACGTCGGAGCGATTCGAGAGGAGTCGACTGTCGCAACTGCAGATACAATACAAACAACACAGAAGAAGAAGAATAACAACAACAACAACAACAACAACAACAACAACAACAACAGCAAGATATGTCATGTTTATTGCCGAGGCTTATCTTTCGCACTAGATTCTCGCAACTCCTGCCGGCGTTGGCACCCGTCCTGCTGTTCACTACTTGTGCTGTGCTGTTTTTATGTGCCTGCCGCTGTGCCGTTGTCCTTTTTGCCAACAACAACAATAACAACGTTAAACATTACCAACAGCAAAAATCATTTCAGTTGTATTTTCGCAACTGTCACTCTTTGTTGTTGTTGTTGTTGTTGTTGTTGTTGTTGTTGTTACCATGTTTTACGGCTATTTCAAGATTCACAGTTGCAACCGCAGTTGCATGTTGCATGCCTCTGCAGTCGTTTGATTGCGGCGGCTTGCGGTGCTTGACGAGGCACGAGGCACGAGGCAGGAGGCGGATAGTCGACGGTCGAACGAGAGGACAAAACAAAATTAATTCCTTGCCATAATTTATAATCCAACAGATGACACGAGCCAAGCCACAAGGCAATCGGCGCAGACGATCATTGCTGAGCAGCGGACCGAGGCTCTACGAAAAATTAGCGAACGGCTAGGCAGCCCCGCGCGTCACATGCTATTGAATGTTGAGCGAGTGTGGCCCTAATGGCCGGCACATGCCGCACAGGTTGTTTCGCAAATGTTGACGGCGATTGTTTGGGTTTGGTTGTGAGTGGTTTTTTGTTTTTGGTTTTTTATTTGTTTGCTTTCGGCTCTTAACTTGAAGCGTCCTTTCGCTTTGAATCCTTTGTGCTACTTTACCATTTTTCCCCTCCCTTTTTAAATTTTGTTCTTCTCTCTGTCTACCTCCCTCCCTCCCTCCCTCTCGCCTTGATGGCATTCAGAATTCGGCTGTTTTGCGAAAATTATTTTATTGTCTTGTGGTCTCATTTGTTTGGCAACATTTGAACTTTTGTTGCCACTGTTGTCCCTTTGTAATCGTTATGCCAGTACGTAGGCATGTGTGTACGAGTATGGGTATGTGTAATGATCAGTTATCGGTTTGTTGAACTTGTGTGTCACCGTCGTTGACCTGTTAATCGGTTCATTTGCCCAATGGAGGATCCTTTGTCTCAGCTACATATTATATTTAATTTACAACCAGTTAACAGTTATTCGCTATTGTCCTGCGGCCGCAAATTGCCAAAAAAAAATACCCTTCTTCTTCTTCTTGTTCTTCTTGTTTTTCGCACTTATTTATTGTTTACTATGAACTTAATGAGGTTAGTTACCCACACAAGTCGTTTTGGGGTTCTTCAACTTTGCACTCCTCAAATGTCCTGTAAACTTCAGCGCATGCACCTATGCACCTGTGCATTTGTGCCGCTATGCTATGGCTGTGGCTTTGTTATGGATTCCATGGTGCGGACATGACCCACGTAACTAATTTATTGATTCCTCTGCGCGCATAAAGAATCGTCCTTAATTGAGAACGTTTAAATTCAAAATAATTGTAATAAATAAGAGGAAGATCGTTGATCAGTTCACTGGGAATTTGAGGGCGCACAGGTGGTAAATGTATAACGGCATGTGTGGAAATCTTACACCTTGTTATGCGCAATGACCTCTTTAAGCACTCGCTTAACACAACAACGCAACAAAGGGGAGGAGAAGGAGAAATACAATTACAAAGAATAAGAAGCTGACGGCAGGCTCCAAATTCCAGGCGCCCGTCTGACTATATTTCACATAAAACCGCGGCCGCGGGAACCGAGTGGTTAGCATTGGGTACTGACATTCGGAACGCTGGGGTTAAAATCCCGATACCATCAACATCCAAAAGTTATGGAAAGTTATTTTAAATAAACATCTAAGTTAAATTTTCTAATTGCGGTCGCACCTCGGCAGGGAACGTCCACCCCTCCGAGTGTATTTCGGATATGAAATAAAGACTCCTCGTAAAAAAACCATCAGCCGTTCGGAGGCGTCTTAGTATAACCTGTAGGTCCCTCCATTTCTTGGAAAAACATCAAGACTAATAACCACAAATTGGAGGAGGAGCTCGGCCGAAAATCGCTTCAGCGATTACAAACCGCCAATTATATATATATATATATATATATATTATATATAAGCTCCCAAAACAACGCACACATAATTCATAAATCCGGTTGTTTTCAAGTGTTCGGTGTGTTCTTAAAGAGCTGGAGTGTGGCAAAAGAGGAATCAATCATTTACCATCTCTTCATTGTTCGTTGAAGCTCTTGGGCATCGGCAAATTCCTAACTGAAGCACAATACACTCAAGTCTCCAGGAAGCGCTTGCCATTATCGTCATGAAAATGTTCTCATCCAGAGCTGACGACCACCTAACCGAACCCACAACCTTGGGGTGGTATTTTCTTTTCCAATTTACTAATCTCTCTCTATTACGAACGAGACTTCGCTTTTACAAAATTACTCTCTTCGAAACCACCTTGTCTTGTTTCCATTCGAAATTTGGATCTTTTTCACTACTTAACAAAATCCATTGCTGCATTTAAATATTTGCATTATTGGACGGACTTGGATGCCTGTCGGCCATTTCTCGAACTGTTGTCAAACCATAAAGCAGACTCGTTCTCCGTTAAACTGATCATCTAAGTAAGCGGAAAGTTTTGTTTAAATGTCAACCCCTTTGTGGGAATAGCTCCATCTTAACAGGATATTGCTTATGGTAATGGTTAGACCAAAAGTCAATTGTTCAAGATCGCGAGAGTCGAACACCTGCACCCACATGATTTGTCCCTTCCCCCAAGAGAGAATAATAAATAAATGAATATCCAACCCTTTTCAACAAATTTTCAAACCGAAAACTCCTTCAGCTCGTGGTGGTGGCTCAGTCAGATGCGGGCGGAATTGGTAAATGTCTTTAGATTGCATTACATAATTCAATGACTTTGACTAATTAAACAAACGGAAATGAATTGTCCCACTAACAATGACTGAAAAACTAATAATAGACAGAAATCCAGGATAAAGAAACAATTATGAAGTTGTTAGTAATCTAAGGCAGCCTACGCTGCGGATTAGGCGGGACGAGTGCTCTTTCTTAGCGGTTTTAATGAAGGCACCGTCAAGTCATTTGTAATACTTTAAAACTCACAAACAGTCAAAGCGGCGCTGATGCGACGTTCTAATCCTGACCCTTGCGGGCATTGTCCTGCTCAATGCACCTATGAGGGAATAAGAAGAAGAAGAAGAAGAAGAACAGCACAACTTTGCTCATAGTTGGCTACAAAAGTGTTGGTCCACCAATCGTTCGGTATGCGCAGGTGACTTTTTGAAAGGGAAACAAAATCGTCCCTTAAACGCAACAGCCCTTCTGATGCAACACACATACATACTCGTATTAACAAAAAGTAATGGTATCAGTTGATGAATAAGAAAAATAGACAGAAAGTACAACAAACACAACAAATACAACAAATACAACCAGCTAAAGCATTTAAACGTGAAAAAAAAACTCGAACATCGGAAGAGCGGTGGAGCGCTGGAACGGAGGTCATCAGCATTCTCGGCTGGTTTGTGTAGCTAGCCAAGCGAGCAGGTTACTACACTAACAGAAAAAGAATGTCTTAGGTCAGGATGCGCTCGACGTTCGTCGTTCGTCGTCTGCACCAGCCAAACTAGAAACATTCAATTCGGCGGCAACAGCCAAAGCAGTAGAGCAGGTGGCGCCGATTTTGGCCACGTTCGGCAGTTTCATGTTTGTAATGCTCGATTTGAGTTGCCGCGCCGCTGGAGCAAGTGTGGCAAGTGAAAAGAACTCTGATGTGCGTGCGTAAATTAAAGTGTGAATTAAATTGCCGAAAAAAAACACAACAATAATTAAAAAAACACAATATCTATATAAGCGATTAAGACAGGATTAAAATGAAAGTAAAAACTTAGAATTGAACTTGTTTTGATATTTACTGGGGTCGCGCTAACCAAACTGGCTAGTGGCAAATTAAGGCACTTCAACAAAACATTATATGATCAGAGCCCAGTGCGGGATAATGAAAACGAGTGAGGATACGACTGTTCAACCGAAGAGTCCTGTATTTAAGGCAGAAGGAAATATCAGGTTCGATTATTCTTTGAAATGTGGGTTGCACTTTGTAAAAACTTTCACCAGCTTTGCCTGGGTTACTTAACTTACACGCTGCAATAACAACAACCATACCAGCCCTCCAAACTATTTTATTTTTAAAGAATTATGTGGAGGCAAGAAAATCGTTAGAGGGCATACGAGTATACGAGCCTCTAGTCCTAAGAACGTGTGTTTGTCTATTAATGTACTAACACATACATATTATATATATTCACACAAACATCGACATATCTTCAAATGCCATCAGCAACAAAGTAAATAAAAGTCGAAATGATTTTTTCCAACACCGTAATACCAAAATTGGGTCAATACACATACGATTGACTGGCTAAAGTATATTCTGCGTGTTGTGCGAGAGCCTACCAACAACTATCAACAGCAGGTACAACAAAAAATATAGCAGGACAAATGAAAAAAAAAACAAGAAAACAGTGAAAAAATCGAAGAAGACACAGGCGAAAAAAAATCGAGCGGAGGGCAGCAGCACTGACGACAGGTGTAGCCAAAGTGGCAGCAGGTCAACAACAACAACGATAACAACAATAGCAGTGAAGACAACAAGGAAAAAAACGCTATGTTGATGAATGTGGAAGAATGTGTGGGCAGAAAAAATCGAAGTCGAATCGAAGGTGCAACAGCCGTTTGGCTCTAAGCTGATAAAATTAAGTACGGGCGTTTTTGTTGTGTTTTTTTTTAATTCTTTGTGAAATTATTGTTTTGATCTTCTTTACATATATATAAAATGCTCACACATACCTACCATACATACCTACATACCATGTTATACGCAAGGACTGCCTGCGTAAATGCACCATTATGTTCGTAGCCGAATCTTGTGTTATCGATTTTCGATTTTATTTCTCTCTCGCCAATGCATTGACAAATTAACGAAATAAAACGCGTTCATTTTATTAATTGTTTTATTTGGCAAACTTAACGCCAAACGTGTATTAGCATGTACATACATACATACAAGCACATACATATACGAGTACATATAGTATGCACGAGTACACGTCATTTCAGTTTTGATTTTGACTTTTTGGAATTGTTTCTAAGCAAAGGTGTGACTTGTGCCATGCGACGCACGCTGTTGCAGCTTTAACTCATATACGCATATACATACAATATGTACATAAACACAAATCGCTTAACAATGCAATATCAGTACGTACGTATGTATGTATGTATGTACCTACGACAACTCGCAGGCTTGTCGGCGCTTTTCAGTGTAATTTTTATTAAAAGTCACAAGCGATTACAAGCCAACGACGAGCATATGGTTTTTACCCCATTGCCAACCCCCCAACTACGTTTCATTCCGCTGAATTACACCGCGTTCGATAACCGGACGGACGGCTGCAGCATGTCTACGTCTGCGCTGTGCAAAGGACCAGCTACTGTAGCGTCGCTAATGTCGCGTTTGCTCATCATGGAGTCAAGATTGTCTGCCAGTGCAAAGTGCAAGGGTAGGAGCTCGCGCCATCCGCCGACAGGTTACAACTGTAGACAAGTAGTCGGTCAGTCAGTCGGACAGTCAGTCAACCAGCCGTCAGCAGCCAAGAATGAAGCCAACAAAAGGTACAAGCGAACCGGCGACGACACCCAGGACTCATTTACGAAGACAGGTGCAGATTTCTTATTGCGTGTATGTTGCTGTTGTGGTTGTCGTTGAGGCATGTAATATTTACAGCCAGAAAAAAGGATATCAAGTGATGGTAAAAAAAATATTTTAATGCATACTCTTACATATGTACATACTCGTATACGCAAACATAGAGTTATATACTATTTAAAAGAGCACATAAAGGATCGTGCAAACAGATCTCATCCTTTGAATGGGGAAATCACTTCTTCGTCGCAGAACAATAAACGTAAATCAGTTTAATGATATGTCTTCAAAGTTAGAGAAGGCAAGTGGATCGCAATTTGCTTTGCGGAGAACCCGTAGACTGTGGTTGTCATTCTGGTGCCCGTCCACGTTTGATGCTAAGGAATATATGTGAAGAACTTTGAAAAGACATAAGACATGAAATAAGTTGAAATTTTAGCCCCGATCCCGACTCATGTGACACATACTTCTCAAATGGAAGTCATTATCACGCGACCTTCGAACAATCATGCCTTTCCGAGTATTAATCAGTATGTCAAACTGGCCATGAACGTCTTCTCGAGAAAACCATCTCTAATTTAGAAAGGGCGAGCTCTCCATGGTATATATGTACAAATGTATGTGCGCCCCGAAATCTACTTACTTTGAAGGCGGTTCAGTTCAAGATTGATTGATGGAGAAATTACTCAACCTTTCCTCCACCTTTTCCCCAACCCCGTGTCTAATGTACTTCAATTTCCTTTAGTGGTACAAAGTATGTAATTAATTTACCCACTTCCACCTAAGCTAAGTTGACGAGATTACTGGTCACTAGCACCGACTTATAGAAGCCGGATTACGAACTCATCCATCGCCACTTTTACTATTCCATTTTCCCCCATTAAAAATCTTCATTGATTTCTTTTAAAATGTCATGGATTTTCTTATACTGATTTCTCTTTAAATCCACAATATTTCCTTAGTCATCTAATGCACTTGTGACCGACCGGCCAATCGGAATCCGTTCAAGTTGCCAAGCAAACGTACCGGATTAGACTTGTTATTCATACGAAGCTTGTGAAAATCTTAATCCCTTTCGATTAAGACAAACTTGCAGTAAAAAAAGAGAAAGAAGTCCAATCCAATGGGGTACAACGACTTGTGGATGTAGACACGAAACGGCGAACCAACAGCACCATGACCGTCAGACCGCCAAGACAAATCCAAGTTAAGAACGCTTAAAAAATCAAGTAAAACGAGATTCTATGAAAAGTCAATGAAATGCGGGTGAGAATGAAAATAGGGGTAGACATAATGACGGATTGACTAACAAGCGATCGCATATCACAGTTCGAGCCCACAAGGTGGGCTTAAACCCTTAGCCAACGGTTAATTAACAATGTACACACAGATAGCCAACAATAAAAGTGGCAAAATCTAGATCTCACACACATACTCACAATTGTTTGCCATATGTTTACACACACACATGCACACACACTCAAAAGCTTAAGGAAACCATACAGGTATTTGCACTCAGCCAATCCAAACCAATTCCAAGCCAATCGATAAAGAAATGTTTGACCACATTTACATATTGCAGCAGACAAAAAAGAAAAAGATTTATTTTTAATTAAAAAGAAATCTCATATATATCTACTCTCTCTGGAGATTTCCGAGTAAGCTCTCTACCAGCTCTTGTTGGGGCGATCAAACTTTTTCTTATTCGGATCGTCTAGGGTTACTGTGAATTCCTTCAAGATATCGCCATCAGTGCGTATGGTCTCGTCGATGTGAAAATAAGGGCCCCTAACACCTGTAAAGTACAAACATACAAATATACTGTTAACCCTACCCAAATGGCACTGTGCAAATACTTACAGCCCATCGGCGATATTACCGGTCCACCAGAGACCTGCGGCACACCAGTCCTCGCAAAGGACGTCCACAAGGACACCATCTTTTTCGCCACCTCTGTGTCTTTGGCATTTAATGGCGGCTTCATGGCGAAAAGATAAATCAGCTCGTCAGTGTGATGAACGCCGCCGTTAAAAGGATATTGAGCGTTGCCCGTATCAAACCCGTAGTTGGTCTTCTCGCCTGCGTAGTCAAATGTGTAAAAGTAGATGGGCGGATGGCTGGCTTTGTCAAAGAGTCTGTTTGTAAAGCCTAGCATTGGCGATTTGAAGAATAGTATGTTGACGAGCTGTTTTTATGGAGTTAAATAATAAATAAACCCAACAACAACCAATATTTACCCATACTCACATCAAAGTAGGCAGGCAAAGCTCGTCTGTGATCGAAACTATGCCAAATTTCTGCTGGAAATAATAGCCGTTCCATTGCATTGTTCGTCAATCCGGTGGTATCGTTCAGCCAACTCATGATGGCAGTGGCAAATTCGCCCACGGTAACGGCGTTCATGTTGGGATGAGTGGCTTTGAAGCCCTCGTAGAGTACTTCATAGGGAAAAGAAAAGACTTAATACTAAAAAATTTAATTAAAATAGAAGCAAATACTAACTGGCCAATGCTATCACACCATCGTGTTTTGTAAAACCGGTCATTATAGGAGTACTAATCTCTGCACCGTCCATGAGCTTGGCTGGATGTTCGGGCAATGCACCATAGTAGTCGCCTATAACCATGCCATAGCGTTCCTTTTGTGAACAAGTTGGCGACACAGACGAAAGAAAAAAATTTAAGTATTCTTTGATGGTTAAAAAACCGCACACTTACAGTCTCCGCAGCCTTGAGTAGCTCCAATACAGGTGCACCCTTCAAACAGTCCTGGATTTTGGCAATATCCTGGCAGTGCGTACACTTTAATGCGCGACACACGCGTTCCACCTGCGCCAGTGGCTCCAGATTTACAGCACCTTTATCCACTATAGAACCAGATTGTATGATGGCACGTTTAATGGCAGCTGGTGGTGTCTTAGGACTGATTAGTAATGCACCAGTTAGTTCAGCACCCGAGCTTTCGCCGAACACAGTTATCTCCGACTTATCACCACCAAAAGCAGCGATATGCTCTTGCACCCATTGCAATGCCAGTAGTATATCTAAGAGGCCAAAGTTACCGGACATTTCGGGTGTCTTTGTGCCCGAAAAACCGAGTATACCCAGACGGTATTGTATCACCACCAATACGACATCTTCCTCAAGCAAGTAGCCAGCTTTGTGATCACTAGCGAAACCGACCTGCAAGCTACCGCCATGGATATAGAACATCACAGGTTGCTTGCCACTTAGCTGGTGAGTAAAGGCAATTATAAGAATGCTCTTCAAGGACTTACCATAAATGACTCACTAACCTTTTTGGTGAAAATGTTTAAAGTGAGGCAGTCTTCAAGATCACCTTTGAGCTTATCCGGCGACAAACGATTGTATGTAAATAATTGTGGGCAAATACGGCCATACTCGGTGGCTTGAAGCGGCGCTGACCAAGGTTTTCTTGGTATCGGTGGCTAATTCGTAATTAGAGGGAAAAAATAAATGCGTATTTTATTCAAGAACCTTCGTCTCACGGTTCCCTTACCTTAAAACGCAGCTCTCCACTCGGAGACTCAGCATAGGGAATACCACGAAACTGCATATAAGTTTGGGCCGTCCATAATGTCGTATTTGTGTTACCAATCACCACGCCCTGACCCGCTAAGCTGACTCTAACATCTGAAGGCACCACATTCTTTGGGCCATAAGCACGACCGACAGGAGAATACACAAGGCAAAGTATGCCCAACAGCGCAATATACACGTATGTAGCCATACTGACCCCGGCGATCACCAATAAACAACTGATTGACTTCAAAATAATATTGTAATACTAATATGGGTTTAAAAGTTGTGTCTGCGTTGATATAAACGTATGTACATAGATAAGTCTCTGCGATGTCAAACGGGTATGTGCATATATAAGATAATGTATGTAACTGCCAACCTGGCGGAAGCGATTAAACGTGTGGCAAACAATCGATTAGTTCTAAGTTCGGCTTTCAAGCTTAGGAAAACTGTATGTTTTGGTGAGAAGACTGCACCAGATAAATGTCATTTGACAACTGTTTGCAGTAGAATCGTTGAAGATAACACCCATCAATCCATGCGAGACCGCTCGGCGCTGTAATACGGCAACTGGTAATTGAACCTCGGCCAAATTCCTGTCTAGGCAATAACATTTATTCAAGCTCTGTATTTTTAGGAGCATTCATACATACAGATATTTACGTTTATTTGGAATACAGATTATGCGGGGACTTTTCCACAAACCAAGCTTTTTTTTACACCGCAATGATTGCGAATTGAATGGAAGAAAACGAAAGCAAAATACTTTTGTTACAAATATTTGCAAAAAAAAATTAAAACAATAATAAGAGATTTCGTAGAAACAACCGTCTTTCATATTTAATTAGTAAAGGGTGGAGAGGTCTAAAGTTATATCTATAATAGATAAGATCCAGCCTACACTGCAAAACATTTTGTGTAGAAATTCAATGCAAAAGCTCTGTAGAAGATGTGTAGAGGGGATAAATTCACTCTGTCGCAGGCCTGAGAGGACTCTGTGGTAGAACTGAGGGGACTATGAAAATAGAAAACTCGCATAGCAAAATATTTCGCTATAAGTTGAAGCTGATTCGAGACAAGCAGTTCATACAAGACTTCTCCCAGGGAAAACATTACTGTTCAATAACAAAGTAAAAAAATCATAAATTTTATCAAGTTGATTCGATGAGACAGAGCATTTCAACTGGGGGAACATTTAATATAATATAAATAAAAAACTCTTAGGGCCGTTTTGTCGAGTGCCTGTTAAAATTCATTTTCTCTTTAAACACGTTTTCGTTTTCTCAACTGTCTGTTTTAGTATGTGGGTGTTAAATTTAACAGGCGGTCAAAGCGCTGGTTAACAATTTTTTTCGACAGCGACATCTGTTCAGAAAACAGCTGATTTACAAATTTACTTATTTTCTTTTACAATAATATTCGAGTATATGTAAATATAATGGAAAATAAACAGGTATTTTATATTCATGAGCTTGATGAAAGGTTTGAAGAAGTCTCTGTGCGCTATATTTCTAAGTTAAATATATATTTTTACTCTATTTACGTTTAGAACAGCTGATTTACGTTGTTCCTTTCTTCCTCTCCGCAGCACCTGCCACCTTTTATCTAATATTAAATAAACATTTAACAGAAGGTCGAGAAAATGAAAACGAATTTATCATATCGTTAAATTAATTGCCTGTTTCGTGATCCACACATAAACGGGCCTTAAACAGTTTTCTAGTTGAACAGTTATTCGGATTTGGTTATTCATTTTTAGCAGTCTCACTTTTTTTGTGAACGCTAACTGTATTCTTTCCATTTGTTTTTAATTGAAATCACAACGCCGGAAGATATGCAACGGAAAACTAACATTTTACTTTCTCATATTTCCAAATCGTTTAATTTCATAACAAGTGGCAGCACTGTATTTAGCCCAGTTTGTTAGAGGTTTGGCATAGGTCTGTTCGCTTATTTCTAAAAATCTCCGGTTATATGTATAAAAATTTTTATTTAATTTTAGAAGATAATTTTTAGTTACATATACATTATAAAAAAAATTATTGCCAAAGGAGCTATCAACTAAAAGGTTTATCAAAAGCTCTAAATTACAGCTTTGTTGTTGTTTCTCCGTTCAGTAATGTCTTAATTGCATGTAGTATTGATTTGTTGAAAAACAAGCATTTTTTAAAGTCCCTAAAAATCGAGATACTTAAAACATTTTAAAGGTTTTAAGTCTTATCTGAATGCTTTCAAAAAATTCGTCTCCTGCCTTTTATTGAAATTCTTGTCATTTTTTTGCAGGAAAAGTGCACTAACATGCTTATGGGTTTTATTGTTATTATTCTTATCTTAGAACTGACATTTATATTAGTATGTGTTATTTTCTTTTTGGGTGTTCTTTTCTTGACTAATCTCTAATGAATATTTAGTTTTTTACAGTCTATTGCAAATGTATTTTAAAAAATATATATAATACCGAAATTAACGAAATCAAGTATTTGAAATTCATATTGTATATACCCACATGTGTATGCAAATAGCATTTTGGTGAATACAGTGACGTTACGGAGCTAAAATGCGATTGCACTTTGCTTTGATTTTATTGCTTTCGGCCGGCGCCACGCTGTCGAATTCCAGCAATTCGAACTCCTCGCTTGCACAACTGGAACACAGTCTCATCGATAAGCCTGAATGCAAAGAATTACGCTCGCTCTGTGCACACCTGAAACAAACTGACAATGTGTCGGTGCTGGAATGTGTGAGTACCTTTTCGTCTAGTCAGCTGGAGGCAGTGCCCGATAAATGTCAACATGCCTTATGGATGCAGCAGCGTGAAATGCAAACAGAAAAGTGGATATCCCAGCAATTGGTGCCACAACATTGTAGCGCACAACAACAGCAGCTGACATCCTGCGGCAATGCGGTGAGTCTATGGAGCTGTATACATGAGCGTGCCATACGTATGGAGCATAGCAGCGAATGCCGTGCTTACATTTTGCGTGCAATTGCGACACTGTTTCCGGACTTTGATCAATTGGGAGATTTTTTAAATAATTGCGGCGCACAAGTTGAACAATTAGAATGCGGCCGACTTAACTTGGAACGCAGGAGCATGTCACAAATTGAGACAGTGCAGTGTTTGCAAGAGACCGCCGCCGATTCACTGGAGGCCAGATGTAAGGCTGAATTAACAGCGATGGAGCATCAGAGAAAGGATTTAGAATTTTTCGAAGCTTGTGGTGACGATTGGAGACGACTGTGTGGACAAGTGAGTATATGAATATTTTTCTAAAAACTTTTGTGATATTTAATATTAAATCTCATACACATTTACATCTCTCTGTATGTAGGAAAATGCCGGTACAGCCGCCGCATTCAAGTGCTTAGTTAAAAACAAAGCTGATCCAACAATGACACGTCGCTGCAACGAAAAAATTGCACAACGCGACCGCGAAATCGGTAAAGATTATCGGCTTTCACATGGGCTTGCTAAAGCTTGCAAGGACGATATAAAGCAATATCATTGCCGGCGTGGCGTATCTGAAGACAAACAAGTGCGTTTGGCACAAATTTTACTTTGTCTTGAATCAGTTGTAAAGAATGGATCCGTAGTCTCAACAGAGTGTCAGACCGAAATAAACGATCACCGTCGTATGCTAATGCATGACTTCAAACTGTCGCCAGAAATTCTTAGCGACTGCGCCGATGATATTCCAAAGTTTTGTGGTGAAATTGAAAAAAGTCAGGTGGTCAGAGGTGGAGCTGTGGGCAATACTGACAATGGACAAATAATTCACTGCCTAATGGAGCATGCGCGGTCGAAACGTAGGAAGGACCGACGTGTAACAGCGCAATGTCAGCGATCGCTGGAAAAATTAATAAAAGCAGCCGACGTGGGCGAAGACTGGCGCGTGGATCCAGTGCTGCGACGGGCGTGTAAACCGGTTGTCGATGTGGCGTGTCGCGACACAGACGCTGGCGAAGCACGTGTAATGTCTTGCCTCATGGAACGTATTGGCACGCCGATAATGAGACCAGATTGTGAACAGGCGCTAATGCTGATACAGTACTTTGTGGCACGCGACTTCAAACTAGATCCACAGCTTTATAAGCATTGTCACGACGATGCTATTAAGTATTGTCGTGCTAAACACGTATGGGACGATGCTAACGATGTACAAATGGATCCCGAACGGGGACCCCTCATACTACCTTGCCTGCATCGTATCGCCTATAGTGATGACGATAACTTGGCGTTACGAAAGGACTGCTTCAAAGAGGTCAAACGAGTGATGCGACAGCGGGCTGTATCTGTGGACCTCATACCGGAAGTTGAAGATGAGTGCATCGAGGACTTGTCCATATACTGCTATGACCGCACACAAAAGGGTGCTGAAATGGATTGTTTGCAAACAAATCTTGAGAAACTCACACCAACATGTAAAGTATGTACTTATGTAATAAGCTTGTTTCCCTTTTTTTTAATATTTTATTTTATTTTTAGAAAGCGGTTACTACTTACACCGAAGAAGAGGCTGAACACATTGAATTGAATCCAGTTATTATGTCTGTTTGTATCAATGCCATGCAGACGCATTGCGAACACATACTGAAAGGGGAAAAGGATAAGGGCGACATGATGGATTGTCTGATTGCGCACAAAAACGATGCGGATCTGAGGCAAGACCTTAAATGTCGTGCGGCTATTGAACATTTTCAAATTATCTCCTTGAAAAACTATCATTTTACATATAAATTCAAAACGGCATGCCGTCCACATGTCACGCGCTTCTGTGCATCGAGCACAACCAAAAACGACGTTGTCGCCTGTCTGAGCGAAGTAATGCGTAATGACACCATACGCGGCCAGCGGCATTCAATACCCAAAGAGTGTCGCCAGCAGGTTAAGGCACAGCTTTACCAACAACGCGAATCTATCTTGCTTGATCCGAAATTGGCAAATGCATGTAAAAAAGAGCTGGAGACATTTTGTGGTGGCGAAAAGGGGCCTGGTCAGGTGAATAAGAATGCAAGTTTCATTTTTCAATCGCTTAATCACTACACATTCAACCATATTTGTTAAAAAAATCTAATTATATCTATAGAGTCTATAAAATTATATAAACAAACACAAGAGAACATATTTACATACGTACGTTCTTTCATTAAAAAGCCACATTCTATTCTACTTATACCGCTTTACAGGCTGTGGAGTGTCTACAAGAAAACACACAGCGCCTTGGCAGCTCCTGTCATCACGCAATTTTCCTAGTGAAGCGTTCTCAGCTCACCGACAGCGGCACAGATTATACCCTTGTGAATACCTGCAAAGAAATGACATATCGATTTTGTAACAATGTAGACTCTGATCACTTGCTGGATTGCCTCAAGACATACAAAGATGATCCACTCTTCGATCAACGCTGTCACTTGGTGGTCGTGAACCGTATGATTGAGCAAAATACTGACTACCGCTTTAATCCGTCCTTACAGCTGGCGTGTGGTAAGAACATTGATCGGTATTGTTCTCATATTGTCGCCACCGCACAGCCGAATGAGGAATTAAATGGTTTGGTAAATATTTGGGAACTTCTGTTAAATCATCTATTGGTATCATAGTTAAATTTCGAATGTATTTCAGGTTATACAATGTTTAAAAGATAAATTCCGCCAATCCCGCTTGGATTATAACTGCACTCAGGAGATGATTAAGGTATTACAAGAGCAAGCCTTGAACTATAGACTGAATCCACTGTTGCAGAATTTCTGCAAATCTGAAATAGAAGTGCTTTGCAGAGCGAATCTCGATAACAGAGAGCATGGCATGGTCGAAGAGTGTCTGAAAACAGCTTTCTTGAATCACAAAATTATTAATCGTGATTGTCGCGTTGAAGTAGCAACATTGATAGCTGAGGCCAAAGCCGACATACATGTCGACCCCATACTGCAGGAGGCTTGTACCGTAGATTTACTGCGTTATTGTTCCAATGTACCAAGCGGAAATGGAAGAAGTGAGTTTATTCCTAGAAAACATGTCCTACAAAAGATCTTATGTTTTCATTATATTATCTCGGTTTAAAGAATTAAAGTGCTTGCAAGTACTATTGAAAGATCAGTCGAAGGCCATGGAGGAGGATTGCCGCATGAAACTGCAGAAGCGTATTGAAATGTTCCGTAATGCAGACACGGTAAGCCCACGAGATTTTTTTTCTACAGTTTTGGTTTGAAATTTTCTTTTTTTCTCATATTCAAGGTACTTGCTGAGCCGCCCGAAAATATGGAACAACTAGTTAATCAAGTTGTTTCATCACCAGCAAAAAGGTTCTTCTTAATTATATTTATGTCCGCTGTAGGAATGATCTTCATGATGGGCATCTTCCTCGGTCGTATAAGTAAACGTGCAATCAATATTAAAAATAAATAAACTGTCCAGTAGAACAACACAAGAAAATTTTAACAAAAGCAACAAATTCCCTTCCATTCCTTCGAACAATATATAAAAATATAATTTTTAAATTTTTTCACAATCGAGTGCTTAATGTATAAATTTCAGAAAAATATTTCCTTACAAAGATTTATTTTTGCAGCCTTAAAATATTTCCTTATCACACAAATGTATCCTTTCCTTTCAGGACTTTATTTTTTATTATAATTAATGGTATTGAAAACGAGTATGTAACTTTAATTTAGTTTGTTGCACTAAAAAATGTGAATCCCCCTTTAGTTATTATAATTGTAAAAAATATTCATATATATTTTATACAGTTTGCAAAAATAAAATCTAGAATATATTGTTAAATGTGCTTAGAATAATAGAATATGGTAAAAAATTGGCAAAGTCAACGCTTTATAATAATAAAAACTTTTTTATGAATTTAAAATATGTTTATTAGTCATCTCTGAGACATGGAAAGTGGCATTATATTAGGTCGTTCGGTTTTTTTTAGTGATTTTTCAAAATATGATAACTTTGTGTAAATTTGTCCGATTTAAGTCAAATATGCGCCGTTTTTCTCGTTGCCAACTTCATTATACCCCTCTCGTAGAAGGCTGCGTCCCTATTGGTAAAAAATTCGGAGAGCAAATTTTCACAGGCCTCTCTTGAGGCCAACTTCTCACCATTAAGCGCGTTCGCCATGGACAGGAAAAGATGGTAATCACTTGGTGCCAGGTCGGGACTATAAGGAGGGGCAGTTGGACCTCTCATCCGAGCTTCTGGCGCGTCACCAAAGACGTGTGTGGCCTGGCGTTGTCCTGGTGGAACACAATTGGGCCTCTGTTGATCAAAGATGGCCTCTTCTGGATGAGTGCTGCCTTCAAGCGATCCAGTTGTTGGCAGTAGATGGCCGGATTGAGCGTTTGGCTATAGGGGAGCAGCTCAATATGACTCAAGGTAGAAATCAGAGAACGTAAATACAACGAGCAGAGAACGTAAATACAATTTGTTGTTTTCACGTTCTCTGGTTGACACTACTCATTTACAGAGTTGATATTTTGAATTTATTAAGGTATCCCACAAACAGCGCGTTTCTTGTCTGCATTCTAAAGACTATTATAAATAAACACGTTGATTCTTAAAATTTAACGCAAATATTCGGCGAGTTCCCCAACCCTTTACTTAGACTGAATGGTCTATTTAGGGAATAACCCCTCATGGGTAAAATACAAGCAGACTCCCAGTATGTAAATATAAATAAAGGGGGAAAGGGGTTAGATCTGTAGGTTTACAGGAACATGCAAAGAAGTGGTTAGTCTCGAGCGGGACATATGCTTGCAAGAAAAATGTTGAGTATGTCGAAGACAAGTCTGGATAAGAAGGTGTTAAGTAGACTATAATATCCAGATCTTAATTGTGCCAGTATTACTCGGGACACTCTTTGATTGGTGTTTAATGCCTGATGGTAGGCCGACCTGTCCAGCGGTTTTTGTACGTTGTCATCCTTTCGGCGACCTAACCCCGTTTAAGTTCATAGGTAGCATTACTCATCATTTCCGTTCTTCTACAGGGTGTAGATAGAGGATGATGAGAATATGCGATTAATGGCATTATGAGTTTTCGAGAAAAGTTTGGGGAAGAAAGTGTATACCGTGGACGATAGAACGAGACATATGGCGATATTGAAGTAGCTATAATGATCCGCTTTTTAGGTCAAGACGTTCGGAGAAGCACTACAACTTTCAAAGATATTACATATAAGGAGAAAGGGGTAAATCTTCACTCCTGCTGCATCAGCATTTTAAAAGCTACTGGTGTGTAATAGTAGACTCGGCTATAATCGCGAAAGTGGTGCCTACGTCAATTATGAAGACGAAGAAGATTGAGTTGGCAAAGTTTCGATTTTCAAGGATGAGAACTGTTAAGCAGCCCACAGTTGAAAAATTCCAATTTAATTATAATTGTTAACTTTCCAAATGTTTGGTTCAAACATATTAAATTTGAAAGATAACACAATTAATTTTTTCTATTATTCTTTTGAACTGAACAGCGACACTTTTGGGGCGGTTTTGGCTTTTAATTTTAATTTTTAATATTTTTCAAATATGAGATAATTATTATTTTACGTATGGTATATATCATTAATTTAATAGGAGGACAAGCATTAAAACAATTCATGTATATGGTATATGTGCCGCAGTCAAAAATATTTTCCGAAATTATTTATATATCCCATAAAAATCATAACTGGCTGTTTAATAACAGCTCTGTTTCTGACACAGGTGACTTTTGACATGAATAACTGTGTTTGGCGTATTTCCGTCAACTGCGTATATTTTGATTATAGTAATATTTTAAGAAAAATGAAAATATCAGTATTTTAAATTCAGAAAATATGTCATAAACTAATTATTGCAGTGAAAAATGGCCCAAAGAAGTCGACATTCACATCGTAGTAGTGCGAGTACGCGTTATTTTGAAAAGGGTGAAAAAGTACTCTGCTACGAGCCCGATCCCACAAAGGCAAAAGTGTTATACGACTCAAAGGTGCGCAAACAATATGCAGTTGTTGCAGTGTGTAGCTGTACATAAGTGTTGCTTTTAATTGTTATATGTTCATCACAATATTGTTTTCAAAGTTAGTATGTAGTAAATAAATTTCGTATTAATCTATGAAAAAATTGCGCAACAGATTTTAGGTATTTACGAAACTAAGGATAAGCGTGGGCGTAAACTTGTACAATATAAAATACATTTTCAAGGCTGGAGCAGTTCGTGGGATCGCAAAGTAAATGCTGACTTTGTATTGAAAGATACAGAGGAAAATCGACAACTTCAAAGAGATTTGGCAGAAAAAGCACAGTTGCAGATGTGAGCTGATAATGAATATTTAATTTTTATGTTATTTTAATTTTTGAATTTCTTTATCTACATAGTAATGCTTTTCTGTATCGTAAGGAGCGTACCAGTAGCAAGAAAAAACAAAATAAAACAGCTGTGCCCGCTGACGATGCTACAACAGCAGGGGGCAACATAAGCATCGCAGACCTGCGTTCCTCTCCTAAACTTCGAACGCGCGGCTCGTCTGAAGATAATTTTAGTTCAAGCAGCACATTGGAAAGGCAAGAGGATTCCCCCATGAAGGACGGTTAGTACACAAATAATCTGCATTTATGGCATAAACTTATAGCGTTCAAATCTTTCTTTTCTTAAAGAATGTGAAAGCGAGTCATGCTGCAGCTCGGTTGAAAGCTTCCCAGATGAAGAACGTGTGTTACTCCGAATTAGCGAACGGTTGCGTCAGTATTTAGAATATGATCATGATATGGTGGTAAAATATTGTAAGCAACACGCTCTGCCAGCGCGTATACCTGTGGTGGCAATATTGGAGAATTTCGTAAAACAAAGTGCAGTCAAATTGGTATTTTCAAATACACAAGTTGAGAGCACACGACGGCGTACCACTCAACAACGTACAAACAAAAAAGAACACGAGTTTGACAAACTTGTAGCAACGTAAGTGTAATTTATTAAAAAGAAGTTAAATGATAAAATTTTAATGATACGTTTTTTCTATTATTCCCAGCGTTGGCTTGTTAAAAGAAGTCGCCGACGGCTTACGAATTTATTTCGATTTTACTATAGCTGATTTTTTACTATATAAAGAGGAAAAAGAATATGCACTATCATTTTTAAGCGAGGAGAATCTTAAGAATTTTACATATGTTGCATTACCCGGTCTTTCACCTGATTTTCTCAATCCCTCCAAAAATGAGAGTGAGACCACACAACCACCCAGCGGCGATAGTTGCATTGAGACGCCTACAGCTGAGGCTGCTTCAACGACATCCGCTCCCGCAGAAGAGCCACAAAAGCGTAAATCACGTTTACATCGTAGCGATGATTGTGAAATAATATTGGAAAACTGTTTAGAAAATTGTTTGTCAAGCATTGCCAGCACCAGTTCAGGTGCATCTACTCCATTACATTCTGCGGTTGGTGCAAGTGGCGCTACCTCGGGCATCAATTACTTAAAATCGTTACAACCAATGGCGTTAAATATACCAACACAGACTAAAGAGTTTTTACAGTCGGTTTTAGCTTGGCATTTACTGCCAACTGACGCACCAGCAGCGCCGTCGATGATTTTTGGCGCTCCCCACTTGGCGAGACTCATTGGTAAGTAATAATTACGATTAAGGCGTCAAGTTTGAAACGCCATTACAACAAATGCATGCATAACTAAACAATTAATAACATATGCATATTTTTACAGTTAAATTGCCGGAATTTTTAAATGCATCATCAATGAGTGATGAAAAGTTAAAAGTATTACTACAACATTTAGACACTTTTGTAAAGTAAGTATAGTTTTGAACGAATATTTAAGATTTTTTAACTTAAATTTTTTGTTGTTGCTTGTTTTCTAGTTATCTAGAGGCACGTAAAGAATGGTTCAACGAAGACAATTACGCGCGTACGAATGCAGCGCGGAAACGTACAAGTTCCAGCGAAAGCAATAAGCCTGCTACAACGGAAAGCGGCAAGGAAGCACCAGAGTCAAATATGCCACCGCTCACGTCCATGGCTACGGCAGCAGTGTCATCAACAACAACGGCTACATCCACAGGGCCAACAACCGCCGGAACTGCAGCGATTGCAACGTAAAGCGGCAAACAGCATTTGATACTTACCATAGAATCTACATTCATACAAATGTAGTTGAAGTACTAGAAATGAAATACACAACTGAATAATGTAAATTTAGAAACAAGTTTTATTTTTACAAAATTGTATTTTAACAATTACAATTAATTTATGTTTTTTTTTTTTAATTATAATTTTAAAGCTTTTTTTTCTCTATTTTTTAATTACATAAAGACATGTGTGTGTGTTATTGTTTTATATGCATTTCATTACTATTATTATTATTTTTATTGTTGTTAATTTTGCCCATTTAAACACCACATCTGTGCGCATACATGTTTGCATAAACACTTTATTATATACATATGGATGTATGTACACGTATGTACAAATATGCATTCATGAGCATGCATGCACACAATTACAGTCACAGTCTCGCACACTATGTGTTGTTTGCCAAAGCGTTTTGTGAAATAAATATTACTTAAAAATTATTATAAACTTTAAATATTTTATGTTGCATTTTCTTAATATTGCTTACAAGTTAATTACTGTGCAAATTAGCTAGCAGCTAAATATGGCTTAATTATTAGTAAGTAAAATGGCTTAGTTTCGTTATTTTTTAACAGCTTAAATTAATAACTTATTATAGACGGTTGGTTTAGTGCATTAGTTTTTCATAATAGAAATATTGCTATTGAGAAAGAAAAAAAATCAAATATTTGTGATTTCACTTAATTTTCTTGAGACTAACTATGCTAATAATTTGAAAATTCTATTATTTTTGATTTTTCAATCTTTGCAGAGTTTTGATTCGAGAGTTTTTAAAGTCTACGACAACAAAGTTAGCGTGGCTGGTAGTAAATATTCTTTCGTAGTGCATTTGCTCAGAAATTCACCTCTTTTTGGTGCAAAAAATATATGTATATCCATATATATGACATTCTATTATGGGGGTTTGTTTCAAAGTTGTGTTTCAAATTCGATTTATTCGGACGGCTTGAAGAATTTTTTTTTGCATTTACCACATACATACACGCGTAAATAACTATATTAAATCTCTTTTATATTTTGTGTAATCTAAAGACGTGTAGAAAATATGCCAAGACGGAATGTTTTAGAAGTACAAATATTGTTTTGTTCGTCTGTTTGTACATATATGTATGTACATACGTATACAAGTATCTTAATTTTTGATTTTCATTGATTTTTTTTTAGTAACAGTAACAGCTACAAACATACATACATATAAAATAAATACGTTTTTTGTATTTTATATATTTTTTTGTTCTACTGTGTTTTTTTGTTTTTTAGAATCGGATATGATAGATTTGTTGGTTTTGGTAGGGAGGTCCAAAGAGTTATTTCCTAATACTTCTAAAAGGTAGAAAAATGAATAAACGTTTTGAAAATGGTTGATTTTTGTTCTCACTTTGAAAATGTGCTTATGAAGTTTTTAAATCGGCTTATAAAAATTATAAAAAATCTTAAAAGGTTGCTGTAAAATGCACTTTCAATATGTATATTTGAAAAAAAAAACAAAAATTGTCATTGATTTGTTTGAGTTTAAACGAAAAATTACAAACATTTTGGAAAATTTTTCTTGAAAACGTTACGAATTTTTATTTAAGGCATATAGTATTTTTTAATATACGCCTGGAAATAGTAATCAAAATAAATTTAATTTTCATGTATATTTCTACACCACCCTACCATTTTGTGGTGTCCAGCATACATGCACATTAGGGTTATCCCTTTTTTCATCATTTCCCGTGTCGAAAACAATGTACATATGTACGTGTATGTACACAATTTTTAGTTAAGAGTTTCCTTTTTCAATTTTTTTTTGGGATATGATAGATTAGGGCGGTTCATAAGTGGAAAATTAAAAAAAAAATAAACGCTTTTTAGGCGTAGAAATAGTTTTCAGTTTCAGTTTGATTCAATTCGGACTTTTGAAAAACATTTCAGTATTAGTTTGCCAACTTAGAAAACTTTGGTTACTAAAACAAAAAAAATAGTAAATTATTTTAAAAATATCAACATAAAACATTCTTCACAACACCCCTAAAGTGTATGTGTACTGAAAAACTACACTAAATCAAATCCCACTTCATTTCACACTCTGTCCCATCTATTTGGTTCGCTTGGTTACGCTTGACGCCGTTGGCCGCATAAAACTGCTCATGGTCCGATTACTCGAGCTACTCCTCGTGCTGCTATTCGCGCGTGCGTGTGTCGCCTGCGGCGCAGGCTGTTGTGACATGGTCGCTTTGACTAGAGCAGCACTGCGTGTACTGTGTGTACGCGTAGGCGTGCCGCTATTGGTTTGATTCTCCTTAAAACTTGCGCTACCCAAGTGTACCGAACGCTGTCCAGCGCCAACACCACCGCCAGTCGCATTCGTCATTTTACGCACCACAACTATATGCTGACCTATGCTCGAACCACTGCTGCTGCTACGACTGGCCGGCACCGGTGTGCGGTTCGACGTAGACGCGCCGACTGTGACGCGCATATGTGGGGGGACATTATTTTGCATCGTCAGTGGACGCTTGCTGGGCGAGGAGTCGACGGAGACTGTTTGCAGCGGCGTTTTACTCACCACAATCGGCATGCGACGGACGGTGTTGGTCGATGCGCCGCTGTTGATGGATGAACGCGACGAACGTAGGCTATTACGTGAGCTACTGCGCTCCACATCACGACGCACCGCGTGTATTGGTGAGGTATTGAAACTTTGTACGGTGTCGGGTTGAGTATTGCCCGGACGACGCATGGAATGTGCACGTCTTGCAGCGCCAATACCACTGCCACCGCCAAATGCGGGTTGAAGTACTGTTGGTCCATTTGGTGTGCGGAATGAACGATTGCGATCTATATGTGTTGTGGAAGCTGGACGACGTGTTGTCGTTGCTTGTTGTTGCTGAGTGGCATGAGGTTTCTGCGGCAGCACGTTGCGTAGCTTTGAAATTTGCAAGCGATCAGCTAGACGACTGCTACTTTGCTTTGTGCTGTTGGACTTTGGTGTTGTAGTTTTGCTTGTGGTGGCTCGTGTATGCGTCGGCAGCGCTTCGCCCACGCCATTGCATGAGCTGTTGCTCTCTTTGCCTTGTGATGGCGTATCGGATACAAGACTTTGTGTCTCCTCAAAACCTTCATCGTTGAGCTCGTGGCTGGACAATTTGATCACAGTAGTGGCGCCTGAGGCGGTGTGTGTCGAGCTTGGCGTTGACGCACTAGTAATATGCGTGCTGATTATATCACGTGGCGGACTCCATATGCGATCTGGCGTATTCGTTGGTGACTTGAGGTTACGAATTGCTTCCTGTACATCTTCTTGATTGATTGAGCTGATATGACGTCCGACCTTTTCCAGTTTGGTAATTGTACGTTCCGCCAGCGGCTTGGGTTTTGCCGTGCTCTGCGTTGATTCCTTCGACACAAGCTTTTCCACAGGAGTTTTAGCCGAAGCCGGTGGCTCTGTTGTGTCACCATGTAGTCGTTCCATGTCGCCAGCACTGGATGACTGCCGTACATTGTTCGATTCACTTGTGTCTTTTGTGGACAAAAACTCCTCATTGCCGCTGCTATAATCTGTTGGTCGCTTATAACGTCTTGTTCGTCTGGTGGCTGAGTAACGATCAAAGAAGCCTGGTATATCATGTTCATTGGACTCCTGGTTGCTTGGACGTTCTCCATGCTGACTGCTGCCATTCGGCTTATCCATCCCATTAATAGTGACTAAAGTCTTATTGGGTGTGGCGATGACGCGACGCGTGACCGGCGGTGTTTCGACATTGTCAGCATCGATCTCTTTGCGACTATATTTCTCATTGTGACCTCTATGTGCTCTATTGTGATGTGTAAACGCATCATCTGTGGTTCTCGTCACGGTCTCATCTGGTTTATCATTATTTACTTTGGTATCGCTTCTCGATTTCGTGGGTGTGCTGTTTGTAGACGGTGATAATGGTGTCGGGGACTTTGAAACATCCGCACTTGGCCTCGAAGTTTGGACTGTTGTCTCATCTGCCTCTTTGGTCGATGGTTTACGTATGTAAATACGTAAAAGATCCGATGTGTCATTTTCACCGAGTTGCTTTATAAACGATCTTCGGCGATCTTCTTCTTCAATGGATTTGAGCGCCGATGCGCGTTTTTCAGCATTCTCTAGTGAGCGTTGTCGTCGGTATTCACGCAGCTCGTCAGCTGTCGTGATATGTTGATTCTTTGCCGCTTGAGTATCTTGCAACTCAGCTTTGCCAGTTTCGGGTTGTTCATTTGTTCGACTACCTTTGCGCCAGTGCGTCTTGTCTCGGGCATTATTCACATCTGAAAATAATTAAAAGAAAAAAATCTAAAGTTTTTAACTTTGCAGGAGTTTCAGGGTCACAGTAGATGGCGAGATGATTGCGAAACCACTTAAGAATTCCCTCAATTCAAAATATTTTTGAATAAGGTTGTCACTCAGAGACGCAGTTGAAGAAGTTACAGGCCTTCCAAAACACCGCCATTAAGATCACGACAGGAAAACTTCTGATATCGCTTGAGCATCACAACATAATGCTTTGCTGTGCTCCTTATGGTAGCATCCCAGCAGACATCTAATAATGGCTGAAACCGCCTCTTTACATGCCCCCTAAAACCAACACATCTAACCCCCCTGCCTTTGGTCCGAACCCGTCGAAATAGCTCGTTTCCTGACCCTCCCGTTAGATGACCTCGGTGGCTTAGACCAACTAGCCTGTCCTTAAGCTGTGTTGGAAAGCCGCTACAACAACAACAAAAACCTGCGAAAGGGCGACCGCTGATCTGAGCTCGAAAGCATAGCCTTTCTTATAAGAGTACATAAAGCTAGTCATTAGACTTCAGCGGTCGCAACGAAACAGACAGATGTGAGGGAATAGATAACCCTCAGTCTGCGTCACAAATAAATTTGGAACTTTGTAACCACTGCACAAGGGAGACGACAGAGACTGCAGCAGTACAGCTTTGTTCGTATGTAGTGCGACTCGGTGGACCAGTTCAGTCTAACCGAAATTTATGCTCATTTAGAGAATACTCAGGGATTGCAAAACGATTTCTATGCTCTCAGACCTTTCTATACCAAGCATTTCGCCCGAAAAAGATTCCGTATTGTCTGTGAGGAAATGTAAGAATGCATTGCAGACACTTACCAGCAATTGCCTGTATTGTGCCAACAACATCGGTGTGCTCCAGCGTATTGGACGGTTTCCAGTCGGGATAAACGCGCTTATAATTATTCACATTGTTGCTGTTGCTGTTGCTGTTGCTGTTATTATTATTGTTATTACAATTGCTATAGTTGTTGTTATTGTTGTTGTTAGTGTTGGTAGTATTTTTATTGAAAGTGTGTGCATTAGTAGAATTCGTCGTTGTAGTAGGCGTGGTCGGTATGATTTTCTCCTCCTCAGGTAAAGTATCCAATTTTCGTTCGCTATCTATGGGGAAAAAGAAGCAATAACAAAAGAAACATCGATTAAGAAATTTAGTACCGTTATATGCGTGTATGAGACATTTATTTTTCCTTAATTTTTAATTTTCAATATATGATAAATATATATCTTATATATACCTGTGTCGTTTTCAAGCGATCGCCTATTACTGTTAACCAAACGTCTCTTACGTTTGAATTCTTCGTTTTGCTTTTCATCGTTCTCGTTGGATTGCAGCCAGTTTTCGATTTTTAGTCGAAATTCACGGGATATTCTATATATTAAAATTATGCATGTACATATGTATGTAGAACACGCTCAGAATAGCACCAATAATTACATATACATATGTTATATACAATACATGATATGTATGTATGTATGGTACATATTGTATTTACTCACCTCGGTTTTGTTTCCTCGCTGACTTGCTGCGTGGGTGAAGGTGTTGTGCCGCCAGCTTGTGGCGAAGTTGGTGACTTCTTATCCATATTCAATATGGGCGCAGGCGAACTGGCACGTTCCCGATCATCACTGAAGTCGACATTCAAGAGTTCGGGCCGTTTTCGGCTAGAGCTGCCGGAGCGTGCGCGGCGTGCCCACGAACGATCTACATACGAGTACGTGTGAAGTTTAAAAAAAAACAAAAAGTGTGAGTGAAAAATCATATAGAAGACATTCAATGTCTCAACAAAAAATCCACGAAACTTTACATACCCAAACTGCCGTATGCCTTGCGATCCCTGCTTATATGCTCATGACCGGATGTCCGTAAGAACTCCATAAGATCATCTTCTTCCGGTAAAACGCGACTCGGTCTACGCTTGCGCATACTACCATTCGGCGTAATGCTGGGCGAGATGCCATCGGAAGTTTCAAACATTTTCTCAATACTACATTGATTTTCAGAATCAGAGACTGGTGTGCCACATTGGCTAACTGTGTGAATTGAACAAACCGAAAAATATAATTTAATAAATGCGTAAAAAATGTGCCATGGGTGCTTGCGACATTACGTTGTCTAGCGCGTCGGGCAAGTTGTTCTTCGCGTTGTTTACGTCTCAACGTGGCCTGCTCCTCCAACTGTTGTCGTCGTTCATTCTCCTTCACAGCCTGCTTAAATTTATCACAGAATGATTGCAATACTTTGAAACACTCCTCCAATTTGAAATGTGCGGCATCTTCACAAAAGAAATCTGCCAACTTTAAGCGCATTGCCTCGACTTCCTTCATGTTGGACTGTAGCACCGCTACTTCCCGTTCGGCGCCCTGTGTAAAACAAAATTTAGTACGAGTATATTATTCTTTCCAAAATAACTAACCTCCAAAAATTCCCACATTTGCTCTTTTATTTCATCCTCCGTTGTCGGCTGTTCGATTTGTCTTTTGATTTTACGTATGCGCGTATCCAGCGCATTGATCTCATTATTTATCTGCTCGGCAGTGGTGCTGAAAATTCAATTTTATTTTGAAAATTTTTCAAAAATCTTATTCTATGAAGCGCTTTCGAGTTCTTACCGCGAGGCATTTTCCAATGTGCCCAACTGTGCTGGGAATGTTAGCAGTTCCGGATTACGTTTCTCCGCCTGCATAGCTACAAAGTGTATTAGATTAATGCCTGGCTTGTTGGCGCGTATGTCGGTGAGCTTTTGTAGTGAAGAGAGTTTGACTCCTGCTGCGTTGCCAGCGTAGCCGCCCGAGTTGAGGAAGTTTCCGGCTATTACAACCATATACAGCACTTCTTGTAGCATTTCGTTGTTCATAAGATCTAAAAACAGTTTTGAAATTAATACATATAATAATATTATATTGGAAGTGGAATATACAAAGGCTTGAAATTAATACAAAATAGAATTGAACCTCAAAAGGTAAAAGAACTGCAAATCCGCAATCATCAGAGCTCTACATGGTAGGAAGCTTCCACTGAGGTTACCTTGGGTTAACCTAAATGAAAATAAAGACTATTTTTATTGCCTGAAAGATCCACCTACTTCACGTGGCTTCGAATTTTTAGCTGAATGTGGAATAACGAGCTCCGATTTGGGACATCAAAGACCGCAAAGTATCTCTCTAATCGATTCATCGAAGTGAGTGGAGTCCTATTTCTTTTTTTTGTCAACATCAAATCATGGATATAATAAAAATCGTAGATGATGTTGTTGTAGAAACCGCAAAAAGATTATCCAAATCGGTTTTCGGAGAATATTCCGGTAGTGACAGTCTTTGGCGGGATAAAAATTAAGAACTGCCGCGGGAACACTCAACAATGATGTAGATCTGATATTATTGTTGTTATTGTAATAGCGGTTAGCTAACCCCGCTTCATATATTGTGATAGATACGGGAAATGTCCTGCTTGTCAGGGCTAGAAGAAGTTCATAGGGGATGTCAGTTCTGTGAGTTTATACATTTGCATTTGCAGAGAGATGATTGGCGTCGGTCAGAGCCTCATTAAGCTAGAGGTTAAGTTTTAGAGCTAAATTATTTCCAGTTAATGCGAGTTTAAGCCTTCTTTATGACAGCGGATTCTAGTACACAAGGTTTAATCTGCCTTTTTTCTGCCTCGAATACGCGTTTCAAAGAGCTACACCTACGGATCTCGACAGCGAAGAGTGTGCAGGAATTAAAGTTATTGTGGCAGTCTTACCTCCACCTGCGTAAATCATAGCGTTGATACATGGATCCAGGTAACTGATGTTTGCGGCGAACTCCTCCTTCAGCAACATGCTTTCGATACGCAGTTTATAGCTAAAACAGAAGTAAAAATTTATATTTAACTAGTATTCCAATCGATTTCTACACTTACTTGGGCACTTCCAAGAGTTGCAATAGAAACTTCTCAGCATTGCCCAAACGAGTTTTATCGCCATTGAAGGTTTTCAGCATATCTAATTCATCGACTTCTGGCAGAATTTTCAATAAACCGCGTAACTTTTCAGCGCCAATATCGTCGTGCTCACCATCTCTTATTAATTGTATGATATCTTCGTTGGAGCTAAGATTATAAGAGTGTTTTCGTTTTAAATATTTTCCAAATTATTTGATTTTGTTAACTGTTGTACCTTCGGAATTGCTTGAGAAAGATGTTCACATTGAGACTGCGTTTACCATCCAGCAGGGATATCTCGGTGCTTTCCTTTTTGGACTTGCGATCGAGTGTGTCATAACCCGAGCTACTACTACTCTCTCGGCCCAATTTCGGCGAGCCTTGTGCACTAGTTGACTGCAGACAGAAGAGACCCTCCATTTCATTCCAGTCGATGTCCGTCATTGGTGTATCCTGATGATTATTCGCCACAATCGTCCATATATTCTGCTTGCCTATGACCCGATTTGGTGGTATTTTACCCCAATTGATAGTTTTCATCTTCGATTTGGGCGCTGGTGTATCTTGTTGTGGAAGCAATATCATATTATGACCATTCATACTCATATCAGGCGTGACGGGTCGTGTCGGATGTGCGCTGTGACTGTTGAGCAAATTGCACGCCGAGCCAGGCGGTTGGGGAGCAGGTGGTGGTGGAGCGCCAGGTACTGGTGGTGGTGCAGGTGGTGCTACAAGACAATTACCATTCATCATGGGTGGGGGAGGTGGTGGCGGTGCACCAATGCCAACACTCAGTGGACCATTCATAGTTGGTGGTGGCATTGGCGGTGGCGGCGCTGGTGGCGGTGGTGCTGCCATACTATTGTGTACCGGTGTCGATGACGATGATGGTAGTAGTGGTGGTGGTGGCGGCGATGAAATCGGTGATAGCGGTCCATTGTGCAGCTGTGATGAAGCTGAGGTAGAAAGTGAGGCGGCATTTTTGCGACTAGGACTCGTCGCATCACCGCGACAATGTGGACACGAGAACTTTTGTACACTCGGCGAACGCAACAGCCTTACGGAGTCCTCATGACTTTCGAGGAGTGTGGCACGATGTACCAATTTTTCGGTTGTATCCCAGATCACATCACTAATTGGCTCCTTGGGATCGATACGTAATAAATGTTGTAGTATGCTTAGGAATGGCACTTCCTGTGGCGTTTCGGCCACCTAGACAAGTAGAAAGTTGTTTTGTGAGTTTTTGGGTAGCAATTAATATAAATTGTTTTGTCTGTAAATGGCACGTGTGTTGTTCTGTACTTGAAGTTGTTGTAATAACATACTAGTATAGGAAAAATACGATTTCACAAACTGGTTTAACAGTATATTACTGAATTCTCTACAAATCGCTGAGGATAACATTTGTAATTTTAACGGCGACAACAGTCTCAGCAGCTTTCGCTACATTCTTGCTACAAAAAAAGGCATTGAGGAATTGTGTTCTAATAAGGGAAATGCAATAAATAACATTTTAGATCATAATTCACACATTATTTTGTTTAGCTTACATACATTTGTATATAGGTACATACATTTATAAAGGTACATATGTCGTAAATTGGCTTTTATTAAAAGGAACTTGTGTTAACTCTTTTTAGTATTTTTAAATGATTATAATTTATTTTATTTTATTGATTTATGAATGTCGATTACTCTTTTTTATTACTAAACTTTTTTATTTGTGTTTTATTTTGTTTTATTTTAATAAATTAAATTTAATTTAATTTAATTTTGTATTTTATTTTGATGTATGTTAATTTATTTTACTTTGTTTTATTGTATTTTATTTCATTTTTTTATTTTGCTTAATTTTATTTAATTTAATTTAATTTTACTTTATTATATTTTATTTCATTTTATTTTATTTCATTTTGTTTTGTTTCATTTAATTTAATTTAATTTTAATTTATTTTTTAATTTATTTTATTTTATTTTGTTTCATTTTATTTTATTTTATTTAATTTAATGTAATATAATTTTAATTAATTTTTTAATTTATTTAATTTAAATTAATTTAATTTAATTTTATTTTATTATACTATGATATATGAGTGTTATATAATTACCTGCCGCAATATCGCGTAGAACACATCAAGATGCGAGTTCAAGTTGATGCCATTTGGACCCTGCAGACTCTGCGCTTCGTCGCATTCTCTTTGCTCGTCGAATACGTCCAATTGCACAATAATATCACCCACACTCTGTGCGACTTTTCTGTAAATAAAAGGGAATCAAATTAAGTTCATAGCAAATATTTTGAAAAGTATTAAATAATTTCTATAAAAAATGTTTTAAAAATTCTTATAATTTATCTCTTACAAGCAATACTTAGGTTAATTAAACAATTTATGATTTACTGTCAATATTTATTGATTAATTAGTATTACTCTCCTACGGCAAAGTTACACGTTACTACATATACTTATCCTACCTTAATTATTCCTATGGTATTAACTTTTTATTTCACAATCAAGCGAGTGTAGTAGATATAGTTAAATGTTGTAATTAATGCTAGGGCAATTTATTAATATATAGATATTTAAATATGAATAAGTATATTTAATATTGGCGCTAAGTAACCGCTAAAGCGACTATCGGCCAAGCTCCTTCCCCGATTTTTGGTATGGGTCTCAATGTTTTTCCAATAAATGGAGGGACCTACAGTTTAATCTGAGCCGCCTTCGAAAGGCCGATAGATTTTTATAAAGAGGGAAGCACACTCGGAGGGCTTGTCATTCCCTTCCGAAGGGCAACCGCAATTACCAAAATTAATTAAATTTCTAATTTCTAATTTCTAAAATTAGAAGAAACTAATGAATAAACAAAAATAAAAATTAATGAAGTAAAACAATGAAATGACATGAAAAAAACATAAAACATAAAACAAAAAAATAAAATAAATTAAATTAAAATAAAATAAAATAAAATAAAATAAAATATAATATAATAACATAAATAAAAATAAAATAAAATGAAATAAAATAAAAACTCTATGCAATGAAATAAATGAAAAATTAAATAAATATATAAAATAAAATTAAATTAATTAAAATACGAAAATATGGAATAAAATAAAGAAATGTAATAAAATGAAGTAAAATATATAAAAAAATATCTATAAAATAAAATAATACAAAATGAAAGAATTAAATTAAAAATTTAATATTAAGTAATGTAACATAAACTAAAAACAGTAC
This sequence comes from Ceratitis rosa, assembly GCA_037013455.1. Taxonomy (NCBI): domain Eukaryota; kingdom Metazoa; phylum Arthropoda; class Insecta; order Diptera; family Tephritidae; genus Ceratitis; species Ceratitis rosa. The sequence goes on from JAWMAG010000041.1 coordinate 1,376,966, forward strand.
AACAAAAAAATTAAAATTATATTTAACTAAATTAATTAAAAAATACATTTATTCATTTATATGGAACTCTTCCTCACCTTTAATTTATACCTTTATACCAATGTAAATAATTACGGAGCACCTATTCTCCATATACTATTTGTGATAAATAAACATTTCTTCCCTTTCGTCTGAGCTGCATTATTTCTTCAGCAAAAAAAAAAAAAATAAGAAAAGAAAAGGAAATACTCACTTCAAATTGCTGACTAGTTGAAAGCTGCGGAAATTATATTTCGATAATGAACAACAAAAGGCAAGACGACCAAGACGTTCTATATTTGACGCCTCCACTGCACAGCCTTAGGGCTATCAGCCTCAAAGAAAGCCGCACGAATGTCCGTCTATAGAGTCCTTGGCAATCGAATTTGATTTATGGCCGAAAACACTTCGATTTCCATTAAACACTTGTATTGGAATGGCAAAATGTTGCGTCCTTTGTCTGCCAATGAGTTTGTAGTTTTTAGTACAGAATTTAGCGGCAGTCACTTGTCTTCTACTTCACGTTAAATTATTAAACTTCTTAAACCTCACCACTTTATGATTATTATATAAAGGTGTAGTTGATTTTCGTTTTTAATTTGTTAAATTTTATACAATTTTGTACAATTTTGGAGGCAGGACAACGCGAAATGTGATAAACTCATTTGTATGTATGCTCACTCCAGTGTCACGATTTGGAGTCGGCCAGCAGCCGATTTGTGGAGAGCGAGCCATACGGACGACAGCTCAATTTGCCACAAAATGTTTTAGCTTTTCATATTTGTTTATTGTTGGTAAATCTTCGGTTTTTTGGTTGCACGTGGTGCGCGCGCATAGAAAATGTTGTTGAATTCATGGAAATTACTCCGTTTTGCTCACGAGAAAGCTTCAGCGCGGGTAAAGCACGTGATTTTTGATGTCCAAGCGCATAAATATATGTAAATATTAAATGTATATAACGATGTACGAGTATGTAGGTAGACTTATAAACAGACAAAAACACACACACCTACATCAACGTGTGCTCTGTTTTTCTTGCAATGAAGAGTAAAAGTTAGTGGGCGTCAGTTAAACTATTAATATTGTTTCTACATTCGTGTATTGCTATGTAGACTGGCACGCGAGGCAGGAAAGTTTCGGTTACGGGGCAAATGTACGAGTATTTCTTTCCTGTTGGTAATTTTAGAGTGTTATGACGTCAGAGATATGCATATAAGTATGATAATTTTACATCGGCGTGACATTTTATGGGATTATATTTAAATATACTACATAAAAGCATGAAAAACTGTCGCAAACGAAATAATTTTCAAATATTTTAAGAACTATTTTGGGAACTTATACCTTTGTTATTAATTTTGTTTTAATAATGGATCGTAAAAATTTAGTTGCAGCAGATCAAAAGTTTTTTTCTTTTGGCCAATCGAGACCCATGGAAGGAGAACGTCTTGCGACGATAATCATCGAATCGCTGAAAGAGCGCAAAAACATACCAAGAACTGTATGTCAGAACTACTTTCAAGGGAACATTAAAAAGAAAAAAAGAAAATTAATGAAATTAAGAATTTTTAATATCATACAGAATATGTATTGTATACTATATAACATATTTGTATGGCAATTTCAATAATTTCGAATGCATACATATGCATAGAAAAGTAGTTTTGTATGTATTATAGGTATCTATAAATGAAATTTTGAACTCTATAAAAAAATTCCAAATTAATGCCTACTTAAATTGAATCTTTTTAATTTTATTCTATACTTAAAATCATGTTTAGCGTAAATCAAATATGAAACGAATCGGGCACCAACTCGCAAAGAAAATTACGCTTCATGAGATAATATTTAATATAATATAGAAGATATAAAACTTAATATTACAAAAAATAATAATAGATCCATTAATCTACCTTTTGTATTCAATATACAAAAGTGTCAAATAAATAATGTTTAACCTTACAAAAAAAACGAAAAAAAGAAAACACTTCATTCATGAATACCTTATCCATCCATTGTTCTACAAGTTAAACGATTATAAAGCTCTATTAAGGTACTGATTGGTATTAAGCATGAAAAATCAATTAAATTAAATTAAGTTCATTCACAAAAAGTTTTTTGAACAATACAACAATGAAATGAAAACTAATTAGTTAATTAATATGTATGTCTATTTATACATATGTATGTACGAGTATATGTTGTTTGAAAAAATATACGCTTTATAATAAAAATATTTAAATAAAAATAAGTTCATTTAGTTAAAGTAGGCTGGCGACCAAACGCTGTAGACGCAAACTAAGTGTGTACCCAGCAGAAATTTTTTCAAAAATAATTATAAAATGGTCATGTCCAAAGTAGAAGTGGTTTAAAATTTCGATGACGTGCTTTGGAGGCATTTTAACTTCTTCTTCTATATAAATATTATCAAAATAAAATTTGTTAACTGTAGCAATCGTATTCACTAAATGAATTTTACTACCGAGCTAATATACATAGACAGCACATATAGATTAGTGAATAGAAACCCTGCTGGAAAATCTTAAATTAGTATTATGACTTTTATTTTCACGATTTGTTTCGTTTTAACACGATTTTCTATTAACAACATTTAAATATTACTTCCTCTATTAGAGTGTTTGTGGATATATTAATTACTTTCTTCTTACACAATTTTTTTCGGGTATGTATGTATGTACAATATATTAGGTGTACAAAGAGTGGCCTAGCTGTACTTGCTTCTTCTTCCAGTAGACTAACTTTCAAAACTATAGAAAATTGTTTCTTGCAACAAATGGATTGACCTAATTTTTATTCTAAGTCGTCACCGAACGGCCGATGGATTTTTGTGAGGAGCTTTTCATTTCATGTAAAAAATACTTTGAGTTTTTATTTTTTATTATATTATATACGTACTAAGTTTATTAAATAAGATCAGGTTTGTTTATTTTATTTTATTATTAGTCAATTTTCAAACTCAACCATCTTTCCTACAGGGTAACCAAACAAATGGTAAACTTCGACAACAGTTTATTTTCATTAAGAGTAGGCAGAAAAAGTTGAAATCAACGGATGTTGACCGCTTGATTTATGCGAATGCGCAGCAATGTTTCGGAACAATTAATTAACATTTGACTGTATAATTAATTTTAATAAATGGTAATTTTTTTTTTACCGTCATTGTTTACACTTTAAGCAAAGAGCAAGTTGCTGATGCTCAATTAGATTTTTGTCGACAATTTTTAGCTAAAGTCAAGTTGTTTTTGTTTATATGTCAACAAATACGAGTATGTTTTGTATTCGAAGAATTTCTTAATGAAATCTGTCTGAGGGGTGTGTTCTTGTCATTTTTAGGGTGGGCAAATGAGGCTAAGGTGTTAATTGATTTATTTCACTTACTAACGCTTTCATTAATCAGTAAAATTAGTTTTTGACTGAATAATACTTTTTATACAATTTGTTTATTAATGCTGTTCATTCTATTATTGTCATTATTTCATAAATTCTATTTTTAACCGATGAAAATGAAGGCTCTCAATTCATAGCGTATATATTTTTTTTATGTGTGACCATCTTGCACAAGGGTTCCTCCATAGAGTAGAAATTGAGTCTAGACAGCCTAGCAACTGTAACACGCATATTCGTGGTTAACTGCAGACTTTTTATATGTCGCCACAACCTTGAGTATTTCGGGCAAGCATTGGTCTCGTCTGCTGGTGTTGATCGTGGAATGGCAGGCAGTAATATTGTGGAAAAATTAGTTAATCGGTCGGTAACTCGAAATTTGGGGATCTTTACAAACGAAAGTAATATTTATATACGAGTACATACATTTATAAAGAAATAAAAATCTAAAATGCATGTCACTGACTTGCTTTTATTAGTTTTTATTTTTTTCTATTGTTGCCCAATTTATTTTTTTTAGCATTTTATTTTAAAATTTTTAATTATTTTCGCAAAGTACATACTCGTGCATAAATATGCGTTCATAAAGACCCATAAACTTTAATTGCCGTCTCTTAATTTGTATGCAAATTAAGATAAAAAGTCAACAGCAATATTTTATGACAATTTACACATTTAATTTGAAATTTTCAGAATTGTATTTGGGTGGCTGTGTATCACATGCACAATATGTATACATAAACTACATACATATGTACATATACTTCGACATGGTGGTAAGGCAAAATTACCTTCGGCTGAATTCAAAGGAAACAATAAAGGCTTAATCTCAATCAAATTGCTGCTGACAGCCGGTGGCGCTTAGACAATGCCACCTTAGTAGTATATACTATATAAAATATATACATACCATATATGCGTACATATATGGTACATATGTACATGCAACATATTATATAAGTAATATTTGCATAAATTGTCAAAAACAACAACAATAGCAAGCATATAAATGCATATATGCAAGTATAATATATATGTATGTACGAGTATGTGCATATTTAAATTTACATATTTTTCTGGGCTCGGCTCTGTAGATAATCGTTCAGATATTATAGCGGTTAATGCAATAAAATCATTTTACCAGAGTTTACTCGCATATTCTGTTTTTCTTTTTTGCGATTTAAAGTGTTAATACATATACTTAGTAAACTTCAAGTACTGTAAATTGATTAAAAGTATGTACCGTTACTCTTTTACAAGCCAACCGCATAAAATTGTAACGGAAATATCTTATTGTTCAAAAATTGTTATTGCAGTAGTTTTATGCTTTTGATCAGTTTTTACGAGTTTTCGAATTTTTGAATTTGGCTCTCATTAACTGTAAATTTATCATTGCTCTCTTGTCAACTGTAATACACCGAAGGCATATACAAGTACATCCTTTGCGTTGCGCTACGTGACGGATTGACTTTGACCTCTCAGATGAATATTGGCAACCCTAAGGATTTCCTTCATAAGCAACGCTGCCGCCAAAAATTGTTCATATTTCATCTTATTGCGCGTGTTGCCATTTACTGTTTTTAATTTCCATTTATTTTAATTTTTTTGTGCGAATTTCAAAACCTCAATCCATCATCTTTATTAAAAACTTATGAAAACATTCTTCTTCTTTTTTTCTGACAGCTTTTGGAAGCAGACGACAGCGTGAATTTCGATAAAAGTGTAGAAAAGTGAATTTCGTGCGCTGATTGGGAGTTATTTTGGTCGTAGTTCTAATACACTAATATTTCTGATAACAAATTAATTTAAATATTTATATCTTTAAAAAAAATTCAAAATTTAGCTTCGGATATTTCTTTAGCTTAAAATACACAATGATTAAACACTTTTACGCCTTCGTCTGTATCGAACTAATATTAATATTATTGTTGTTATTAACAGGTGGCAACTATGCAGAAAATATTTTATAAACACATTTCTCTTAAACCTAGTCAGTTTTATATTTATTTAATAAGCTATAATTTAATTATTTATTTTATTTAATTACCAAAGTTACTTAAATATTTTTATTTAACCTCTTTATGGCACCAATTTTCACAAACAGGTATCAACCTTACATATTTCTTTATTTAATTCAAAATATCCGAAAGTGATTCCAAGCGATAAAAAACGTATTGTATTCTAATCGATTCAGGCTTCTCCGTGGTGGTGAACGCTCTATTTTAATTATACCTACTACTTTGATTAAAAGGATTTCACTTCATAAAACATTTATATAAAAAAAAATGTATATTACCTTAGTAAAGCATTTTAAAGATTTTTGACTCACCGTAAATTATTTAATAGCGGTAATACTTTTAAACCTGAAAATAAAAAAGAAATTTCGATTAATTGAGGTGGAATTAATGAATATTAGTAAAGCTTAGCGTTTATTTAAACGAAATATATATTTGGGTCACACACAATAGTTGTTTTTGATACTTTTCATTCCTTGAAATTAATTTCGTCTTCTCAGTAGTTAGAGAGCGCTTGACTTGCATTTTTATTAACCGTCAAAATCAAAAATATGCTTCAAATCTCAACATAAGAGATTATGAAAACAAATTGAATTTTCAAACGTATGTATGTCTAAGTGCCTTGTTAATCCAATTACATTTCGAAATGTAATCCTTTTTAAGCACACATGTGCTGGAAATCCCTTTAAATTTTTTTAAATACGAAACAAAATTACTAAACGGCTGTCGGCTGTAAGTCAATTATTTTTAGATCAATCATTTACTGAATTTATTCCGTAATTGTTTTTTTTTTAGAATTCATAAAATGCTTTTTAATTTTTTTAAATTTTTTACTTAAGTAAATTTTCGTGTGTTAGTACTTTTATTAATATTTTTTTCTTATATGACCCCATAGGAAATTGCTTTATAGTTTATTTCAGATCTAAAAAAAGACATTTTGGAAGTTTCTGTTTCGTTTTCTAAATTTGTTAATTAAAGGGTGTTTTTTTTTAAAGCCATGTGGACAATACTTTCTTTGGAGTTGGTATTTTTGACATCTGTTACTTGATTTATACCCAGTTTTGTTGGCTATTTCGGGCGTCGTACAGTGCGCACCGAAGAAACTATTGCTGGTGTGGAGCAGAGTATCGAAGAAGACGCTGTGTTCATCCACCTTATGAGGGATTTTAAGTAAAGATCTCGGCTTGTCGGCTTACAAAATCCAACTCGTGCAAGAATTGCAGCCGAACGACCATCAAGCGCGTCGAATGTTCGGTGGATGCGAATTTCTGAGAGCAACATTGAGCTGAGACAATTGACAGCACTACTGTGATCCGGTAAACAAAAGGATTTGCAGATATCAAGATCCACCGACCCTTTTATCTCACTTTGACCAATCCGTATAAAAAGGAATCCAGTCGGTGCTTGCTTTTAACATACAATACTTCGAGTAAGATTTCTCACTGGGCCACTATAAATTTCATCCACAGACTCGCATAAGTGAGCTTACATACATTTATATAATCATATTCTTATACTTTTGTCAAACTAAATGTCGACAAACATTATGACTGATTGTTTCAATGAATGAGATTAAAATGACGCGCGTGAATTGACCAAAAACACCCCCACAAAACAAGATATTTTTTAATAAACCATGCAATTACCAGTTCTACTGGGCGAATTGGAAGAAGTAAACCGTACCGTACAATAAAAAATAAATATGAGTACTTAAATTCATATATATATGGTTTTATATTGGTAGAATTGTAAGTAAAAAATGGGAAGGCGGGAAAGTTTTGCCGAAAATCGTGTAGCAAGTGTGGCACAGTTTAATAAGCAGGCTGGCAAAGTCTGGAGGGGGCAGGACCATTAAGCAGTTCATGAACTTTGAACATAGCGTTTGCTCACGCTCTGTTGTATTTACTTTGATTGAGTAATGCTCAACAGTTTTACAACATACATACTCCTACAAACATATGAACACATGTATCCATATAGCTGTGCCTATGGGTGTCTGGAATGTCATTGCGCATGCGCGATGGTGTCGTCTGTGTAATTCCTCATGCACTAAATTTTCATTGTTTTTAATTAAAATAAATTGAGTTGCGCCTGAACAGAGTTTCAGATAAAACGAAAAAAAATTACAAAAACAACAAAAACAAAAATTAACAGGACAGAAATCGTAAAGGTTTCTGACTGCATTTCTCAACATCGAGACAAATGTAACGAATCAGAGCATTTACAAAAACGAAAACAAAGCAAAAACAAAAAAAAATTAAGTAAAACTGTCGGATTTAAAGCAACGGTAAAGTAACTTTGAAAGACAGACGACAAAACTGTAAATTATGTGCTCACAAACGTGCAGACATATGTACTTATTGACGAAGATAAATTTCTTAAACTAAGTATAATAAATACATATTTATGTTCTTCTTTTCTTACATATGTACTCGTATATACAAATAACTGAACGCAACATTTACAACTGTCTTCAAAAATCATTGCCATCCAAACTCCAGAGCATTTTGCTATTGTTTTTGATTTTTTTTTTTGAATTCGTATTGATTTTACCGCCACGAATTCGAACAAATGTGAGTCAATAACTCATCAAATCAATCACTTGCGCAGCGCAACAATATAAGAAATTTTTTAGTACGATTATGCTTAGCATTGAAAATGGCTAAATGTCAAATTTTATGTGTCTAAAATAATGCCGAATGTCGAATGCCGGCACTCCGTCTGAGCTGTTTAAGAAGAATTATTTGACACTAATCTGCATGAGTGATGTTCAGGTAATTTAGAACACTTTCGATAATGAGTTCATTGATTTCTTGAGCTTCTTCATCTCCGAAGCTTTAATATAAGTACTATTCGGGCATAACTAAATATAAAAAATGAGTCACTTTCACTCTTCTGATGCTCAGTTGTATGTCATTTTAATTTAAATGGAAATTTAGAACCAAAAATCAGACAATTGAATAAAATATGTTTTCTTCTTCAATAATTACTTTTTTTTCCACTGTTTGGCACAAATTGTGTAAACCAAGTGAAGCCTGGTCGCATGCTTACATAGAGACTTGAGACATTTCCATTCACTCAACAAATACCCATAATTTCGAATCGAATTCTTTTATGTAACATTTTAAAACAATTTTAATGAATTTGCATTAATTTGCATTGCCAACCCAACCCACCACTCGTAAACACCTAACAACTTATCAATTTTTTAATTGTTTAATAATAGTATACCGTTGATTTGATAAATATGTTTTAAAATATTTTTATTGCATTAATTCATCACATATTCTATTCTCTTTCAGATTGCATAAATTGACAATCGTGTATCGGAAAATTCTATGAAATAAATTAAAATGCCATAATACATATCCATTAATTGCATGTATCGACAATAAAATCGCTAGCAATCACCACAAACGTTTGACTTTCAGCCGACGTGTCTCGTGTATGGGTATTTAGTTGGAGCAACAGCTCATTGATTAGTTTGTCTCACGCTGACAAGTTTGATAGCCAATGGCTGAATTTGCGATTTGCGCATTCATAGATGACAGTTAATGGAGATACATACATACATATGAGAAGTGAATGTTTATATACAATAATAATAAGACGTTTAATAAAAAATTATTGTTATTTTTCTTTAGTATTTTAAAATTATTATTGTAAATCATTGTTTTTTTTTTAATAAATAGTAGTTTATTTATTTAAATTTTGCTAGATAAATAAAATTTTAAATGTAATTCCAACATTTTCCTGTTGAACAAGATATTTACAGCCACAATTTGAATATTCTACCTTTTGCTAACTAATATTTTATTTTATATTTGCATTTATTTATTTATTAATTTTTATATTTATTAAAAGAGTTCTCTTCGGCCATGACGAAGTCTGGTATTGTATTTCATTTTAGGATTAAATATTAATTCTCATATCTGAAAACTTGGTTGGACTATACGATAAAGTTTTCCGACTTCATGTCATGAGCAATTTCGCTGAATTTCCGGTCCTAAAATGCTTCCCAATAGAACACTAGGAAAAAATTCAAAGTTTTCAGTGGTGTAACTCTTTTTGCCTAACCCAAAATTGTCCGTCAATAAGGAAGCTTTTTAGTATGACATATATATTTTTCAAGGAAGCGTACTTCTCAATTGGTGGCATGGTATGGTGTGTTTCGATTCTAAAATCGTTTGTATATTAGAAATACAAGTTTGGCTCTTTATCTGGTTTTGGGATCACATTAATCTTCAGGATTTAGAAAAATATTGTAATCTTAATATGTTATTAAAGATATAAAGCATATGTTTAATTATCACATGCGTGGAAGTTTATTCATCATTTTTGAGCTAAAATTCTCATATCAGATTGTCGTTTGTCCGATTTCGATGATTTTCACTACCAAAATGCTGTTCATTATTTGAGTATAAATTTCTTTATGTTCTTAGCTGTTGTTTTGACAGATTTTCGACTCAAAACCTCATATCTGAACAAATCACTTGTGTGGAGACTATATGATTTAGTCCTCCGAATTCGATGATTTTCGGTTAGGATATTTATTTGTAGATAGCAAAGTATAATACCAAATTTCTGGCTTGTAGATACTTTTTGACGAATTTATGACTCAAAATCGCTAATCTGTAAGATCGGGTCAATCTGACCCGATCGGTATAAATATTGATGGGTCTATCTTCTTTTCCTCTGATACTTGCAATCAAAGGTATGCAACTATTTTTCTCTTTCATAAGATGTCTAAAATTTCAGATTTTTAATTTTTTTAATTAAATCAACTTTTTTTTAGGCAATTTCCAAATAAAAAATTGTAACGTAAAACTATTTTTTTTTAATTTTTCCTTAATTTGCCTAGTGCTATTTAATATTCAAACTTCATGGTTATTGTGCTAAATAACCAAAGAACTTTTTACATAAAACAAAGCGGTCTAACTGCCTTAAGTGGTGACACACAACTGCTCGTTCGCTTACGTAAAGGAGAAAATAATAAAGAAAAAAAAAACTAAATTTTTAATTATCAACCATATTTGGCTACTAAAGTAATAATAAAATATTATACATACATACATACTATATATTACACACATATTTACATGCAAAGGAGCACCAAATATGGTGCACAAACGACTTTCTCGATTGTCAACGCTCTTTGTCCAATTTTATTTTATATTCCTTTGTTTTTTTCGTTTTAATCAAGTGTTTATTGTTTCTTTCTTTGCCATATTTAAAATTTTTGTGATCCTTTGTTAATTTATGTGATACATAATTTTCTTTACTGTTTTTAGACGGTAGATTGGGTTCCCGAATTCTAGCAACTGAGCTGCCAGTTTGTGAAATATCGATATTAAAACACTGAATTCGTGTCAAGAAAAGAATAAGAGCAGATCTCGGTTTAATCAATTCTAGAAAACTCATTAGGCAAAGGTTGTTTGAATTTTTAAAAGCATTTAAAGAAGAAAGAAGAAATAAATATCTAACTTATTGGGAGCTTTCTTAAAGTGAGGGCTAAAACCAATGGCTTGGAACATAGCTATTGAGTTTAGTAGTAAGCACTATGAAAACATTTTCCAATATCAATAGATGTCAGGTAAAACGTTGCTTTTCAAAATACCGGCAGCTCCCTTCTTCGAAGGCGAGTTCGACTTGCTGTGCAGGATAAAACGTTCGCTAAAGGATTCGGATCATTTTGAAGTTTCGAAAGGTATTTTTTCCAGGTATTTGTCACTTGTTATTTCATATTTTCGTTGCACATACATATACCAAGGTGCACCTGTGAGGTATCGTAGCGTTTTTGAGGGATAATTGAGGGATAATTAATTGAAAATTTGTTTCCAAAGTCATTTTAATTTGGTATATAACTCCTTCGTGCCATATTTTATCGAATACAAAGTGTGTGTACTTAGGACTGTCTGTTATGAGAACCAACCGCATCTTTTAACAATCATTAATGATAATAATCATAAAAGGAAAACCCTTGATTAACTGAAAACTTAATAGGCCATTGCTTTTCAAACGAATGACTTCAAAGAATCTGTTGAAGCTGCCGCAAAGACAACATTTCGATTGCACATCATTAAAAATAAACTTTCAAGCGTTAAAACACTGTTTTTTTTTCTCTTATTGGCGCATATGGCGGAGTCGCTCGCTTGCATCTCGTCATCAAAAAAAAAAACGTTTGGCCGCATTAATATTCAAGTTCAATTGCCGAAAAATTGTCAAGCCAACCGACCGAATGCGATGCACAATCATCATCTGCACGTGTTATGATTTATTTGCAAATTACTATTAGATGCCAAAGTAAAACCAAAAAAAAAGAAAAAAATGAAAAATAAATAAATAAAAAGTCTAATGCCAATCCCTCCCTGCAGGGAATTTTTTCAGCAACTGGCATTTTTATATTATTTTAACATGGAAATATGGCGAAAGTCAATTATCCGACTATGCATTGGTTTCATACTAGTTAAATACTAGTTCATTTTCAATTCAATATCGCGGAGTTAAGAATTAAAAAAATAAACATATGCCAAAAAACCAACACAACAAACTTGTGATACGCGGTGGAAATTTGTTATTATTGCTGTGCTGTTACATATTTCGCTGCAGGGTTACTACAAGATTTTGCGCATGCGCTGGCGCTTGTTGCCGGCGGCTACGATTTGGACAACGACGTCTGTGGAGCTACCGTCGTCGTCATTAGCTTGGTCAAGGCTATTGCTGACATTGGTGAATTAGACTTAACAGCCCATCCATTCATTGAGAGGAATGAAACACGCATGCGCACACACACACACACGCAAGCGGACAAATTGTTTTGTTATGAAAACTGAAAACTCGTTTGCTTGTTTTTTTTTTTCAACTTTACAATGAAATAAATTTTTGTGTAATTCTATTTTATTTTTGTCTAAAGGTGGGTCGTTGAGCCTGCGGTTTTATTGACACCAACGCAATGAATCAAAATGAACAAAAACAAATAAATTTTTAATAATTTTTGTTTATTTTTATAAATTCTGCATGGTCACACTTAAAAGTTCATTACACAAAATATAGTTGTGAACAAAATAACAACAAATAAGTGTAACGGACTTACATGGTGTGAAGTTGGTTTTACAGTTATGAAATGAATAAAAAAAATTAAAAAAGAAAAATTAAAAAAAAGAGAAAAAAATCTTATAATATTTTGTTCAAAATTTGTATGAACTGTGAAAAATCGGTGCAGAAAATCAAAATTATCAAAGCATCGCCACAGGTTATTTTCATGATTTGAGCTAGGGGTTACCATTTTCAAAATTTGTTTCTCAATAAGGTATTAAACTTAAACTATTCACTCTCTTAAGGAAAACACATTTGAAAAATAAATTTTGATATTTTCGAATTTGGGTTGACAGTAGAATTAAGGACAGGATCATCCGAAGTGAAAAACGTGAGAAATTAGGCCCTTCGCTAACTAACTTATAACCAAAATTTTTTTTTATTAACATTAGTATTTATTTATTGGATCTGCTTCGAAATCGGAGGCCTAATAATAAGTAAGCTTGACGTCGCCTCTAGACTTGATGCGGAGGCCAAAGCGTTCTATGCGATTCTTGCGATTTCTATCTCATCTTCGATGGTGGGTATATTAAGATCTCTATAGATATAGATATAATATTTTAGCTTTATGGTAAGTATTTTTGGTGTGATATGATCAGTAGATTTTTTTAGATCTAAGACGGTGATAATATTTTTCAGATCTGATACAGATGCTCCGCAAGTAACATTTCGAAAGTGATTTCTTAGTAGAAAAAAGTGAATCTTCGAAACTTTTATTCAGAACGATTTGAAAATTAGGATAATATTCTCGAAATGTTGTAAAAATTAATAAGATAATAAAAAATAAGATTTTTTTGAAGGTGTGACATTAATTTTATTTTATTGATATACTTTATTTTTTTTTTTAATTTCATTTGATTTAATTCTATTTAGATTTATTTTATTTTATTATTTTATTATATTACATTTTTTGAACTTTTTACAACTTAATTTTCTATTTCATTTTATATTATGTAAGCTTATTTAATTTTTTTATTTTATTTCATTCAATTTTATTTACTTTTTTAAATTAGTTTTAATCAAATTTATTTTATTTTTCTTATTTCGTTTTGTCCGCAATATCTTGTGATTTTCATAAATATTATTTTCGATTATTTTAAATAACACTTACCGATAAATTCATTGCGTATTCGTATACGTTCTTGTAAATTTGATGCTGATATAATCACGCAATTGATGAATGCCAATAAGGCAACTTGGTATTCAACATTGGACGCTTTTTCCAGTTCGTTTACGACAATTTTGAAACGATAACGTTCATTTTTGAGATTCTGTGAATAGAAAATGCGTATAAAATTAGAGGTGAGATTTTTTTAATTTTTCCTTAATATGCATTAAATTAAGTTTATAATTAGAATGGTTTGAGTCTAATGTTTCTTATAATATTGTACACAGAGCTTTATTCAGCTAATGGTTGTATGCAACTACATAAAATATTCAAAATATATAAACAAGTATTTTGTCTATTTTATGGGGTGACGAAACGAATCGATTTATCCCTGTCTGACGGCCCATCCTTCTATCCGTTTGTCTGTTTGTGGGAATATTAAGGCATAAGTCGTAAAAAGTCGCACCAAATGGCGGACTTAGGTACAGAAAAGGGTCTTCTTATACATTTTCTCTACTATTAGATATTGGTTGAAAAATTATAAATTTCAAGATATGTTACTTTGAGGATGGCATACCATCTGTAGAGTAATATGTGTATGTACCTATGTAACTTTATGTTGTAACACTTAGTTTGTTCAACTTAACCTATATTATGCCGCAAATTCGATTTATTTCCTATAAATTGTTGTTGTAAGCTTTTTATCGTGATAAAGATCTTATCAATTGATAACTGATAATTTATGTCACTGAAATATAAAACTAAGCATGTACATATATATGTATATATATACGCTGGCACATCTAGGCTATTTGTACGATACCTGAAGTGTAATGAACTAGTTAATAATTATTTCGAAATAATTTTCATAATTTTTGATATTAAATCTATTCGGAAAAATAAAAGGACTTTCCTAAATATTTTTAAGATTCTTTATATATATTTGAATTATATTAATTATAAAAAATAAATAAAGAAATGAATTGAAATAAGATCATAAAGAATGCTCTTGTACTTAGTACCAGTTTGACATCTTTCGGACTAGTACAATTTGTAGCACTGAACTAGTACTGTTTGATCGAATATCCAAATCACTGCAGGTATATTTTCTTTATTGACTATATCGCTCATACTATTTATTTACTATTTAGCATTTGTTGTATTAGTTACATAAATATGTATCTATGCGCTTACCTTGTAAAATTCTAGCGTTTCAATAGCGCGTGCGTAGCCATCGGCATTGTAGGCGCACAACGCGGATAATAATTCGAAAACTTGCTTCTTGACGACGGCATTACTAGTGTCTAGTGCAGTGCCCAATTTCGAAATATATTCACGATTCTCGACAATGTAATCCAGACCGATGCGCGAGTCCATTTTGATTTCGTTGGGCGGCAGTAATGTACGCCCCTCTATTTTCAGTTGTTGTTGTTCGTTGAGTTAATTTGTTAAATGGGTCGGACAATTTTTGTTTTGTTTTTTTTTTGCTTGATGTAATTTTCGTTTTTGAGGTTTGACGTTTTTGTGTGTTTTGTAACATTTAACGGTACCTGAGTAATTTCATTCCAAATGTCACCACTAATATTCTACACATGTACACGTATGTGTATAGTATTTATGTATGTACGAGTATGTTAATAATGCAATTGCAGTGATTTTGATTTGGAATTCTTGAGGTTGCTGCAGCAAATATAATACTTTTTCAGTTTGTTTGTATGTAAATTGTGCTTTTGCGTGTTCGCATTTGTCGTGTATGTATGTGCATTTATTTCATTGTAATTCGGTGCCTTATGTACGTTGTTGACCGCGCGCATCTGGAAGAAGAAAAGGGAAAAGAAAGAATGAAGAAAAGCGTGAAATTAATTTATGTGACTAGTTGGGTCATTACACCAATAACAATTTAATATTGTAGCTAGCATTTATGTACATATCTATGTTTGTGAGTATTTAACATACATACGCACATAATAACTACATATGTGTAATATAGTATGCAATTTATTGTTTAAACTTATCAGTGCTAAGTTGACATGTCACTTTTTTATTAATTAATTTATTATATTTTTTATTTAAAGCTTTGAGAGTGGTGTTTTTTCTTGCTAAAGCGTGCTTGGTATGGCGCTCACACATACACCATATACATACATACATAGGTACATATGTAATTACTTGTGTTTTGAAATGTCTTTCTATCATGAAATACATAAATTAATTCCGGTTTACTTGAACCATTTCTGTATTTATTCATATTTTAGCCGGTTACCAGTTTGTTATCAAGATTATTGAAGCTTTAAATGCGATTAGGAGACACCATGCAGGAAATAACCCACACAATTTGAATATAACAGTGCTTAAAAGTTTAGACCCGCGGCCTAGGGCATACATTATGCTACAATATGGTCTCATTTTCTTAGAATAAGGAAGATTATATAGTTCTTTGCTGGTAATTTTAACTTAATCTACCCAATAACACCTTATGACATTGGAATGCCGGTATATATATCTACATATACAAAGAGTCTATACTGACTCTATTATTTTTTAGGTTAATTTTTCTTTTGATTTAGCTTTTATTCTATTATATTTAATTTCTCTTTAATTAATTTGAATTTATTTTATTTTACATTATTTCTGTTATTTTAAGTTTGTTTTATTTTATTTAAACCATTTTATTTGATTTGATTTTAATTTATTCAATTTAAAATTATTTTATTTTCTTTCATTTTAAGTTATTTTATTTAGTTTAATTATAATAATTTTTTAATCTAAACTTATTTAATTTGATTTTATTTTTTATTTTACTTTTTTATTTCATTTTATTTTAGTTTCTTTTTATTTTATTTTACTTTACTTTCTTTTATTTTTTCTAATTGTTTTAATTTATTTTTTTACTTTATTTTATTTTATCTTATTTTATATCGTTTTATTTAATTAAATTTCAGGTTATTTTTTTTTCTGTTATTTTAATTAATTTTAGTTTAATTTCTTATTTTATTTGAATTTAGTTTTTATTTAATTATTATTTCATTTTATTATTTACTTAAAACTGTATTTAATTTAATGTAATTTAATTTAGTTTCATTTAATTAAATTGAATTTAATTTTGCATTATTTTCCTTCAACAAATTTTTGTTTATTATATTTTATTTTATTCCATCATTTATATTTAATTTTGGAAAATTAGCAAATTATCCCCAAAAATGCAACTAGCAAACGTCAGAGTAATATTTGAGAAAAAAGCTTTCAATAAATGCTGTCACTTCTCTTAAGCGAATTTGTTAATTTGCTAACGTTCAATAATTATCAGTTAATACATTATAAACTGCTTTGACAAGTCGTTGCTTACGTATGTATGTATGTATGTTTAGTGCTAGCTTAGTAAAAAATTCAGAATATTGAAAATCAATTAATTTACATAAATGGCCAACATTTTTTGTAAAAACCGTAAACAATTTGCCAAAAGTAATTTTAAAAGCTTTAATAGCAAACTTTTTTATTAGCTTAATTTTTTTTAAACGCCATATTTTTTTTATAAACAGCTAAAGCTGGTTAATTTTTAAAATGTTGTTTTTTATATAATAAACGAATAAATGTTTTTGAGAAATATTTACATACATATGTATGCATGTGCTTCTGTTTTCACTTTTTATGTATGAATTTAACTGTTTTTATAATGAAGATGTTACCTTTTAAGTTGATTCGCATATAAATATTTAGAAATCAATTTATTTGTTTTCTTTTTGAATGCGACATTTTCGCTTTTTACACTGGCTTTTACAGTAAAAGAAAAACTTGTTTTGTATTTAAGTTATTTTATACACTTCTTTTGCTTTGGGTTTTAAAAACACCCGACTATACATTCATACATACATACGACTACGTACGTGTTTAGTCAAAGTGTATCAAAGTCAATCCTTTGAAGTTGAATATAAATGCCTTGGCGCCAGCTCAAACTCATAAGTTAATTGATACGCAGAAAAACAAGTTTTGTCCACTATTATTTATAAATTAATCTATAATTTATATGCATGTGTGCACTTATTATAAAGTCACGATCGAGAATCACTTATTTTATTTTAATATTTATAAGCCTTAACATATTCAATTCGTTTAAAGAAGTGTTATGATAACGACATGTGTTGAAAAGTGGAAGAATATTTATGAGAAGGACTTAAAAGTAATTTTTTTTTATTTTATTTTATTTTTTCTTTTTCAAGACAAATAAGAAACCAGAAGGGACTCGGAGTATTTTCCATAAGTGGCGGTACATAATTCGCGTGTTTGTATACTCTTTTTATACAAGATCCCTTTATAGTAATTTTTATTAAAATCATTTAAGTTTAAACATTTTTTTTGATATAGAAGCTTTCGCTAAGCGCGTAATAATAAATTTAATGTATCAATATGCACATGGTTGGCAAAAATTTCGCGTTGCCAATTATTATTTATATAAACCGGTCATGATTTAAGGACATGTGCCAAGCAAGTGTCAAATAAATTGAAGTAATAAACTTATTTCAATTATTGTATTTACTAGTATTTATTGAACAAAATATTCGTTCCAGTACCTTTTTTTGCCAGTGAAATATTTTGCAAATATGTACGTATGTTCACTTATCTCCGTAAGCAAGCGCACAAATAAATTAATTAATATTTGACAAAATGTTCGTGTGTGGCTTTGACGCTTACAACTGCATTGTTTGACAACTTTAGCGAGCTTATCTTTGCTGATTTTTATCTGTCGTCTTTGTTGTTTGAATTTATATACATACATATGTATGTTATGGATTATATATACAAAGGAAATTTTCAATTATTTATAGAAACAATACCGTGTTGTTATATTACAGATTAAGTATTAACACTTGTTATACATTTTTATTATTTAAAGTTCAGTCAGTAACAATACCGCTAAATATGTATATAAACAATTAATTTATTTTTAGAATCCATGTAATGAATATTAATGATTTTTTTTTAATTTTAAAGTTTTTTTTTATTTGTTTTGTTACATTTGGCTTGTGAAGTGTGACAACTAAATATGGAAAGTACAATCATATAATTAATTTTTCCCCTTGCCTTTATGACCTGCTTTTATTGACTTACTTTTGGGCGTGCTTCCCTCAGTTTAAATTTACTGAGAGGCGTGATAAGCGCATCAGCGAGTAAAAAGTAAAAGCGGTGTTTTAAGATTCTGGGATATTCAGTTGAATAAAAATAGAAATAATGGATATTTTTAATTATAATTAAATTTATTAAATGCTGGGTGAGTGTTAACGTTGATAATTCTGCTAATCACATCGCAATGTCATCGCAAAGTTTTTAATAACAATAACAGCAATTTCAACAAAAGGCAACTGCAATATAAATATATAAAACGTGTTTGATTGCCTAGAAAATTCTCGAAAACAAGAGCATCATGCAATTTTTTAAAGGTAGATAAACACACATGTACAAATATTTATGGTAAGAATATTTATTTATTTATATAACCAAATAATTTACCTTTGCATGTGTGCATATTTGTTTCCGCCATGTGGGCTGTTTCTAAACTTATTAGCAATTGAATGCTAATTTGCTATGTAGGAAGCAAAATAAAGTAAGTACATAACAATGCCACTACAAAT
This sequence comes from Ceratitis rosa, assembly GCA_037013455.1. NCBI lineage: Eukaryota > Metazoa > Arthropoda > Insecta > Diptera > Tephritidae > Ceratitis > Ceratitis rosa. The sequence goes on from JAWMAG010000041.1 coordinate 1,396,234, forward strand.
GGAAGTGCATAATTTAATATTATTTGTCAGTTAAGTAATTTTATTTTACACATTTGATTTACAATTTTCAAGATGACGAGTAGCACAGGCAGCATATATTCTATGGCAGCACAATTGCCAAAACGGTGCATAGAATATATAAATACCTTATATAAATAAATATATTTGTCTATGTATGCATAAAAATAACAATTAAAGCACTGATGTATGTACGAACGTGCAGTGGCAGTGGGAAGCATCACATAAAAGTTTGTTGCTTAAATCATTTGTTTTATTATTTATTGGTTACATCAGTATTAGAACACCTCTGCAATTTTAAAATTTTGAAAAATTATCTAATAATTGTAAATATACTACTGAGTCACTGCGAAAAAAATAAAAAAAAATAAAAATATAAAAAAATATGAAATTAAGTATTTCGGTATAATTATGTATATGTATATTTTCCTAGAAATATAAATGAGTTTTCGCTAACGAATAGCTATAAATTTTTGTGTTTTATTTTAAATAGCACACACGCTATTTATCTGCTACAATTATTTTCGTTTTCATTTTTTAATTATTCTAATAAAACTCATTAGCCATCAGTTAATGTAAACACACCCACCTAATACAATATTTCAGCAGAAGTGTTGGCAACGCGACGATGACATTTCATACGGTCAAAGTCAATCAGCATGCGCTTGTCATACTCTAATTTATTATTCAATACTAACTAATTACTTTCATTATGACGCAAAATGAGCTTAATTCTCAATTGTCAGCTTGTTTGTTTAGTAGGAGAATGAAGGAGAAATTACATAAGTGCGCTGCTTTAAAATGAGACTTTGGCAAATAAAAGGCAGCTGGCGGAAAATGTAGGGGAAAAAGTGAAATAATTAGTGATAAGATTTTTATTTACACACACGCGCTAGAAAATGCTCTACAATTTGCAGTAATTAGTGCCAACTAATTTTAGAAATGCAGCTTAAACAATTTGAATTTAATAATGGAGTTTTTAAAAAAATAAATATCATCGTAAGGGTCCTCTTTCTGCCTGTGCGGCTCCGATCTGACGAGACGTTCTGAAAAGAAAGTTGGTTTCGGCGTACCGGCCTAGCTCGTTTAAAGCTATAGATATCGGAGAATGAAGATTTTGTTTCAGTTGTTTTAATCTTAATTAAAACTAGTACAAAGGAAGTGGAAAAGTTTACTTAGGAATAGTTGTAGCAATAACAGATGGGCTTATAAGCACATCCCTTACTTAAGTAGACGAAGGAAAGAATGTTAAAAATGTTCCACCGCTCAAGGTATGTACAAGAGACCATTACCCACTACTCGTCACTGTTACCCTTCGGCTTCAGCGCCCTCTTAGTGAACTTAAAGGCAGCAGCAAAAGTATTTTGCATCGATCGAATGTGCTTCTTCAGCGGATATTGCAAATTAAACACACACAAGCCTTATTTTGTTATTGCCACGCCTCTTTGCAGTTTAAGAAAATTACAATCTGCGTCAGGCGGTAAGCGCGTGGAGCACAACAGTTGACTACTTTTTAAAAAGTATTATTACAAAGTTACTAATTCATGCATGCATACATATATACAAGAGTATTTATAACACAATTAAGCAAAGCTACTGTATGTGCATTCAGCGCAAGGTCGTTTATTTATTTATTTATTGTTGTTACATTTTCTTATTAACTCATTTTATCCAGTTTTCAGTTGCTCAGGTGTACAAACTTTTATTGTGATCTTTTTTGCATTTTTACTTTGCGCGCGCGCGCGTTTGTGTGCGTGTGTTGTTTTTGTTGTTGTTGCAACGCGTGCGCATTCGCGTGCTCATATTTGTTGGTGTAAAGATATACATACGTCAGCGCCCTCATGTTGGCGTCGTTACAACGCATCACAGCAAATCTTAAGTTGCCACGGCACAGCGTCGTCACCTGAGGCGTGGCAGTTTGTTGTGGGTATGTTGGTATGTGTGCCATTTGTACACATTAGCCTTGCTTTACTTATAATTTCTTCATTTGAAAGAAGAAGTTGCGCAGCAGATAAAAGCACAGTTTAAGGCAGAGCCACTGTTTGGAGCAGCTCAAACACAATAACAATAATAACATAATAATAATATTTGTAATATGTATGTATATAAAAGTGAAGAAAAAATAACAACAGCACGCGTTTGTGTCATGTTTTTGCCGGAGTTGAGGCGCCTAAGTTTGCAATTAAAAAAAAAAAAGAAAAAAATAACATTAAAAAATAATAATTATGCTTGTAAGCTAGCAAAAATAATCTAGCTGCCGGCGTTTTGTTGTATTATGACCAACTTGCATGCTCTTCACACACACACAATCTTATGCTTCTGTGTTTGTATATTTATGTATGATATGTATGTATTTTTTGCATGTAAATATATTTAATTAATTTAATATGAACGTTTGAATTTACAATTAGTCAACAACTTAAGGTGTGTCAAAGTCGTTATGTTTTTACTATATTTTTCCTTATTTTTTCGCACTTCTAAACGTCAGTCTTCAAAGGAAAAATAATAAAAAATAGTAGTAAATTATGCTAATATTCTTTTTTGTTATAGAAGTAAATATTCTAAGGAACAATTATATGATAATTCTGGCCTCTTTTGATGAGGGCTAGGAGTTTCGGATTTTGACGCGTTAGATGGCTCCCAGCTTTAGACTTACAAAAATGCACGTAATGGCAGATGTGACCGGCTAACTAATGAAATACATGAAACCTCTTGGACCACGGAGGTAATAAGGAGTTTATTTTACAAACGTCGGGTATTATTAGGGTGGTTAAAGACAAATTGAGGACCTTGTTGAGGTAGTCAGCTCCCGCTGAACCCAGGTGTTTTAGCAGTAGCATGCCTTTTGCGTCGGAGACGATAGTTTTGGAGGGTTTACCTTCCCGATGACCCACTAAACATCTTCCTTGGAAAAATCAAGCACCGCGCTGGTGTTTGGTAGTTTGGGCAGAAAGCGGGCCAGTTGTAGCTTTTGTTTTGTCTACCGAAGGGTGCAATGTGAAAAGTCGGGAAAAGTAGCACCTCTTCGGGTTGTTTTTGTTGTAGCCGTAAAAATATTCCCCAAACTAGTTTTTGAGAAATGTTGCGGGAGTGACAGTCCTTGGCCGGATAAAAATCCCTGTCGACTCGGTATAAAGACTTGACTGTCGCGGGAGCTATAGGATTTTAGTTGTCTCTTACGACTGGCATGAAAACTGCGGGAAAATATTTGATAGGGAAAATATTTGATTCCCTACGCAGAAGGGACATACCTATTCGGGTCTAAGAGTCCGTTGCAATTGTAGCAGTCTGCTCTATCGCGGGGAAACATTTTTTATGCCTGCTTATGTGGAAAAATTAACCACTTACTTCCTTAAAGCTCTCAATATGATGTAGTTTAATAATTTTTAATTTCGGTTTATTAGTAAACATCATTAAATACAAGAAACGCGCCTTAAAGAACATTTCTATTTTTTTTAATTTTTTGTACTCACAGGGAATTTAAAAATTAACCAAAATGCTTCAAAACCATTTATGAAGCATTTTTTTATTTTCTTAATAACATGTCGTCGTACACGTATGTGACATTTAATACATATAATCTTAATTGAGCATAAATAATGTGCGCAACAGTAAAAGGCAAGTAGGAAGGTTACCACAACCAATCAACACCGATAAAAATACGTAAATAACAACCACAATTATATTAACAAGACTCTAGAGAATTGCAAAAAAAAATGTAAACAAAAATAATAATAATAACAATGCCGACAATATTTCCAAATGTGTAGCATTTATATAAGCATTCATACATTTAATACATACAAGTGTACATAATGCGACTAAATATCGGTAATAATGCTGAATACAAAGGCAAAAAATTGTCAACAAATCACCAGACACAACACACCACAGCCAGACAAACCGATTTGGCCGCGAACCGAGCAACTCGTCCACCTTACCCATTCAACTTGACGCCGCTGCCTCTTACCAATTTGGACAGAGATTTCATATGTTTGTTTGCTCATTTCATGTTTACCTTATTTTCATTCCTTCGTTTTTAAATACTTGTGCTTTTGATACAACACCGTAAAATGTCCATAAATAAAACAGTAATCGAATGGAGTGAAATTAACAAAATACAAAGTGAAAAAAATGTAAAATAAAAAAATTAAAAATCAGCACAGAAGGCAAGGTAGAGTTGCGCCGGCAAGGTGTTTGTGAAACATCGTCGTTAAGCCATGGGAACAATTGCACGAAAAATAAAAAAATAAAAAATAAAAAATATCACAAAATTACAAAATAAGCCTCACTAGCGCACGCGCAGGGGCTAAGACGGTTGGCAATAGCACGCATGCGCACATGACGCATCCAACAACAGTCAAAGCTGCAGCCCCAGCCGCAGCCGCAGCCACTAGACACTTGTTTTCGAACGAATTCATTGAGTTGTGTGAGCTGTGCAGGCATCCTAAATATTTAATTCAAGTGCACTTTGAACGCACGAATCAGTGCGAATTCACTGAGAATGTCTAAAAATAAAGAAAAGTATGTGAAATATAAATAAAAATCTCAATCGAAAAGGAAAATGATAATTATTGCACCAAAAAGGCTGAGGCGGGAAAAAGCCAACGACTACCCATTTTTAGAAGTCATGAGGTCAATGCAACTGATTACATACGACGAAGCTGTATGCAGTTGCTGATGAGTCGTAGCATGAGCCGGCGAGTTTGAGCTTTAAATGCGTGCACAATGACTGCGCTTTGTTGTCGCGCGAATCGGGTCGAGGCACTTGTCATCATCCTGCCGTTATCGTCATCGCACTTACTGTGATTTCCTTCAACTGATAGTCGCACAACAGAGCGGTGGCGGTGGCTTCGTCGCATAATATATTCGTAAATACAAGTTTTATGAAAATTACTTCATTAAATTGTGGAAATGGTGAATTTGTCAATTCCCCATTTGCTGGCCACTTACTCGCATATTTACATTGGTTATTTGCCGTCCTCGAGACGTTAAAAGTATTTAAATAATTTAAAATATTTATTTCTTTCCCTTTTAAAACGAGTATTCGATGGCGTTGTTTTGATGAGCTTGCAGCTGTGTTCATCAGCATATAATCACCTACGCCGCCATCACTAGCAGCTCTACTCGTAGTCATACCGGCTCGAGCCCACTCTCACACCCACTCAACTCAACTTGATTCTGGTTGAGTCAAAGCAAACTGAATTTAAATACCTTTGAATGTCCATGCCTATATTGTACAGTGATTGATGGAACAAAAATTTATTAAAAAATTAAAATGAGAAAAATATATTAAGAAAATAAAATAAAACTACTAACCTTAAATAAAAAAAAACAGAGAAAAAAATAAAACTGTTAAACTTAAATAAGGGAAAAGGGAAAAAATAAAATTAAAATAAATAAAATTATATAAAATAAAATAAAATAAAATAAAATAAAATAATATAAAATAAAATAATACAAAATAAAATAGAATAAAATAAAATAAATTAAAGTAAAATAAAATAATATAAAACAAAATAAAATAAAATAATATAAAATAATATAAAATAAAATAAAATAAAATAAAATAAAATAAAATAAAATAAAATTAAATAAAATGAAATTGAATTAAATTAAATAAAATTAAATAAAATTCAATAAAATAAAATAAAATAATATAAATTCAAATAAAATAAACAAAAACATAGTAAACTAATAAAATAAAATGAAATAAAGTTAAATAAGGTAAAAAATAGGAAATAATTATAAATAAAAAAATTAAAAGAAATGAAATCAAATAAAATTAAATTAAATAATATACATAAAATAAAAAAATATAATAAGTTAAAAAAACAACAAAAAATTATAAAAGAAAAAAAATAAAATAAATTAAAATAAAATAAAATAAAATAAAATAATATAGATCAAATAAAACCAAATAAAAAAATAATTTAATTAAAATTAAACAAAACAAAATTAATTAAAGTTATATAAAACAAGATAAAACAAAATAAAATAAAACAAAGTAAGGTGAAATAAAAAATTATGAAACTAAAATAAAATGAATGAAAATAATATAAAATAAGATAGTAAAAAAATATAGTAAAAAATGTAAAATAAAATAACCATATGTAAGGAGAAAATTAAATAAAAGAAGTCAAAATAAAATAATATGAAGTAACATTAAATGAAATAAATTAAAATATATTATAAAAAAATGAAATAAGAAAACAAAATAAAAAAATTAAATTAAGCTACAATAAATAAATTATAACAATTTTAATTAGATTACAAAAATAAAAATTAAATAAATTACATTAAATTAAAAATTTATTTAATGTGTACAAATGGCCTTTGGACTACTGTGCGGCGCCTTGCCTTGCACTTAGCAATTTATTATGCGAAAAGCGCATCTTGTATTTTTCTTTTTTTTTGCAACAGCAACAACAAAGACAGCTTGCCTTTGATATTTACTTGGATTAAAGTTATTTGCTGTAGATTGCTGCAAGTTTTTCAATTGTTGTTCGCTACTGCAATTTGCTACTAAGAGCTCAACTTTAATACAAACATTTAAATAGCTGTCATTGTTTTTGTTGTTGCTGGCCTTACTAAAGTGCTGCCAGTCTTTTTGTTGTTGTTTGTTTGATAGAATCATTCATTCATTCATTTAAAGTGCTAAAAGTGTTCAAATCATATTATTAGTTATTATTTTCTTTGAATTTAATCACAACATCCATCAGTAACCTTGAAATATGTTAATGGCATTTACTCCTACGAATAGAAAACGATAAATCTTCAATAGGAAAATCTTCATTTAATTTTTGATTTCACGTACAACAAATATTAAAAAATTACTTAGGCATAGAAATTAGAAAAAAATAGAGATAGATATAGACTGAATTAATTGAAATTTTTATGTTGCCAGGAACTTGAAGAGTTGTATGGTTCTGTTGAAGTTATATGTGAATATTACCAAAAGGCTGTTGGAATTTTTAATATTTTTAATTGTTCTTCCCTAAAAAAGTACAAAAATACAAAATTTTTGTATCGATGGCGTAAAAGTTATGCCTGCAAAAAAGTTAGTCTTCTTCTTCTTTTTTGTCATAGTTGCCAATAAATCGCCTCAGTGCTGCTAAGTACAGTGGTAGCCATCAAGACTTCCTGATTTAGCATCAATCAAATTGACAGATTGAAGAATTGAACGAAAGTAAGAAATATGTTGAAAAGCAAAAGGAAAAGGATGTCTGTAGATCGATTGAGGTCGTTTTGATTTAGATTTATTCGCACATACACGCACACACATACTCGTAAGTATGTACATACGAGTATGTACGTTTTGATTTTCCTTTCGCTCACAATAATTAGCCTCTATTGGCTTGAAAACAATTGACATGCAATGATAAGTGATACTTTCATTGATGATCGACAGCTTTTATGCTGCAATAAAAATTGCAACAACAGTGTCGCTTAGTTTACTTGTAGAACGAAATAGAGAATATGAGAGGTTTGAACAATATTGCAATATTTTCGCATTCACTTTTACTATTATTTTATTCATTTATTTATTTTAATTTTTTTTTTTTAATTTTCAGCGCTATGAATTGCAGCAATTTAAATTTGCTTAGGAAAACATTGACAATAAATTGATTTCTCGCCATAAATTGGTTTTATAAAAAAAAAAAAATTTATGCGAAATTCAAAATGCACTGAAGGCAGTGTAAAAATGTTTAAATTTGAGAAAAAAAAATTTAAATGTTGTAAATACGACAAACAAATGCCGTAGATGTCATGTTGTACGACTTTTATTTGACACGCATTGGCATGCATTGCATATTCGTGCATATAACTTACATACATACATACATACATGCATTGGCTCATATGCACTTTTGCATTGGACTGGTGTGCAACAAGTTTTCAGCACGATTTCGCCGCTTCAAAACCAAAACCAAAGATTTAAAAAAAAACATATTCAAACAAAACAGTTCAATAACGAATTTAACATAATTAAACAATGGAAATTTGCCAGCAGCATAAAAAAATAAATAAAAAAAATCTTCTATCATTATTTGCCAAATGCAAACTGAAACAAGGCAGAAATGTTGGTGCAACTTGTTTGCATACATTTGAAAAGCTGAACGGCGACAAGTAGTAATGTGTCTATGAGGAATTCTGTTTTTAACGCCGGCTGCTGCTGCGAAAATGATTTGTGCGAAAAATAACACTTACCACAACTCGCTATGTGTACATATTTCCAGGTACATTCATACCTATACTGGTATATATAAAGGGAAATTTAGAAAACTAAATGCTGTTAAGACAATGCTCAACTTTTGGGTTTTCAGGCATTAATAAATATAAATTTTTTTGTTTCTTATTAAAATATTTGCTGCTTATTTTATTTTGGGGATGCAGAGGTCCCTGCAAGTGAGGAAAGTTCAACTGGAATTGAACAGAAATGATTCTTTTACATATGGTTCAGGTAGCTCATGACTTATCTTAGATCAAGTATCCACTGAGTAGCCAACAAACATCCATTTGGAGATGAGCTAAGCAGAGAAGGTGAACTGCCTGTGGTCGTGTGTAGGGTTTGGAGCCCCACACATGAAACTCCACTGCAAAGAAAAATGTAAGCAAGACTCGGTTGGGAGACCACCCTTTTGACGACGACATCTGCGAAGGTTTTAAAGATCACGATTTGAGGGATTGCACGGTGAAAGGTGACGCTGCTCAGCTTGTTGATCTAGTTGATAAAATTAAGGCTGTCACCACCGCCACTTAAGAAGGTTGATGAACGAGTCAAGGGTGCAAGAAGGTGGGTCCTTATTAAACCGACCATAGCGGATATGTAAAGGGGCGCAAATTTGGTGTTTTTTATTTAATTTAATCTAATTTTTTTATTAATTTAATTTTTTTTTTAATTATTATATCTTTAATTAATTTATTTTATTTTATTCTATTTCATTTAATTAGTTTCATTTAAACTATTTTTATTATATTTCTCATATAATTTAATTCTATTTTACTCTATTTTGTTGTTTTGATTTTTTTTTTATATTTAATACATTTTTTTTGTTTTAGTTTTTTCAATTTTTTATTTAATTATTTTATTTAATTTTTTTAATTTTACTTATTGCTTTAACTTATTTTTATTTAATTTTATTTTACTTGCTCATTTGATATTATTTTAAATTACTACATTTAATTTAATATAATGTTAATTTATAATATATTATTATATTATAATTAATTTTTCTTTTTTAAGTTATTTAATTTTCTTTTAATTTTATTATACTTAATTTAATTTATATATTTTATTTTGTTTTATTTAATATTATTTAAATTTTATAAATTTAACTTTATGTTATTTAATTGTTTTTATTTTATTTTATTTTTTGTTTTAAATTGTTTGATTTTATTTTAATTATTGTGTCTATTGCTACTCGTCTAAGTTATAAATTAATTTTAATTTGTATAATTTCATAATTTTTTTACTCTTTCCGCAACACCTCTTGTGTCGTAGGTCATTTTTATTATTATTAATGGCTTTGAGTCGGTAATTGCTATTTAGCACTGGACATTGGACTTAAAAGTTGTAAATGTGTGTGTTAGTTTGATGCACATGCTTAAGTATATTATATTGTATGTATATGTTTTCATACCTACGTATGGTCGAGTCAAGTTATCTGCAGATTTTCTGAAATGAGAAAATGAAAAATGTCTTTTTAATTTGTATTAATGGATTAACGCAAGTACAGACACATTTATTCTAATCAGTGCAAACAGATTTATATACATGTATATGTAGAAGGATACTGTGGTGGGAGTTATGTTAACTTCCGGATGAGGTTTGTATATGTATTCAAGAAGAAGAAAAAAAAACAAAAATAAACGAAGAAAAAATATAAGCAAAAAGTAAAGAATCCGAAGTTGTGGTCAGATGTGTGTGTATTCGCCTACCTTAATCTGCAATCTGCAGCATCAATTCTTCAGCAGTTGGGGTTACAATTAAATAAATATGCAAACGTATGTATATTCTTTATATTTGTCTTTCTTATATTAACACATAGCACACTTGCAAATTTTACTTACATTAATAAAATGCAATACTTTAAAAAACATATTTTGCATACCATACATTTCATTACAAGATTTGTTAATTATATTAAGTATTATAATGCTATATTAATTTGCAGTAATGTATAAATATAGCACTACATACACACATACTCGTATGTGCATACGTTTGTTTGTATAATTGATTATTTGCGAACATGTTTTGACTATCGAGCGCGCCAAAGGAGATGACACCCACACCTGTAGCTCTCTGCTGTCTATTGTTGAAAAATCAAATCAATTCAAATTCAATTGAAACGAATAAAAATGCGTCATACACGGTAAATCAACACTTGGCAAACGATAGAATACAACATATGTGTACATATATAAATAGATACTTGGTTATAATATTTGCAGAAAAGATTTGTCCATAAATGGAATTTTTCTAACTGAGAGACAACTTCGAACTATGAATAAAACACGATTTGACTATTTCATATTTTGTTTATGTGAAAAAAATAAAAATTAAAATTGCGGGTGCAAACACATGCTATTTAACGCGCACAAACCTACATGCAGTGAATATTGAAAAATGTTAAAATTTGTTATTTTCACACTTCATTATGTATATACCATTATTTATTTTCTTAAATTTAAAAAAAATATATTTTTTGTCAAATATAAAAATAGAATGCTGCATAACCCACCAGTATTGCTATATTTGTAATTTTATCAAAATATCAAGCCATACTTGAGCAAAAATAAAAAGAAAAAATATCAATAAAATATATTTTTTAGCTCAGCTGGCATACGGAAGTAGCAGAAGTACACGTATGGCTGTGGGCTGATTTCATTGATTAAATCTCTCGATATGCGCTGCGCAAGTAGATTTACTTAAAACTGATTGCTTATACATACGGGTATATAGGAGTACATACATATACCTACTTATTAGGCTATGATTTTGAGTTAAAAGTATATATTGTAAAAAAGATTGAAGGTCTGCTGAGTGACAGGCCGATGGATAACAGAAAATAAATTAAATTAAATTAATTTGAATTAAAAAATTTTATTAATTAATTAATCAAATAAAATCAGGTGAAATAAAATAACAAATTAAAAAAAAGAAATAAAACAAAATAAACTTAACTAAAATGATATAAAGTAAAAAGAATAAAATGAAATGAAATAAAATAAACAAAATAAAGCAAAAAGAATAATATAATATAAAATAAAATAAAAAACAAATAAATAAAAATAAAATAAATTAAATTAAAAAAAAAATAAATGAAATAAAATAAAATAAAATAAAAAACAGAATAAATTAATGTCAAGTGAAATAAAATATAAAATAAAAAAAATTAATTTATAAAATGAAAAACGCAAATTAAAATGAAATAAAAGAGAACTAAATGCATGGAAAAAGAATAAAGTTAAATAAGGTAAAGGAAAGTTATATAAATTTAAGTTAAAATAAATACAACAAATAAATAAATAATTGGCATCAAATAAATTAATATAAAAATAAAAAATGCGGATTAGCAATAATTTAAAAATAAAATAAAATAATTTAAAATAAAGTAAAATAAAATAATATAATTTAAAAAGAAATATAAACGAAAAATAAAATAAAATTTGAAAAATGTGATATAGGAAAATGTAATAATAAGGAAATAAAACTAACTGTACGGATAGATAATAAAACTAATACAATAAAAAAATTAAAAAATAATAAGCATCAAATAAATTAGCATTACATAAAACAAAATAAAAAAATATGGGTTAAAACTAATTTACAAATAAAATGAAAAGGAAGTAAATAAAAAAAATATATAATAAATTTAAACCAAATAAAATCAAGTAATTTTAAATGAAATGAAATATAGTAATTTAAAATATAATAAATGAGAAAAATAAATGAAATGAAATAAAATTATATCTTAAATAAATTAACATAATTTAAAAAAAAATTATTGATCAAATATTGATAAAACATAAAATAAAATCAAATAGAGGTTAAATGAGGAAGTTGACTCAGTTTGTCATGGGTGCACTGCAAGTAGTTCAAACTTTAAAAAAAATTTTAAGAGCGAGATCAAGACATATTCGTATGTATATACATATATTTATAAAGTCTTACGACTAACCTAACCTCAACTTTGTTTATGTAAATAACGTTGGTTGGTACGTATAGTGGTGCTATTGATTGCTCACACATGACTATAAGAATGACTAATCACGATTTAAAGTTTTGAACGAATTTAAAAAAATATATTTGCTCATTCACACGCTGTTTTCCATCAACGTTCTGCGCGTATGAAGAACAATAAAAGCAAAACTTCAGAGGCATTTGATCGATATGCCCACACAGAAATGGCAAAAACTGAAACTTTAAGTCAATGTCAAATTAAATACAACGCCAAGCGGTAATAAAAGATTGTAACATAAACAGTAGATATTTGCGAGTATACTCTTATGTATGTATGTATATGAGCAACAGCTGCAGCAACGGCAACATCACATTAAGCTAAAACAGCAGCAAAGCGTGGCGTTGGTAGTAAAAATTACAAAAAAAAACTATTTCATTCACTTAAACGCTTATTAAAATATTTACATACATAAAAACATACATATTTCGGCACACTGTAATGGCCAACTGCGAAATTTAAGAGCTTATGGAATACAATACCTTACATGCTGTGCGCATTTGCCTCGAGCTTCTCAACCCATTTTTGCAACATTTTATGCGCCACACATGTGCACCAGCAGTGGCCAGTCGGCCAAAGTCAGGCAGCTGAATGTCTCTGAGTAGCCCTCGAATGGGGTCATTAAGTGTGCGCATGCGTTATACAGATTCACTGCGTATAAGCGTACATATGTACGTACATACTCGTATGTCATGAATGGCAGCATGAACATGAACGTGAACTCGTAAACAGTGGACATTTATGTGCGTACATATGTATGTGCATAATAAATGCAAATTTACTATAAATCTGCTTCAAGCTGTCGAATTTTATTAGTGAACAATTTAATTATTAAAGAAATCTGAAGCACGTGTCATTTTTTATACATACCTACACATACTCGTATGCATGTATATTTGTTTTCTAAATACATATTTTTTCTGGCTTCGAATTTCCTACACACAAAAATACTTGCCTCCGAGGTGGCATTGCATAAGTACACATAATTGCCACAAAAGAAAAAAATAAAAAAAACAATAAATCTATGCATTGTGTGTACGTATGTATTTGATCGATGATATATACCATAGTTTGAGCATAGTTGCTTATGCATATATGTATATATGTATATATAGTATCTCTCATTGTGGTATTTGGACAATTCAAAGTTAAGGTCAGTGTGGCAAACGGAATGTTGGCCGCTGATTGGCTGCCGATGGTGTCGACGTGCGTTCGTGCGGCCGTCGAAGTGGTCAAAATGTCAAGTAGAAGAAGTGGTGAGAAGTTATTTGGTGGTAATTAAAGTGCAACGAACTTCATTCAAAGCATGTATAGCTTAGTTTAATTTATAATATTTATTTTTTTCATACAATTTCCAACGCCATTGTTGTTGTGTCGATTGGTAGCACGCACTACTACTCGCATTGTGCTCAAATCTTTATCCGATAGATAAAAAGTAAATTTGTTACTGCTGCCGCTTTGAGGTTAAGTAAATAAAAGGCATAATGCACTCGAAAATCTCAAACTCAAAATGTTAAGTCATTAAGTTTGGGGTATTTTGAATATTTGAATTTTTATTCGAATTTTTTTTTATTGAATTAAGACGCGTAATTGCCGCTCATGAACTCTTAATAAAGATTTAGCCTTCTGTAAAACTATTTATTTTGAATATGAAAATTTGCCATTAAATAAGCATAAATAAATTTCATTTGACGAAATCTCAACTATTTATACATACACATATGTATGCATATGCATATGCATATTTATATATGTATCTCTATTAACACATTCACACTGCCTTGCTGCTTAATTAAGTTATTAATTTATGAATGAAATGACAAATTAGTGTGAAATCCACTGCATTTGATGTATACATACATACACGTACAAAAATATATATTTACATTTGTGTGTAAATTTATATTGCATATATATATATATAAATTTTACTATTTTTTGCTAAAACCACAGACGTTCACGCTTAATTAAATCAATTATTTAGCATTCATATTGATTACTAGACATTATCATTATTTGCACTCACATAAACGAAACAAAAACTAAAAGTAATAATAAATTTGCCGCAATGTAAATTCAGCTTTAATTGTTTCATATTCCAATAGAATATTATATTTTCTCCCCGCTGCTGCTGCTGCCGTTGCAAATTGCTAAGTAAGTACGTAATATATGCGGTGAACAATGCAATAAATTGCAACAATAGTAAAATTAGATGTGTCTTTATAAAATGCACAATGTAGCCAATTAACACGTGTGGCGAATAATTTATGTACTTAGAACTTAAGTGTGTCTCCAGCAGCACTAATGTGAAGTTCCTTGGCGTTAATGTAGTAAAAGCTTCGTGTTTCGTTTAATTTACAACATTATTTACAACAGCCCAATACACCCTATAATATGTTCACACAGACACTTAATTGGCAATTAAAATAATATTGGCAATGCAACTCCAAATGGTATTGGCAATATGAGACACAAGAAAGTAATTAACTAATTGTAAATCAATAATTATATTATTAACAAATTTAGCAAGGAATTAAGAGCATATTTGTTAAGTTCCGACAGACATTTAATTGTCAATTAATATAATATTCAAGTCTTCATTATAGCGCAGTTAATTAAATCTCCTGATGAATCAAATATTTATAGATTGTAATTAATAAGTGAGTTAATACTACTACACAAAATTTTTCTGGCATTAGAAAATTCTCCATTATTATATTATTTTAAATGAATTAAATAAAATAATAATTTGTTTATTGAATATGGAGCGTAAAAGAAAAATATCGTAAAAAGGACCACATTCTGTAGGTCAGAAGTAAGAGGTCATAGGAAAGGCTACGTCAGGTTGCCTGACAGGAGGCAGAGGTATCGGAGGTCCTAAAAAAATTACCACTTGGCTTAAGGATGCTCCCTAACTAGTTTTTCTGTCAATTATTTTCTGTTCAAATTTTCAAGGAAAATTTTGGTGGTTTATTTGTCTCACTTGCCTTTAATTAGCTTCTAATTTTATGATTTATAAACTCAAAATTTTGAACTGTTAAAACCTAAGCTAAAAAAACCAATGCAAATTACAAAAGTGTTCGTCAAAAAAAAAAAAAAATTACAGCAGCCAAATACTAATTGCGAGGACTAAATTGAGCATGTATGAACACCGGCTATTTGAAATTTTAATTTAAAATTTCATCAAGTACTCTCGTAAAATTATTGGATACATGAACTCAAAAAAGTAATGAGATTTAACCGCAATTCTCTATTAGATTCGAATTTAAAGAAGAATTCGTATATTTTCGGTATTTATGACCGAATATAAGAATTGAATTCAAAATCCTCCAATATATTTTCATAACAGTTTTTTTTAACATGGGGAGTTTCCAAGGCAGGACCAAAAAAAAAGTGGAAAAAAATCGTAAAAAAGGCTGGGCTATCCGATACAATCATTTTTAAAAATCTGCACGGTCATATTTGGAAGACTAAGTTTGGCGCAAGATAGGTGCCGAGAATGCTCACGCCTAAGCAAAAACAACAGCCGCTTTGCGTTGGCTAATCTACATAAGGTGGACTTCGGTATTTTAAATCACCCACCCATACTGTACTGGGTGAATAATACCTGCTTCCAAAAATTAAATAAGGGTTGAGAGGTAAGCAATTTATTACCGATGATGTTGTCACGAAACAGCTTTGGGTATAAATAAATCAATGCTTCTCGAGTGGGCACAAAAAGCACTAAAAAAAATCTTCGGAAATTGCAAATAAATATTTTTTGAAGTGAGACAAATTTAACCAAGAAATTTATTAAAATACTATATTTAAAAAAAAATTATGGCGACAAAATTTTAATATTATATACAAAGTTGCGTATGATCTCTATGTGGCTTTGTAATAAAATTTGATTAAAAAATCACATGAGCCAAACAACAAGCAACGCTTACTACCATCACACTGTTTTTTCACCAAAATTGACATAAAAATTTTAAAGTGCCTATTAACACTTAAATTGAGCTATAAATTGAACAAAAGCATCAAAATGCTTACATATGCACATACAAACATATGTGCTCGTGCATATTACATGTTACAGTGTATGTGATTTTTAGAATATCTACTCATAACAACATTACTTGCTGTTTGAAATTCTATTCGAAATCTGTCAACTGTTGTTTTGCAATTTGATATACCCACGATTTGTCGTTCGCTTTTCATTTAATGCTGTATTTGATTTAATATACTTGTTTGTATGTATGTTTATAATAGAAATTAGCTAACTAGTTTCGCCTTAAAATGCACTTTTTGTTGTAACTATGTACATACATAGGTATGTACATACATATGACTGTTGGTTTGTTTAATTTTGCTTATATAAAAATGAAATAAAAGATTTTTATTTTAAAAGCAACCATTTTATGCATTTTCATAAAGAAATACATACATAAATATGTATATATTATATAAAAGTATATATGTATGTAAGTAAGCATATTTTTGATGCGCACTGAATCCAGGTGAAGTTTAGTTGACTTAAGACACATTCATATATACGAGTACATACCCACATACAAATAAATATTTGCTTGTAGAGGAAAAATAAATGCACAATTGTTAACGTAGTTTAAGTAAAATGTTAATACAACTGTTCATATGTTTGTATTGTATATAGGTATGCATGTATGTATAGCATATGTGTGCGCGCATTTGCGAAGGCAAGTTGAACTTACATAAAAGGCATCTTGTATTTTATTATATTTCAATGTCAAACAAAACAGACGTAAGTCGGTGAGTAATAGATATAAGCGTTAAAACTTATGTATGCAACTACTAAATACTTAACAAGCGGAGTGCTGAGCTGAAATATTGTAAGTTGCCTGCACCTGTTGGTCATACATTTTGGCTTATTTACTAAGAGAAAAAAAAAGAAAAAATAAAAAAAAATAAAAAAATACATATATATGTATATAAAAAATATTTATATAAAAAAAAACACTTACGTATGTAGGTGCTGGCAGAATTTTGGTTATATAAGTAAAAATTTATTATTTTCCATAAATTCAACACAAGTTGGCTTGATTAGGCAATCTTGAAAATTGTGAGCCCAAAAGGAAAAAAAGGGTAGGAAGTAAGAAAGAGCAAAGTTCGACTGCGTATCAGGTGGACTTTTTTTAATTTAAGACTAATCAGTTGTCCGATTTGAATAATTTTTGGTATGAATATTTCGTCTATAATGTGTGTGCAGCACGGCTGGATCGTAACCACATCTTGGAGGCCACACTACAGACCCACGAAGCAAGATTATACGCTAATTAAAAGTTCCCTTCAATAAATTGATTGTTTTGTGGGCTGAAGTTCGTCACCCACAGTATTTTCTAATTTAGGCACGAAAAAATCCTAATCATGGCCCTACAGCGTTCCCCATTGACTATAATCTTGAAAAAATCTCGACCAACGAGTATTGCCTCCTTGAAAACCTCACGTCTATTGTAAAAAACACCAGCTCGTTTAAAGTATTACAAAAATTTACTGAACACATTTTACTGTATTTAAAACTTTGAACAGGTGGCAACCCTTTTTAAGGAAAATAGTGTAAGCCTCTTTGGCTAAATTTCCTTCCGCCCATATTAGACGAACAAAATTGAAATAACCGCGAATACAGTGTGCCCGTGCTAAAAATTACCAAGATAAGTAGGAAGCTGCTGAAGCGTCAAAATTATCACTCACTGCCTCACAGCGAATTATGATATTTCCATTTGATTGAGCTTTTAACGTTCGTACTTCTTATTTGTCTACATAAAATATGCTCCGCGAAGCTTTTAAACGGACATACATACATATGTACATACATAGGAGTAACGTAGGTGATTCACTTGCCAGCTGATCATGTGAACTTCTCAGATTACCACCAAAATGGATGGTGTTGCGCGTCCACAAACGTACCTAACATATTTACATATGTACATACTAATGCAAAGAAGATTGCTTCATCGACGTCAGTGTTGCATGATCGACCAATATTTTCCACGTTTTAACTTGATCTGCCAATCACGATGTTTCAATTAATTTGCCCGATTATGTCCTGCAGTCATAATTTGTTGTTGCTATTGTAACATTTTTATTTTTTGTTTTTGTTATCCATAAATCGGTACCCTTTGATTATGCTTCATTAAGTTCGTATGCGATCGCAATTGCAAATTGCAACAATCCAATTGCCTCGTTTGACTTATGGCCAACAAAATGGTCGACGGACGAAATGGCATTGAAGGTGTTGAATGAAGTTGGTGCCGGTGCTTGCCAACATACATACATACAATAACTACATACATACATACATACATATGTATGTATGTTTGAATTGATGTTCATATAATATTTATTGTTTATCGAGGGTGTACTCGTATTACTTCTGCGCTTACAACGAAGCTCCAGCCGAAACATCGTAAATCAATGTCTGTGATAATTTCATCTAGGTTTGTATGTATGTATGTAAGTGCGCAACGAAATGCATTTTTATCGAATTTGATTTATTGTGCCATTTTATCTAAAGACATAACATAGGTATGTACATATATACGGGTATGTCGTATTGTATATACTCAGAGGTCTATAAATATTACAGAGACAATACATAACCTCATGGCTTGGCACTTAATGCATGCGGAATTGCAGTTCAATAAGTCAAGGAACGTGTTTGCTAATGCAAGAATTCTTTTAGAATATCGAGAGATTTACATGTGTAAAGGGAGGAGTTGATTTCGAAATGACGGTAATTGATAGTTACGCTTCTTTTGCTCTGCTCAAAAAATCTTCGAATATAGGTACAAAGGGGTGCACTAACTACTAGCTGCCTCCTGCTCATCCATATCGGTACGATATCTAAGAAGCTAAGTAAGGGATGAACTCTTTCAAAGGTGCTCAAGGTAATCCCTAAAAATCTCAAAGATTCTACGATTACGATAGTCTTTCCATATTCTATGGCACTTAATTATATTGGATCTGTACGAGTTAAAGCTGCTTCCGAACAACTCATGGATTTTTGTGAGAAGCTTTTATTTCGTGTCGGAAATACACTCGGGGGACCACAATATCAAATTGATCTAACCAGACTACGAACCCACGACTCTCCATACGGCAGTGGCTATTGCTAACTATTAAGCTAATGCGGCCAAGGTTGGACTCAATTCCAGCATTAGTGTAAGGATTTTAAATGAGAAATTAATTGATGAGAGAATTCCATTGATCAAGAATAAATTTCAAAAGATTTTTTTCTACTACTAAAATGCGAAAATCCTAAACGAACATATAATCGGTTAGAGAGCTCTTTTGAAATTTGAGAGAACAAATCCAGAGTACGTCCTGATCAGACCCAGACAGTATATCGGTCAGTGCAGCTATTGTGGCCCTGAGTGAGTAAGTTTTTACCATCTTTCAGTAGGTCAGATTTTACCGTTTCTAGCAACGAGTTCAACAAGGAAGTGTTCTTCCAGAAACTCATCATCTCCCTCGCTGCGTATGAAACTCGGTAAGAATTAGACTCATGTTGCTAGGTCACTTATTCAAAATATTCATGGAAAACTTCGACAAACGTGCTCGTATGTGTATGGGAAGCCGTGGTGGCCGTTTGTCTAATCTGATGTTCCATAAATAACCCTATCATATGTATGTATTTTGTGATTCAATGAAAAAACTACAATAGATAGACTAAAAACTGTGTTTGTTATTACTTTTGACACACCCTTTATAAGATATAAATAAAAAATCCCTTGTTTCAAAGGATAGAAATACAACGTATGGAAATACATAACACATTTTACAGCTGGAAAAAAATTATTATTCAGGGACAACTGAACTGTATTAAGTACAAAAAAATAAAACAACAATTAAATTGCATGCAAGAATTAAAAATAAATCAATAAACCTCATTTCAAGTACTTCACGTAAGTAAATACAAAACAAATGTTCATGCCAAAGCTTAAGCTAATAAAGAAGAATTGGGACACATTCCACAATCAGTTGTACTTGTATTGTATGTATGTAAGTACGAGTATAATACAAATTCATAAAGTAAGAACCGTAAACACACTCGTACTGCAAAAGGCCAAGGAGAAACAGTTGCAAAGTGTCCAAAAATGGCATGGCATGGCAGTACTTGGGAGACATTTGGTCTTGTATTTTGACAACATTTATGTTATGACACTAACCGTTAGCGAACCATAAGCGATTGGGGGATCGCAGGCATGGCGTTGCGATGACAATTTAGTGGCGGCGCAGTCAATCAGAAGCGCATAACCTTTAGTTGTAGATGTATGATGAGCTGGGCTTTGCGCTGCGGATATCCGCGGACGTGCGTTAATTTTTGAAGACGCTTATAGGTACATACATACATACATACATAGTCGTATATAGCAGGAGCACACCTTGTGCTAATAAATAAATATTAACTCAATGCATATTTATGTTTGTTTGTATGTGCGCACCTGCCTGTTTGTATACGTATGTTGATAGCTAGATTTGTTTTTGTTTTTTGCTCTTTTTTTTCTTTTTTATTTGTTGTTTATAAATTGTCGTTTGTTTTGACGTTAATGCGGTGCACTGACGTTCGCTTGGCTTTGCTTGCGATGGAAATTATAGAATAATTATTGTATTTATGTATGTATTTTGTGTGCATGTTTTTTTGTTTTTTTTTTTTTTTTTTTTTTAATTGTGTGCATCATACGCGTATTGTGACGCATGCGCAATATTTCTCTCCATTTTTGGGGACGACCTTTTCTCCGTAATACCTTATCGAGTAGCGTTTTTTTTTTGTTTTTGATAATTTCCAAAGAAAAGTAAACTCAGTCAGTACGTCCATACATATGTATGTATGCATATAAATATATTTTTATTTAGACAAAATAGGCATCTGTCAATAACTCATTGAGGTCAATTTTACGCTTTAAAACAATTAAAGAATTAATAAAAGAAAATTGGCAAAAATAAACATACATACAAGTACATACATATATTTTACAATAAATTTAGATGCTTTGGTGTCTAGAAGGATCTTTGGAATTTTTATTATTTTTTTAATAAATTATTTATTTAAATTGCTGCTGCTTTTTTCGGTTTACCATAACTAATAAAGTTAATAAATTGATGGCCATGTAGGCAATATACAGATATAGTTTTGTAAATTAAATTCTTTTACTTAAAGTTTAAAGAAATGTATATACAAATGTTTATTTAAAGCAGTTTTGTTTATGACAAATTGCTTGAAATTTAAATTAAATCAATTGTACACATGAATAGTTGACATTTCACAATTGACGTGGAGGATAAGGCAATAAAATTTCCATAAAAAAATATGAAAAGTGTAAATTTATTTATAAAATAAAAATAAAAAATAAAACACTTAATTTTATTTATTTTAAAAAATTAAAAAAAATGTAAATGTAATAAAAACATTAAAATAAGAAATTCAAGAAAAAATTCGAGGTTTTCAATTTGACTCAAATACTTAATGCCAATATTGTTTCACCAAAAAAATGGTAATATAATGGTCCAGTAATAAGTACTTTTGCCTTAAATTGAAGGCTTTGTTTACCATTGTTAGAATTGTCTGACTTATGTCTATAAACGTGTGTGGTCTGGCGTTGTCATGGTACCACACGATTCTCCTCCTGTTAGCCAATGCTAGGCGCATCTGGACGATTGCTTTCTTCAGACGTCCAATCAATGACAGTATGGGTCCATATTGATAGTTTTGCCAATGGGATATTATCTCAGAGTTTTCGCCAGTCGTTCGTTTCACAGCGATATCACTGATAATATACATTCAGCAAACGCAGATCAAGAAAAAGTTCTTACTTCTTTTGAGGTGGGATACAATATAGACTGTGTTATGGACTTATGGAGACAATAGACTAATTTCAAGGGTAGATATCAGGGGCCTTATCAGTGCCCTTGATCCTACAGCAATCTAAGCATATCGAAGTATACTGCTTTTAAACAGCTTGCGGTCAATGAAAAATCCCTTGGTTTATATAGGCCAATAATTGTAGGCACACACCTGTCATCTAGCGAAGAAACGTTCCAGAAAACAATCAAAGTGTGTAATGCCAAGAAGTATGCACCCTCTTTTCTGCGCATATACATACTCATATATATTGTAAGTATATACTTATTGTATGTTGCAGATACATATTCACACCATTTCTAATATTTTCCACTTTTAATTGATCACTTGCTTGCCCATGCCATAAATTTATTTTCCATTTTCAAATTGATTTTAATTGAATTGTGTATATTTCTTTTTTTACCCTATCCTCCCTTTAGAGCTGCACTTTTCGTTCAGTTGAAGTTCAAATACATAAGTGCTTCTTGGCCTGGCAGCAAAAGGGAAGGCTGTGGCATCATGAAGAGTCGACATTCAACTCATAACCTGCCACACTTGACTTCCTAAATGAAATGTCGCTGAGATTCTACTTAACCGGAGCGCCCTTCATAATATAGAATAATGGCTCTTGCCTTCGGGCGCACACTTTTCTACTTCATAGAAATTTTAAAGCAGAATACAAAATGAAAAACGGAGAATGAACAATGGAATTTTGTGGTTCAAGTACTGCTTTATTTGTGGTCATTGCAAATTAATTTCGTTTATTCTTTATTCTATTTTTTTTTTAGGGATTTACATTGATTCCATTGGCTAAAGTGGAACAACTATTTTCGGAATTTGGTAGCGAGTTCCAAATATTTTACTATTAGAAAATATACAAATGTGGCAGCAGCAGGTCTGGAGGTGCATTTGTGCTCATGTTAAATATGTTCATATGTATATGCTTATGTACTCATATAATATGTACTTGAATTTATTTATATACATATAAGCGAGTTGAATAAGTTGGATTTCCGGTGGTTTTTGTAGTTATGAAATTGTCACACTTACCTATGGATGAGCTTTTATAGATAACGCTATTTAGTTTGTTTTGCATAAATAATAAATAAATATCTAAACATAAAAGGCAACTATTTTTTGTTGAAATTTGATTTTATTTTCTGTTTTATGCCTAAAATTGTCAAATTTCCTTGTTTCGCACTTTTCAAGTGCCGAAAATCCCCGATTACTAATTGATTACGTTTGTATGTCTCAAAAATATTGACACTTTCAAAAATTTGCTTAAACTTGTGTAGGCATAATTACAAGTATTTAAAGTGCTAACGAATTGTTATTTAGCAAATTGGTATTAAAATTAAAAAATATTAAAAAAAAATCTTAAACATTATTATTTTATTTTTTTCTTTCTTATAAAACAAAGTACTTAATAAAAATTATATCACTTGACATACTATTAAATAATTGCGTGTTAATATAAAATGCGACCAAACAAATTAATTTATTTATCTCCAAATTTTTTTTTATATTATGATTTTTAAGTTTGCGCTAGAAATTCATGTCAAAGTGTTATTACCTTCCCATATAAAATGAAGTGGCAAAAAAATAAATAAATAATTATAATACAATTTTTTTTTTATTTGTAATCATTTCCCAACAGGCAAATGTTGTTGAAAAAGGAAACCTTTCAAAAACTAATGACAAACTACAAGACTTTCGAAGATACAGCAGACAAGTCAAAGCTTGTAAGTTTTTCAAAATATTTTCAAAATTTTAAGTCTTTCAGTAGAGACTACCTTCCCAATTTATTTTATTCAAAACCCTTCAGTTGTGCTACTGGGTATATGTACGCTTTTAAAATGAATTTAAATTATTTATTTTACAATTTTTTATGCTCAAGTTTAAAGTATAAGACAATAAAACTATATAGCCAAACAAAACAAAAATTACTAAAAATAAAACAAAAACAAATAGCTAATGAAAATAAAGTAGCTAACAATGCAAGCCAATTTATTAAAGTTTGACGAAAAAGTCAAAAAACCGCAAAATAAATGCAAAAAAAGCGGGTTTCGCAAGCCAAAGACTAAAGACCGTGGCTAAAGCGATAAAGCGCGAAGGTTGTGTACATAATTTTTTCACGCAAATTTTTTTTTAGAAATTAAAACAATGAACTGAAGAAGATAGATATTACAAAATACACCTGCCCTTGGGGTTACACACATTGATTTTTTAAATAGTTGAATTAAAAAAAAAAATAATAATAAAAATAAAGCATTTCATAGATGTAAATAATTAAGTGAAAAAAAAAATAATAATAATATGCGTGTAAGAGGCATTTAATTTATTTATTAAGAGTATTTTTTTTTGTTTTATTTATTTTTTTTTTTGATGTTGTTGTAAAATTAAGCATTTGAGTAACACATTAGCACTAACGAGTGTGATGAGGCAAACAAATTAAGAAAGGGTTCTCAGAAGACTTAATGAATATCAATATAGTTTTATACGTAGGTATCTATGTACGAGTATATGTACTTCTTTGCTACAATAAATAGACCGCCTGAGTCTTTCAGTTAGCTATTTGTTTATCTACTTGTTTACTTACATACATATGTGTGTACATTTGTCTTTAATGACAAAGGAGGCGATCATTAAATCTCAGCTTTTTAAGACCATTTTTTATATTTTTCGCTTAATTTTTTCATTTCTGTTTTTCTATATTATTTTTGCTTTAGCTACACTTGCACGTACATACATACGTACATAAATAAAATGCGTAAAATAATAATAATAATATTATATGTAAATATTGAAAAAAAAAATCAAAACCACTGATGAATTGACAGCTTTAAGGCATATTTATGTTTGTATTTATGTATGTATATATGTAGGTAGGCAGGTGCATGGTTGCTGGCAGCAAAGGTATAATTCGAAGTGCCGGAAAGTTAATACAAATTATTTATGACAGCTTATTTATTTGATGTTGTTATTATTGTTATTTTCTAAGCTCAATTTGTAATTATTTATTTATTTTGAGTGATTTGTTTGTTTCAACTCTTGGTAATTTGTTTATTTGTTATGCTTTTACATGAGCTTTTAAGTTTTTGTTGCTTTGTTTTTGTATCGAAATTAAAGATAATCTCGTTTGGTGTTTAAATTGACATTAATTGTAAATGGAGGGAAGAAATACGTATGTACGTACGTTGACTACCAAAAGGTGGCTGAACTGCAGGCGCCAATAAGGTTTAGGAATATATTGTAGATTGGAAGCAATTGGGTTTAATGATAGAGAAATCTACAAGTCAGAGGAAACATTTCCCAATTTAAACCTTTGTCAACATTTCTAAAGGGAAGGTAATTTTCAACTCTGTACTGACGCACTCCTTACCGACAGTATAACGATAGAGTGATGTACTTCACACAGCTGAAAACTCCGTTCTCCCCGTCTCTCCACACTTACATACATTTTACCAGCATTTATAGAGGCCGAAAGCGAAATCGCAAGCTCCGGTTAACACGAATCATGTCTTTGATACTGAATGACAAGAGTCACAATACCCGTTCTGCTCCCCATCACTACCTATTCAAAGATAGTTTTCGTCTAAGCCAAGGATCAAGTATGGAAAAGGTGGTATTTGTAAGGTATGTGAAGTCTTAAAATTTTCCAAAAGAGAAACAGAAGGTCGGTTTTTTTATTGCCTCAACGGATGTGGTATATCTGTTTACTCAGAAAAACTGCAACGTGAGTAGAGCCGAGACCCAAAGAACACGTTGACAAATCTAAGCCGATACAACGAGGTACTACTTGTAAGGATGAACCGTAGAAAAGACTTTACTTTTCACTACTCAGTCTAAAGTATCACCTGACTCACTCGCTTGTCTTCTTTATTCAGCAGTTGTTGCTTCACTTCCACGTTCGAAAAATAAATTTCTGAAAAACTTATTAAAGGTATTTTATTTAATCTAAACTTATTTAGTAAAAAACTAAATCATATAAAAAACCAAAAATCATTACTCATTAATTAATCGATTAATTAGTTTTCAATTAACCTGCCTGTTCGATTAATTGAATTAAAGCATATCACTAATATATTTTTAGATTTTCTTTTTATTGAGCTGAGTTTTCAAATCTCAACTAATTCAGATCAGCTTATTTTTGTTGAAAGTAAATTTAACTAACCAAATCATCGCAGCAAATTTCCATTGAAATATTTGTACATATTATATAGGGTTACCCATTTTGTGGTTTCGAACATAAACGTATATTTTTTTCATGAAATCCTTTTTATTATAAAGTGGATACATTTGAGGTAATTTTCGACCACTTTTGGCATACATAATATTATATTATGTATTGGGCGGCATCTCAGCCATAACTTGACGAATGTTGGTTTGTTCGCAACTACGGTTTTTCGCGTAACCCCACAAAAACAAGTTCAACGGTGTCAAATCACACGATCTCAGTGGCCAATTGACCTCGCCAAGACGAGAGATTAAGGAGAAATTTCTCTTGCAATAAAGCAATAATCGCTATTGTTGTGTGGCAGCCCTGTACTTTTGAAACCACAAAATGTATAACCCTATATGTATATACATATATACATATACATATATGTAACCGAGAAACTGGTTATTAAATAATGCCCCAAGCAAAACTAACACCTGTAAAGATCTTCCTTTAAAAGTTTCATAGAACCGGAAATGCCGCAAATGACAACAAGAAAACGAAAACAATAAAAAGCAGCTGCAACAACAACAGCAGCAGCAGCAAATGAAAAACTAACAGCTAATAAGGGGCACAAACAAACAACTGAGTCCATATATTTATTAGGAAATAATTAAGCTGAAATATTTAGTTGTATGTGGTGCGTTTGTATGTATGAGTACACGTGTGTATGTATGTATGATTAAAAATAATGTTGTTAAAATTTTTCATTTAGCTCATCAATGATTTTGTTTTAATTACAGTCATTTTACTAACAACGCATTTACAGTGCTTACATAACATACATACACATACACATACAGATAAATAAGCCGCGTGGCGCACAACGTGTTAACAATAAGCATTTACAACGTCAGCAACAACAAAAAGTGGTTATAAACATTTTTTCCGTAAATTAGTAATATTTATAGAATTATATACATATAAATATATATATGTATATATATATTTTTTTATATATCGTAGCAGAGGGGAGGAAGCATGGCAAGGAAACCCATGCTACAAATGGCGAAATCGCTTCCTATGCGCGCAGCTGTATGAGAAACTGGCAGTTGATCGAATTGACGACTTGTGGCCGCTGGTTGGCGGCAAGTTGCCTAAAATGGCAAGGCTTTTCACATATTCATACAAACAAACATACATATATACGAGTATTACAAATATTATAGATAGTTATAAGTGCATGTTACTTAAGTATGTGTGTGTAAAAAAAATTTATAAAAAAAAATATTTTATAACAAAAAAATGCAAGCGTAACTAAAATGGCTTAAGAACATGCCCACACACCAACAAACATACTCGTACATACAAACAAACATAAGAAGCGTTGTAGGTATTTGAAAAGTCGCATGTGAAAAGAGTGGCAACGTGTGCCTCAAAGTCAATAAATTACACGCAAAAGCATACCCACTTTTTGATGATTGATTTCGATCTATTGAGGTTTCGATGGCAGTGACCGAGTGTTTTAAATTATTTTTTTTACGTCTTCATTTTTTTATTTGATTTATTTCAGTTTGGTTCTCAGCAGTTGCAGGCGAGACGTACGCATTTGTAATTCCCTCGACTCATCTGTGTGGGAATTTAATTTCAGTTTGGGTTGAGGTGCTATTGTAGTCGTTAAGAACAATTATTTTCTAATTAAAAAAAAAAAAAAAAAAAAACAAATATATATTCATTGTATAAGGGGCGTACAAAAAAGTATTGTTTCAGGGTGAATGTAGATTTTTACTTATATAAATATGTATATGTATATGAAGACGTTGTCGACTTTTCGTCAGGATTACAAATTTATTATTATTATTATAGTTCATTTGACCTTTCTGATAATATAATCCTAAATACAGTCAAATCGAACTTTGAATGAAGATATTTCTTAATAACTTATTTTAGTATCTCCTTGGGGGTATCAAAATTTAGTGTAACTCTTTTTGGTTTTTCGTAAAGATTTTTTGAAAAAGCTTTAGAGATTTCGGAGCCTATAGTAAGCACGCACATACATAATACTAAATGCAAGAGATTAATTGTCTTCGGATACATGCTGTTGTTGCAACCCAAACACTAAAAGGTTTTGGTTCCGGTGTTACGACGCGGCTGTCGTGCAGATTTTATTGGTTTAGCCGTATACCTCTTTGATGCTCAACTAGATCAGTTCGTCGACCTCAAAGTTATTATCGCCGAAATATAGAAATGCAACAGTAAACACTCACTTACACGTGGGTGAGAATGACAATTCGATTTAAAGTAAGAAACTTTCAGTTCTTTTTCCTCCAAAAAAGAGAGGATCGATAAACAAAGATTTTGTATAAAAGTTCTATGCGTTCTATCTAGACGCCGATGCCAAATGAACTTTAGATTCAAGAAGTTAAAAAAGTATAGTGCGTAGATGAGGCCTGAAAATATGGAAAAACAAAAAAACATCACAACAACATCACTAAAACACATGTAGAGGCTCATTAATCAATCAAAACTTATGCGCACAGATTTTATATTATTTTAAAATTTCCATAGTTGTACTTTTGGTTTATGGTTTTACGATCATTTCCTGGGTTGAAATTACAGTTTTTTAAGTTATTTTACTTCATCTTATTTTAGTTTTTTTTATATTACTTTATTTTATTTAATTTTATTTTATTTTTATTAAATTTTATTTTATTTTATTTTTATTTTTTATTTTATTTTATTCTATATCATTTTATTTTTATTTTTTTATTTCATTTTACTTTATTTAATTTAATTTTAAATTATGCCATTTTATTTTATTTTAAATTAAATAATTTAAGTTAATTTTCTTGTATTTCATTTTACTTTATTTATTTTTATTTTTTCTATTTAATTTGTTTTATTTCAAATTTTGCCGTATCAGTTTATTTGTATATTAAACAATTTTGTTTTATTTCACTTTATATTACTTTATTTTAATTTATTTTATTTTGTTTTCTTTTATTTCATTTAATTTTTTTATTTTATTTTATTTTATATCTTTTCATTTTTATTTATATTTTTTTTTTACCTTTTTTATGTTATTTTATTTTATTCTATTTCAATTTAATTTTTTTGTTTTATCTGTTTTTTATTTTATTTTAATTTTATATATTTCCTTAACTATTTTTTTTATTTTTACATATATAAACATATTCACAATGCATCAATATTAATTTAGTTTGAATGGGAAGTAAGCGCGTTACACGCTCCCGAATGCGAAATCAAAAATATTTAAATTAAGTGATTTATGGTGATTTGATGAGCATTCAGACGCAAGCTTTGTAACCAAATACATACTTGCATATCTACTAATACTTACACGTCTACAGATATTCGTAAGTACGCAAGCACTATTAATTTTATTATTATTTTATTGAGCTGCTGCTGGTTTCATTTATTTGCGCGTTTCCATATTTTATTATTTGTAGGTTGTAGCTTTCGGTTTGGAGCTTTGTTTTTTTCCTGCTTTGCAAAATTTGTCTGTAAGTACATACTCGTACACATGCCTGATGGTGGCACTGAGGAGTAGCAATGGTTAAGAAGCCGTGTCGGTGGCTGATTTTGTGTAGGTTTTCGGCAACAACAACAATTGCAACAATACAATCAGCAATCACATTAACACCCACTGTGGTTCTGAATAGTTTATTGTCTGTTTGTTTGTATGTGTGTGTGTGTGTGTTTCTTACAATTCTCTACAATTTTTTACTTAATTCATTGCCACTTTTGTCTTCTTCTGCCGTGTTTTTTTTTGAGTTTGATTGCGTTACGCTAGCGGTTCGTATAATTTAAACATTTCAACACGTATGTAGGTAAGCACAGTGGCTATTTATTTACAATTTTTGTACTTTAACAGTTCATACATGCAAACACGCTGTGCAAAAATAACAGTAAAGGGAAAAAAGAAAAAAAAACTATAATTAAAAAAAAAATAAAAGATAAAATTTAAAAGGAAATTTAAAGAAAAATATCTAAATTTAAATAAAAAATATTTTGTTTGTGCACTCACACGATTGTTATATAATTTATTTCATTCATTTTGATGTAATTTGCTGCTCCTTCGTCATTTGTAAGGGAATTTTACTTTATTTGTAAATACTCGTTTGTATGTACCATACATATGTATGTATATGCCTGCATTTAACTTTGTCTCTTGACTCTTTAAACTCAACTCATATAATAACGTAATTTATTTGCCGTATTTATTATTGTACAACAAATAAAGTTTTTGAATGAATTGCTCCCTACCGCTGCTGATTTGCATACTAACTATTTGTAGATATGGTATGTATGTATGAACTAAGTGCTATGCTATTATGGATGGGCACGATCACTCATTTATCGCTATGATAACTCAACTCGTCCCGCATGCGCACTTTACGTGTGTGTGCAAATTATAAAATATTTTGTCGTAGTCTATAAATTAAATGCTGAGGCTAGGTTTTTCACAGAAAAATTATCAATAATTTGAAAAATGTTTAAAGAAAAAAATATATGGTATATAATATTTATTAAGTATTTTTTTATACCTTTCATATACATGAAATGAAATAATAATTTTGGCCCTAAGTATGCTAGTAACAGAAGGAAAGGACGAGTTATGTTGAGTTAGCCATGCCCATCCGTCCGAAACTTGGTACCCGGAAGCACTGTTGAATACTAGTTGATTTTTCCTGCAGGGATCATATATGGTAGTCCCCATACAACCTTTTAGTTCATATGAGAGGTGGAAACTCCGTCAGAAGAGTATTAGCGAGCGAGAAATGTGGTTTGTACAAAAAATTTTTTTTCTGAAAATC
Organism: Ceratitis rosa; assembly: GCA_037013455.1. Lineage (NCBI taxonomy): Eukaryota > Metazoa > Arthropoda > Insecta > Diptera > Tephritidae > Ceratitis > Ceratitis rosa. The sequence continues at coordinate 1,427,356 of JAWMAG010000041.1, forward strand.
ATTGAAATCAGGAAATAAATTATACAACCCTCATACAACCGATGTGTTCAGATATAAGGTTTGGTTGAAAAACTTGTAAAAAAAAGCATCTAAGAGCATGAAATTTTATACACGGGAACTAAATCAACCAAATTTTCTGATATGAGAATTAATATTTAATCTTAAAATGAAATACCAAACATTTTATATGTTCATGAAAGGTATAAAGACATGGCCGAAGGCAGCTCTTCTTTCTTGTTTTTTACCATTGTTTTATTTCATTTAATTTAATTTATTTATTATTAACTGAAGCTCATAAAGGACAAGTTTAAATTTAGAATTACATTTTGATTTACTATCCGTGAAAGGGTCAGTATGATTGCCATAAAGTGGGTGAATGATTTTATGTACGAATAATGTAATTGATCATTAAGGTGGCGCCAACGTTTATCACATTACATTACATATGTACATATGTAGATATGTACATATGTACATTCCGTTGATGAATATTTCTTACTTACAAATAACTTCATAGTCGGATTGGACATGGTCTGCCCTACCGGTAACGCAACACCGGTTGAGAGCATGCAAAGCTATTGTAGTTAGTGTCGATATCAAGTGTTTTCAGACAGGTTCGGACCATAGCAAAGTGGGGATTCATTGCATACGTGTACATATGTGGGTATTTTGGTTTCGAGTCTGGATAAGTTGGAATTGAGTTTACTACAGTATCCAGGCTGCTGCCCGAGCTCTTCGCTAGTTAGAGTTATGGTTAGACTCTGATGGGGTCGTTTACTAAAAGAAAGATGGCAAAGGTATTGATTGACTGGATTCTGTAGCATATTGCTGAATAGATTTCTTAAAGCCGAATGCTTCCTTCGTGACTAGTCTGTGCGGTGGGCAAAAAGGAAATCCACTTTGTTGGCAAGCGAATGATAGCCGTCTATAGGATGAAGTTAATATTCAAGAGGATAAACCACGTTTCCTTTTTAGACCAGCATAATCAAAGAACGGGTGAATAGTGTCGAACTCACAGCAAGTGGAAATGGCGAGGAGGGAGACCTTTAGAAAAAGTTCATGTCATGCAGATCTTTTATTGTAGTCTGAGCCGCCCAGATTAGTTTATAGATGAGCAAATATGAGAGGGAAGACGACATTTACTGGGGTGGGTTCTGTACTGAGCACTGAAGGCACTGAAAGCACTGCAGATCTCTGATGAGGAGATCTGCTTTGAATGACGATGATGGTGAATGCTTTAAGTCCAAAGAAGTAGAATGATGAGTAGATGATACTTTCATCTTCTAGTAGATAAAGTATTTATGGCTGATCGGTATTGTCCTCTTTCTACTATCATGACTCTAAAGAGATATGATAGACAAAATATATCCGAAAACCCACAGGGCAATCTGTTTATTAGCTCCGTTGGCCAGTCATGACGACCGGAAAGTCTTGAGTTTTACAACTTTTAAATATAAAGCCAGCTTGTGAAAGTAGTGGAAAAGAAACACCTCCTACTCGGTGGAAGATCTATTGGAGAGTAGCTTGGCTTCAGTTGATGTCTCTGATTGGTGCCCAATAGTATATATTGGATATTATTTTAGACTCTAAAATAGGAAGAAGAATAGTAGGAAAATGCATGTAGAAGATTATCTAGAGTATGACTCCCCGTGCCGGACATTGGGATATCCCAGGCAAGTGTATGAAGGATGAGCCAACAGAGAAGGTATCCCTAATCCCCCTAGACCGGTTCACAGCCGTACTAACTGTACACTGTTTAGAGGGACTTCACGGCAGGAGAGTGGCATACCTTTTCAATGATTTTTGTCGTAGCTGAAGGGGCGAGAAGTAAGAAGAGCCTGTCGAACAATACCTCTGTCACTGCCAAGCCCTAAGCCTCTTCGAATGCCTTCTTTGACTGCCTGGCTGACGTAGCAACGGCTGGTATAGGCAGTATGGTATCGTTTATAAGGCACAGGAAATGGTTCGTATATCTGAGAAGATGAGAAGCCCACTACAGCGGTGCCACAATGGGTCTTCAGGCCTAAATAGGTTGGACGCTTTGATTCGCAACCCCATCAGCTCAACTTAACTCCTCCTCTTACGCAAACGGCGGTGACTTCCTTTATAATCTAAAGGTCGGAGCAGCGATAAGTACTGGATGATTTCCAACTTCTAGTTGTTCCAGGTTATCTTGGGTAACCTTTGATAGCCTTAAGGCTTATGTATATGTATATATATATATGTATATCTTTAATTCAGTTAAATTATTCCTCAGGAGGTCAACAAGAGGAACAACCTCTTTGAAATAGAAATTACTATTTTCAAATATTAACTCTCTATCACCCGTACGCTGACTTTTCCCCATCACTGTACGCTTTCAATATCAAAGCTGGAAATTTGATTGCAACATTTTTGAAAGTGGAATCGCTTATTTGAAAACTACAATGGTTGACAGAGAAACAAAGAAATTTTTATAATTGATTTTCGCAACACTTTCAACGAGATAAATACACACACACACACACATCAACAATCGCCAATAGCTTTAAATAGATGATCTACCTTTTTTTGAGTGGAACTTTTTTGCGCAAAACATGTATTTCCTTTTTAAAATCGGCAAAATGACAAAAGCAGAAAGTTTTGCTGACAAACAAACATGACATATACAAACAGCAATAGCAACAACAACAAAATTTATAAAATAAAATGAAGCAACAACAACAGCAAAAAAAAAACATTAATAGCTACTCTACCATATTTGGCAAGTGACTTTGAGGGTTGTGAGTATGTATGTGCGTATGTATGTATATATGCCTGCAATTGGCAGTAGCAGAACCAAAAGCAACATGTAACGCGTATAAGGTGGTATAAAAAGCGTACCGTTTGTGGTATTGGCCAACAACTTGCGCTCAGACATATCCGTACATACATACATACATACAACAATGGTTGTTGTTTTTTCATTTTATATCTGGCTGTCATATTACATATATATATTTGGCTCGAATTAGACACTTTTGGCAGCTTTTAACTGTTTTTGAGCCTACATACGATCGATCGATTGATTCGATAAAGAGTGACGGTCTGTTTGTCTGTCTGTCTGTGTGCCTGTATGTCTATTTAGACGACCATTTGAGGAGTGAAAGAAACGGCATCTGCTGTCAGCCAACCACTTTGAGGTTTCCAATATAAATTTCAAATACAAATTTTTAAATTTCAAATTAATTTCCCAAAAAAAAAAAAAAAATGAAACATTTATAGGGATTATAAGAATGTCTGTATGTATCTATGTATACTTGCGTGTAACTGACATTAATTACGCGAAGGTGCATGCAAAAGCGGAAAGCAAAGAGAAGAGTCTTAGAAAAACAAAAAAACAAAAATGTTCCCATTAATTTCTGCCAAACATTTTGCCAAGCGGCGAACTTTCTTGCTTTCAAAGAACATACATATCCTGCAGCAGGTACCTAAGCTCATGATCAAGCATATAAAGTACATAAATATGTAGTATGCGAGCTGAAAAAAAATTTCGTTCTTTTATTTTCACAATGTTTGTTGAGCTTGCCATTTTGTTGTTGGCATTTCAAAAGCGTTGCAAGTTGATTTATGCCGGCGGCAAAAGCATAAAAGACACATTCTAAGAATTCCTGTTAACTTTCGTGTTAACTTTTTCAGAGCGTTTTTTTTTTGCAGCGTCTTCGTAGCAGATACATATATATATATATATATGTACATTCAAATAATAGAAAATATTTTTGGCGGTTAGTTTTTTATGGTTTTAATTTTAAGCTTTTTCACATTTTTTATTTTTTATTTTTTTTTATATTTTTTTTTTATTTTTTTCATGTTCGATACTCATTAAATTTACTCTTTTTTCACATTTTAATCGCTAAACATCGCTTTGGTTAATTTATGCGCTTGTTTGCCTTCTATTAAAATCGAAAATACATATTTTATTGAATTAAGAGCAAAACGAATGGATAATCAGAAATCAAGATGCGACGAAAATATTTTTAAGAGTAATATACATACATACATATGCATGTATGTATATACCATATATACAGCCTTGATTAAATATTGAAAAAAGCTAAGGGTAAAATAAAAAAAAAATTCATTTAGTGTAAATTAAAAATGTTGAGTTTTTTTAATAAAAATTATGAGTAAAATTCGTAAGAAAATAGCTCTAAACATGCCCAGAGCACAAAACGCGAAGAAAGCGGAACTGGTCGTGATTAAAAATGCCTTTAAAGAACGCTCAGAGCGAACTTATGAACGTTACCTCCACCAGGTTTCGAAAGACTGCTTGCCGAATCTACGCTAGGACTCGCTAGAAAGGTATCTTCCAATAGTCTCGTTTTTATGGGAGCCTAAATAACTAGGTCTAACTCCACCTCATCTTTCCAAAGGAGTGAACGTATTCCTCCTCCTATGTTTCCACCAACGGGTACTGCACTGAAAACTGGCAAAGCTTACATGTTTTAGTCTATCTGGAGGACTGGATTTAACCAGCTATGAATTCACTGAGCCATGTCAGTGTCTGCCCAGTAACCGAGTGTCTAGAAGTGCGTGATACCAAGCGTAGTATCATCAGCTTTATGAACGGCCCTGTGTATTAAAGAACGTCCGTCAAAAAACACAAGGAAGGTTCGATGTCGTATGTCTACTCACAGAAGGTTTCAAGACCGGGGTATACTCATGTAATAATCAATGTCCAGAGCATACTTGCTGTATGGAGAAACCACTTCTTCAGCCTGCTGAATTCGTTATAATAATCAAATGAAAAATGTATGTACGAGTGTATGTACGTGTATGTGTATACGAGGATAACTAACATTTTATTTGTTTATTTTTAGATTATTTTTCGATTATTTCATGACTAACGCCTTTTAAGCGTAAGATACTAACAATCATATTTTTTACAAGAAAGTGAAATTGTGTCACACACATAAATAATTGAAGTTGTAAACAAAATCATAACAAAGTCTTATCAATAATTTTAATCAAATATATGTGTATGTGTGTACAGCCTTTGAGGTTGCTATTAAAAAATTGTAAAAATATCATTTTTTTTAACTCGATTTTTTATCATTACTTGGCGTGCAATATATGTATGTATGTACATATTTTTTTATTTATACATATGTATGTGTGTCGGTTTATGTTCCCTTTATCGTATTTTATGAGAATTTGTTTAATCCATTTAAGAATCGATTGCCCACTTTTTTCAATCGGGTCACGTGCTTCTTCTAATATTCTATTATTTATGTATATTTTTATCATTGAACAAGTTTTACTTTCCTCAAAAAAAGGTAAATATTTATTTCCACATTCAAATATCAAAAACAAAATGTTCAATAATTATTTTCTTAAAAAAAAAAAAAAAAATGTTTGCCAATTGAATTTTGAAGTGCCTGGCATTATTTACATCTTCAAGTATGTTTGTAGCACTACATACAACCATTAAATGTTATTATGTAGTATATATGTACATTTATTTAAGTAAGTAATCAATACACTTAATTTATCTAGTGTACACTTAAGGGTTTGAATTTTGAAAATTTTTTATGTTTTGGATGAGATTGTGGCCACTCAATGGGCATACATAAGTACAATATTGCAGATAATCGTATACTCATACATACATATATAATTGTACTTTCAACTTATTAATACTCATATGCCACTTAATCGATGCTCAAATATTTAAAGTGTGTATATTTGTAAGTTTGGCGTTTCCGAGTTTTTAGCATTTCTTTGTGGACTTGTTTTTCAAAGCTCATACACGTACATACATAGATAGAATTATTTATTAAGAGATAAACATATTATTTTTGGCTTTAAAACTTTCATTTGATTAGTCTTTAATCTTCGTCCTACTGGGTTTTCCGCACTGAGGAGCTTTTTGAACTTTCATTCCCAGTAGCTGTAAGCTCAAGCTTTTCTCTCTTATATATTTTATATATTTTATTCTAAATCTAGATTTCCCACAGTGTCAGCATAGCGATATTAAAAAACCATAAAGTACTCATAGTTTCTGATCAGAAAGTGATTTAGCATAACAGAAAAAATAATTCAACGACGAAAACAAGAAAATAAATACTTAGTAACCTCAAGAAAATCAAAGCAATTTGGTCTGTTGAAGAAAAAATCTGCATAGTTTTCAAATACGAGAAAAAATATAGCTCCAAGGCTTAGAAAAATAATTTCAAAGAACTCAAGACATTTTTTATCTTGAATAGTTCCCAAACACACTCAGTCTAAAGGACAGACTATATACCATATATAGGAGTAATAAAGGAATTTCAAATAAATACCATATTTTTGAATAGGCCGGGCTAGACTAAGCAAAAAGTACCGAAAATACGCATTGTTTTCTATATGAATAGGCCAGTCTCTGATCCTCTTCCCATTGAGAAAAATAATCTTCCTGCTAATCTAAGCAAAAAGCCACCTATGTACCGATTTCAGGTAAATCGAACCATAAATAAGATCTTTTTGAATAGCTCAGTCCCTGGTCCACTACCCGAACTTTGTTTTTCGTACAAACCTTCTCAGGAAGTATAGAAACACTCTGACAAAATTTCAATTCAATTTGTGGGTAAATTTTGGACATCTCTGGAGATTACTGGAATTTTCCAAATGGACATTAGATTTTTATATATAGATTATTAGAGGGCAAGCCGTTGTTAGAATAAAAATTTCAAAATATCCTTATTTATACCGACAGCTTTGTCGTAAGTCACAACGTGATCTCTGCATGGTTTTCGTCTGCCTTACAATTTCCCTCTATGACTCGGTGACCAGAAAACCATCCTAATATATACCTCAGCGCATAAAGGCAGAAAACCTCAGCTTAAATCGTACCTAGCCAGAAAGGAGTTCTATGGTTTTAGTATTTTCCAATCGCCTTCTAGCTGACCCACTGAAGTGCTCTATTGGAAAATTACCCATTTATCAACCTAACCAGTTCTAATTTTTCAATACGAAAATATTTTATAGCGTTATTATGAGCTTGTTATGAAATATTATTATTTTCCGATAAGTAAAAAAGTCTCCGCGGTTTTTGTCACTAGATGGTTTTGATACTCTTATTTGGGCAACACTAAGCTGACTTTTGAAAAAATATTTTTCGTGGAGACAATTCTGTAAAGTTATTACGATTTGAAAATGAGTGAATTTCGTCAAAGCTGCAACCAGTTCTGGTCCGCCAATCACTCAAAAAGTCGATGAAACTCTGGAGTAAGACCGACATGTACGTTATCAGAACATAGCGAATACATTCAGTCACGTGACAGCTTGGAATTTTGTAAAAAAGGCTACTAAAAGTTGCTCAATGTTTAGGTGACACATGAATTATCGTTTATCATTTCTGAAAGTAGTCATCACAAGCGATGAAAAATAAAGTGGAAAAAATCATTGTCAAGGAACAGTGACTCTCCAGAAATGACTTCAACGTCTAAATTGGCTATAAACAAGGGTATGCTGAGTGTATGATGCGATTGGAAGGAAATCATCGGAAAACGGCAAAGGTCATAGATAATAATACTTAATTAAAATAAATTGCTAATAAAAAATATGTTGGTCAAAAATATACAAAATGTCAATAAGAAAAACTGTCGCATCTGGGGCTCGAAAAACCCTCCCATCCTCAACGTGTAACTGATTGGTCCAGTTTATGGTAAGTCGGGATCATTGGACCACAAAGATAGAATTCGTGAAGCTATTGAGGGCATACAGTAACCACTTTGCGATTTGGTGATGGAAAATTTCACAAAAAGGATACGATCCTGTAAGCACAGCTATGGCGACCATTTACATTGAAATAAACATTCCACCATTTATCTTATTGGAAAACCCTGTATTTTCGTATTATTTACAAAACCAATTTCCAACATTTAGCGTTGGAAATATTAAGCGAACTACAAATATTTGCATAGACTTTTTTCACATTTACTCCACTCAATGCAACGAGTTGATAACTCAGCACGCGGCTAAATTCAATTAAGTGTGATAACAGAAAGGAGATGAGTTTTTGTTTTTTTTTTGGTAAATATTTATTTGGATTATAAAATCAAATGCAAATAAGTTCTAAAAAACGACAACAACAACACAATAATACATATATACATACCTCGCAAATAAACTGCAAACGCTAAAAACGAAACGCCTTCAAATACAGTATTTATGTAGACGTTTAGCTGTATGCAGCACGTACATACGTGTACATACATATGATTGTATGACAATGCAAGTGATCAATGAACAGGTGGGCGATTGTCTTGTTCTTCTAGCGCGGCGCGGCGACTGCTGTTGTTGCGTCTGGAGCGGAAGTGCAAATGCGCACAAATTAAGACGCGTTTTCACTTGGAAAATTTTCACTTTGTGACAAACACTTTTCTAAATACATATTTATTTATGTGCGTTTGTGTGTGGATTTTGTGTCTTTTACTTAATACTTTAAACAATTTATTTATTTATTTATGATATTTGTGCTTGTTCTTTGCTAAGCCATAAACATACATGCCATACATGTGACGAATAAATATATGTATTTATATATTGCGAGAGAGCGTTAATTACTTAATTACACGATTAATTGAGATGATTTGTGTGAAATTTTCTTTGTAAATATTTTTATAAATTATTTTCTTCGAGAAATTTTCCTTAATAATTTTTCTTTTATTTTTGTTTTATTCATTTATTTATTTCTTTTTTTTGTTTTATTTACTTATTATTATTATTTCAATAAGTTATTTTAATGTACTGGGAACTCGTACTTTCTTTAATATTTTTTTTAATTATTTAATTTTTTTTTTTACTTATTATCATTAACTCTTCGGTTATGTGTTTAGCTCGACGTTTTTAATTCAGTACTTGTTTTTGTATGAATTTTCGTTGCACTTCAAAGTAAAATAAAAAATTGAAATTGTCACAGAAATTCTAGTTTTCGCTACCAGTTTTTAAAACGTTTTTATTTTTTTATTAATTTTTGCTTTATTTCATTAAACGTCTTGAATTAGAAGGCAGAAATGCACTTTAGTCGGTATATAGCGCAGTTGTATATTTTCGTACGCACCATAACATACATACATATGTACATATGTATATGCGTGTTTTTCAATTCTAACCAGTATTTTCTGTTTGATTTGCTCTCCACCTTTCGTTTTTACACTGCCACCACCCACCAGGTGAGCCACAACAACTTATTGCTTACAGAGTAGATACATACAAACATACATACGTGTACATATGTAGGTAGGTAGGCAGGCAAACAGCAATAATATTCACAGCTGTTGCTTGCTGTTTGTTATTGGTATTTTCTACTTTTTTGTTAGAAATGCAAAGTAATGAAAATATTATTCATTCATTCATGAAGAAAAGCTTATAAGAAGGTTCTTTGTGTCTTTTAAAATTTTTTTTTATTTTTATTTTATCGAAATACACAGTTTTAAAACTCTTTGGCTCTGTATTAACACTTGAACACGATCACATTAAAGTCGTTGATATTTATTTATAATATTTATAACGCTTATTAAACTGTTAGTTCCCAAATAAATTCGATTTTTGTAATTTTATTTTATTTTTATTTTTTTATTTTTTTTATTTTTTTTATTTTGAATTAGAAATATTATGAATGGCACAAACTAGTCGATTTTATTTATTTTTTCACTTATTTTCATTCTTTATTCTCTTCAAATCCCAACTGGATCAATGTTAAGTAAATTTTAAGTGCGCATGCGCCACCATCCGCCCGTCGAGAAAGCAACGTTTAAACCAAAAGACCGCTCGTGAGAAACTAAACGAACTGAATCAAACGCCTGTCCACTGAACATAACTAACTGCAATGAACAGCACACTTGTTGATCGTGTTAAGCTTGGCGAATACTTCAAAGCACAGTGGGTCGTTTTTCGCAAGTTTTTATAAATATTTGAAAATTATTATTAAGTCATTAGCGCAAGAACGCAGCTTCAGCAAATTGGTTTTTCAACCTAAGGGAATTTTTAACTATTTTATTTTTGTGCAACGAAATTAAAATAACTTCCAATTCAAAAGTTGAAAAACTTTAAATTATAAAATAATGAAATAAAAATTAAAAAAGACTCAATAAAGAAGAGAAAAGATTGAAAGAAAAATGTTTTGCATTTTAGCGTGGCTAGGTTGAGCAGAAAAATGTATAAAATGTTTTTCGGCTTTTTTTCTCAAAAAATATGTTGAAATTTCAAATTTTTCGTATTACGAAAACTCAATTCTCGATTTTTCTTATTATTCTCGTCTCATACTACTTTGGGGAATATTTTTGCGGCAACAACATGAGTGCATTCTGAGTGAAAGAAATGTGAACAAGTGTGGCAATCTTCCCGCAGAAGGATGAGAAGACCGAAATGACACAGAAAGTAATAAGTTACATACATCATACGGGCTGCGCCCCTCGTGCGGATGACGGGAGGTGAGAAACCATTGGGTATATATATATAGATATATATGTAATTGGCGCTGAAGCGATTTTAAGGCGCTTGGGTATAAAAATAATAATAATACAACGTATGGCAACGTATGATTCTTTTGAAATTGTTGAATTTTTACCAAAAAAAGGAACGCCACCGCCATGAGGAATTGTCGAAAAAAGTCAGTAATCATGGATAAATTAATTAAGGCATCGAAACCAAAACCCGTTCGTACCAATTGCATAGTGCAGGAGAGCAAATATCGAAAAACCCATGCCAAAGTCCTCGTCAGATTCAGACACCGTATTTACCCCCCTGACTTTTTCCTGTACCCAAAATTGAAAAGATGATTGAAAGAACAACTCTCCAGGAACTACTAAAAAAAAATTAACTATTTCGAGGATGGAAAAATAAGCTGACGCTCATATCTTTAGGAATTTTAGCCGTTCTGGATATTCGTCAGCAGTTAGAGTACGGACGCATTTTTCAAAGCCCTCCGAGTGTATTTCTGACCCAATATATAAACTCATCACAAATGACAAACCATTTTTTAATGATATTTTTCGAATGAACTCAAGCGAAATTTGCCCACAGTGCGTCAGTTTCAACGTTCCGCCAGTGTTCAAATTATTGTGGAGCGTAACCGTTGATTTGTTGAATTGTAACAACTTGCGTTGTGCGTGTGTGTGTGTTAAACGGAAATACTACAATGCTCCAATAGAGCAACAGCCAATATTACTGCACTTGGAATTCACTGTTTCAACTTGTGTGTACATGTACGCATGCATGTATGTATGTATGCGTGAATGAGACTTTGTGTATTTGGCGCGTGTTTCGTTCCAAAGTCAGAGCTAACGCGTTCCAAAACAGTAGAAGAATGTTTCTATTTTACAGAACTCGCTTTGCTCAGAGTACACGCTCTCGCGCGTCAGAATCAGAACTAATTAATTGGCGTTTGGTGCATCAGCAACAACAAAGACACAACCACAAGCACACCACCAAGTATTAACCACCAGCAAGCAATCTTATTGCTCACGATCAAATGCACTTGGAGACAACGTTTTCAATTACTTGGCGCGCCATTTGGGTACTCAATCAACTGTGAGTAGTTTTGGTATGCTGGAGTGGGTGCCAATTTCGTTAAAAAATTGCTAGTTTGTAGCGAATTGAAGTTAGTACTTACGTTGATAACATAAACTTGACCCACTCTCTTTTGTGGATTTCAATGTTCTTGTCCTGAAGTATATACATTTTGGACTTCCGAGTTAAACCATTTTTGAATTTCGGAGAGGCTTTGTAACAGATTTAAGAAATACATTCTTGTTTTACTCCTTCACCAGAACAGAATACCCTCGAAGTGGCTCTAAGTGATCTCTTTCCCAGCCGACGTCCTTAAAATGAGGAAGCGCCGAAATTCCAGTATTTTTATCCATCCGGACCACATGTTCTAGCCAGCGGAGCCACTGCTTCTTGATTCGCTGAACTATGTCAATGTTACCGTATATCTCGTACAGCTCATGTTTCCATTGGTTGCGGTATTCGTCGTTCCCAATTCGTAGATGACCATAAATCTTACGCAAAACCTTTCTCTGGAAAGTTCTAATGCCAACTAATCAGATGTCGACGTCGTCAACGCTTCTGCTCCATATAGTTGGACGGGTATGATGAGCGAGTTGTAGAGTTTTGTTTTCGTTCGTGGCCTACTCAGTCCAAAGTATCCCCTGTTGGCAAGAGTTATTCTGCGTTGCATTTCCAGGCTGACATTTTTGTTGTTCATAGAAAATTTGAGCATTCCCTCTGTCGGCCAGCTTCTCAAGTTCTTCATTCTCACGCATCTCGGCATCTTTCTTTTTTTTTTTGTCTGCAAAAGTGTCTTGCTTCCCTCTTTAGCTCACGCGTATCTATCCCACCCGCATGTATTGTGGTCGATCGAAATGTTGCGAGGTAGATAGTCCATTTTCTCTCCACTGCGACACGGCAGTCCTCATCGTACGAGCTGTTTTTTGGGAACATATGAAATGACAATGGCGAAATATTTTAGGGATGAGTTTAAACTGAACAGATACTTTGGTGGCTGACTATTCTGTCAAACTCAGCTCAAGTTGACTTAGAATATTTGAACTCGTTATCAATTGTGTCGAACTATTGGTCAGTTGCACTTATCTGGACTAAGACTTGTTACGAATTGCATGCGTTCGGCAGACGGGTACAGATGTTGATCTTACTTGGTGGTGAAAAGCGCGCAGAGCATTTAATCAGTTACGAATGAAACATCAAAATGACTTCTTCAGTTGGCGAAGAGAAGAGCAATATTCTTTTAAACTGGAATCTCAACGGGAATTGTACCGTCTGGATGTTTTCCCAACAAATAGAAGGACTAACAGTTTATACAAAGCCGCCTCTGAACGATTGATGTGGAGCTTTTATTTCATGTCAGAAATAAACTCGAAGGGTCGACATTCCCTGCTGAGGGGCGACCACAATTAGAAAATTTAACTTAATTTTTTATTTAAATTAATTTTCTATAACTTTTTGGATGTTAGTACGAGCCAGAACTTGAACCCTGGCCTTCCGAATGGCCACGTACTCCTTTACCTGCTTTACTTGCTGTATGGAAATACTTAAAAGAGAAACTCTCCAAACGTAAATCTGCAATATACATTATCCATAACCTCAAAAACTGATTCTCAAAGCATAGAAATTTCTAACAAAGTTTGTTTTTGCTTCACACAGTATTATTATATTTATTACTGTATATATTGATATAATAAATATATTTTTAGCGATGATGCTTTTCCCTAATTAAGTTTAGACTAAAAAATAAATTTTGTATCTCTGTATGTCATTCAGTTAGCCAGTTAACTGCCAAAGCTCTAGGCGATCTTATTAAGTGGACAACACGAATTTAACAACACGCAAATGCAATTTGACAATAAAGAATAACAACTAAATCAAAGCACAGAAATGAGAAGTCAATTTGTTTCTTTTTCGTTTTCTTCACTCTTTTTTTTGTATTATCTGAAGAAATCTGACTGATTTATTTATTTATTTTTTAATCAAATATAATAAGGATATCAATTTGAAGTTCATACAACCTTTTGGCATAATTCATATTTTTCAATAAGCATTTCGCCTGCAACTCAATCACTGTGATGATTCTGTTGATGGCATACATACATACATACAAACTAATGGAAAAGTATGAAAAATGATATTTTAATTGAATTCGTTGTCGTAATTAAAATGACAAAGTGTTTTCGATATTTCAATAAATATTTGGTTCATATGTAGGTATGCGTACACACTACAAAATTGTTAGTAAACAAACAAAAAAAATGTATTTGTAGCATGTGTACACAGTTTATACGTACGTACTATTTGCAATAAATCCATCATTTCACTCCTCTTCCATTGTAACTACGTGTATGTATGTATGTATGTATAATAATATTTATTGCTTTTCTAAAATAGAAATTTAGAATTCACCGACAATAAATCTTCAAACATCACTGATTTGGCGATTTGTTTGATGAAAATCATAGATATGACCAGTTAGGCGTAGGAAAAGTTTTGCAAGCGTCAATTCATTGTATTCAATGTAAATATGTTTGCATCAATTGTAAGCATGTCGGTGCGAATGTACAATATATATGTATATTTGTATGCTAATTTATTCTTTATAGCCAACAGTTACCGGTCTACTATTGGAATATGGGTTAAATCGACACCGGCCCACCAACATTACTGTTACCATCACCATCACTGTCACTGAATTGCGTTGAACGTAACAAAAATTTAGAGTACGCACAAATATTTATACATATACGCAAGCATATGTATGCATGCATGTATACATGTACCATAAGTACGTATGTATGAAAGTGTGCTCACGTTTTGTTGTCGAGAATTGAAAGTAATGGAGTGAATAAATCAATTTTGTTATGATTAAATACAAAGTATTACAGGAAACCAGAACAGGAACGAGATCTTTTGTAGTTATGTTATACATAAATATATGTACGAGTATAACATTCAATATATGTCTTGAACTTCGTTTTCTTCTTCCTTGTAAATGGTAATAACAATACCTTTTTATTCAAGCATGCATCCCAGTTATTGGAGCTCAAATATCACTAGAATACTGCTTTCATTTAGACAGGAATTTATCTGCTGCCACATTTTACTCTATGTAAGTCTAACCTCAACATATTTGTCATATCGTTTGAAGTGAAGCCACATTACATATTGAAGGCCTTTTAAATTTTGCTCACCTCCAAGAACATTGTTTTCTGTTTGATACTCGTATATGGAATACTGAAGAAAGACATCAATCCTTGCTAGAATTATCTGATGATCTAAATGGGGTTAGGACGCCGCCTTTAGGTGCACCGCGAACAATAACAACATCGATCTCTATCGTCCTCTTTATGAATGATGCTTCTTTCACTTGTTTGGACTTCTACTTATTAGCAATGCAATATTTAAGAACTTAATGCTGAACAAACATCGATTACATATTTCACATCTTCTTTAAGAGGATAATATATGTTTGGCGGCCATTAGATATTCTACGATTGTACTGTTTTAGATAAAAGAAATACTCGCAAACATTTATTTTGTAAAATTTAACACAACAAATTTAATAACGTTATAGGAAGTGAAATCAATTTCCGACTACTGACAGGAAGCGTACAAATCAAATATTCCCCGCGGAAATAAAACTAAAATTTGAATGCCTGAACATACCGCATAATGACAGTTTGCTCTCTGCAACGTTCTCTCTCTTTCAACAGCTGATTGAATTCGGCGAGATTCTAACTAAAACATCTCGTTGTTGTTTTGTGCGGTGTCTGAATATTTTAAAGAAAATTTTAAATTAATTATGTTGTCTTCGAAAGTGCATTATTTACGTTATGCAAGAGCAGCAAATTTGTTAAATCTTTCTAAGAAGGTTAATTAAATAAAAATACTCCTTTAGTAGCTATAGCGGCTTGTGACATAACCTACAAATAAATGTGTTGTGTAAATTTATTATTAGAATACAAATATTTTGTTTTGTTCTAGTTTACACCTGATATCGTGGACACATCCTGCAACACAACAAATGTAAGAAACTTTCATATTGCCAGTCCTGCAAAGACAACTGCACATCGCTTGCTATTACCATCGACACTGAATGCACTTGCATTACCAACCAGTGGCATACGTTTTGCCAGTGCTGATGCTGTAACCACAAATGTTGCCACAGATGCCACCAAAACCGTAGTCGATCTCTCCACCATACCCGAAGCACCCGCCGCACCAGTAGCAGAAGCTACGACTCAAGTACTCAATGCCGCGGGAGAACCCACATTCGCCTCTATAGGCCTTGGTGGCTGGTCGCCTGTAGGCCTTGTAGAAAATTGTATGGAATTCTTACATATCGGCTGTGATATGCCATGGTGGGGTGCAATCGCAGTTGGTACGTTGGTGGTACGTACAATAATATTTCCACTTGTGATAATGGCACAACGAAACGCGGCGAAATTAAATAATTTTATGCCACAAATGCAAGTTTTACAAGTTAAGATGACAGAGGCTCGACAATCGGGTAATGCTATAGATTCGGCGCGTTATGCACAGGAAATGATGTTATTTATGAAAGAGAAACAAATCAATCCTTTAAAGAATATGATTGTACCATTGGCGCAAGCGCCACTCTTTATTTCCTTCTTCATGAGTTTGCGTGCTATGGCTAACACGCCTGTGGAGTCAATGCGTGATGGTGGTCTATTCTGGTTCACCGACTTGACAGTTGCTGATCCAACATTTATGTTACCGTTGATCACCAGTGCAACACTTTATTTAACAATAGAAATTGGCACAGATAGCGCACGTTTATCAGCTCAAAACATGTCGATGATGAAATATGTACTACGAGCATTACCTATAGCTATCTTCCCATTTACAATGAATTTTCCAGCGGCAATTTTGACATATTGGGCTTGCAGTAATTTCATATCTCTGGGACAGGTGAACAAAATATTTATTTATAGAATTTTTAATATGAATTAATTTATTTTATACATTTTAAGGTGGCTATGTTGAGAATACCAGCTGTGCGTGATTATTTTAAAATCGATAGAATGGTTATACACAAGCCAGACAATCTACCAATAAAAAAGAAAGGCTTCGTTAAAGGCATGAAAGAATGTATGTACATAAATATAAATTTTATTATAATTTCTAATTGACACATTGTAATGTCGTTTTTATGCTCACAGCTTGGGAAAATATGAAAATAAGCAAAGAAATTGAAGAACGCCAACGTTTGGACGAAATCCGATTTGCGAAAGCGGGTAAAGGCCCTTTAGTAAAGACATTCAAATACGATCCTACAAAACCACGTCCTGCAACAGGAAGCACAAGTAACACGGGCACATCAACAGTGCAAGCGAAAAAGTCTTAAACTGGATTATAAATAGTTGTTGTTATATATAGTTTTATTAATTAAAGCCTAACAATGTAAAATAAAACAAAAGAAAAACTTCTACATCAATCACGAATTAATCATGCTCTTGATGAGATGCACTGATTTATCACTTCAGCTAGATGTTTATTCTCCAATGCAGCGGCCACACGCTCCTTATCTGCAAGTTGTTTATTAACAGCATTTTCAGAGGCATGTGTGCCCGGTGTAATCTCGACATTTACTTTAAAACGCGGTGGTAAGGATCTGAGCAGTTTTACACGTATAGACAGGCCAATCAATGTAGCCATCGAACAATGAGGAATTGTTGGTGTAAACTTTATATTTACTTCATTTTTACTATCGTCTACATTGATCAAATCCTCTTGTACAACATGTAACTCTTCCAAAGTAAGCGGATGTTCCGGATCATTGATATTGCGTATTAGATCTAGAAAATCAGAGTAAAAATAATTTAATAAATATACATACATATGTACATAAGCAATTCAGTTAATATTTGATACCTACCAAAAATTTCACGTGTATCAAATGGGTCCGGCACGAGTTCGTTTTCCTCGTTAGCGGTCACCTCGCGTTCTTTACGTTTTCCATAAACACTTGGATTTATGTTTTCAATTTCTGTAGGCATTTTTAGCAGCGATATAAAAAATCTCAAAATATTGCAAAATATTCTAACATAGATTAACAAATGACAGTTCGAGAAAAAACCAAAACATGTTTGACAGTTGACAGAGTTTTGTTGTAAATTATTCATGTGCCATGCTACCAGTCGCCGTAAAAAAAAAATAAAAAATAATTTTGAGCAAAGAATGAATAAAGGAAATAAAACAACACTGGGTCTAGCCAGAAGAGGATGAAATTGAAAACTAACAATATCTTTTTGTATTTGTTGTTTTCCATAAGAGCATAATATTCTCCAAATATAAGTATAATTAACATAATTTAATAGTTTAAACAAACTGCGAAATGTGTTCCCAGTCTCTTAAATTCCGTTGGTACTAATACATGCGACCCTGTTTGCGTAAGCAACTGTGTATGCCTGAGAGGGAGAGAGAGAGAGAAAGAGAGTGTTATCGACTTTTTCGCCGAGTGAATTGGCGAATTGGTTTCATTTTCAATTTGGCCGAGTTTGCCAACGGTTGTTTTGGGGCGATTTGTGTAGGTTAAAAAATATGTATATAGATCTGTACATGCACAAAGGATGTGAAGAATTTGTAAAAGATACAAAAGTGCATACGAATAAAATAAAATGCATATTTGTTCAATTAGCAACAAAATACTTGTTTATTATTTTTTAAGTGTACTATAAGTGTTTCATAAATGTCAACGCAAGTGAAATAAAGGTTGAAGAAAGCAAAAACCTGCCGAGCATCCTTTATTTTATTTTTTTTTACACTTTGCTTATTCTGCATCTTTCCTTTTATATTATTGCCTTTTGTGTGCGCTATTCGTGAACTGCTCCACCCTCGACGTCCTTGTGTGGGGAACATATGCATATGAATGTACTGTGAATTATCTGAAGTGTTACAAAAGAAGCGGGAAGTGTTATTTATGTTTGATGGGGTGTAGTAGACCACACAAAAAAAAAAAAACAACAAAAAAAAGAAATAAAGTATAACAAAATAACTGCAACTAAAACGCCAACATATTCGAAGCCAACTTTTACAATAGCAAGAAATTGAAAGTAAATCTTGCAGAAAAACCCGTCGCGTCTTTGAGTCGCCATCGCTGGCTGAGCTTCATATACCGAAACAACTTTGCAGTTGCGCGTCCGCTGTTCTTTCGATTGTTTGTGTTTTGTTTTTTTTTTTACACTTGTGTGTGCTACTCTTGTATGTGTACAATTTGAAGGAGACATATATTCTGTCGCCGGCATCACAGAATCCTTTGAAATTATTAGACGACCATTATAATTGGTTTGGAAACCTTTTCACAGCATTCTCGACGCCCTAATATTAAAAGCCGGCATCAATATGTATATTCTTTTCAAAAGCAATTAGTAGCATACATACATGTCTGTATCTGTGTGTAGTTCTTCCACGAATATTTGTGAATTTTAACGAGATGTGCTGCTTTTGATGCTGCTGGAGCTAACGTTGGAAAATTTATTAACTACTTGCCATTGTCGGCATACACTGTTGTTGTTGCTTGTGAAAACGAAAGCTGCAGATGAACAACAGCCAGGTATGTACTACATACATACATATGTATTTTTAAGGTGCTTATGCTTATGTATAGATACATAGATTGTTGCCACTCCCTTTATCCTGTTGCTAGGAGAATATGTACATAGCATGTTCTATGTGCAAAACTTAAGTTGTTGTTTAACTTTTTAATGAGTAATAAGTTCTTTGATAAATTGTGGGTAGACTATTTTTGGGGGTTTTAATTGTCTTGTGTGTGAAATTTGTATAAAAGAGCAATTAGTTGTGTTTCTAAGAAAGCTTAAAGTGCATATATACATACAAGTGTACCTATATAATATATGTATTTAATCAAAGCGTTGTGGTAAAAACTTTATATTAATATATTTTATCTTCTCAACATTCTTCATGGCGTATTAATATAATAAAATCATATTGCCAAATGTTACATACATATATTGGACTATGTTTTCAATACTAATTAAAATACAAATTTGTATAAATGCGTTTTCGAAAGGGTGCGTATTTGTGTGTTTATTTTTATTATTATTGTATTTGTTTTTGTTGTTTTTTTTTTTTTGGAGCGCAGTGCGTTGATTATTAATTTTCCAAAATATATTTAATGATGTATTAATGGCAAAGCTAATGCTTTTGATGCTCAGTTTAATTAAATTTCATATTTATTGGTGGTTATACATACAGATATGTATGTAGTAGGTACATATGTAGGTATGTGCGTTTGTGTGTTGCTGTTTGAATACTCAACTCATTGGTTGGTTGGCTTGCTTTTGCCTACGCATATAAATTACTTTCCATTTTGTGTTTGTTTGTTTGTTTGTCTTTTTACTTTCGGTAAAAATATCACTTAACAACTAATGGCGGCGATAAAATAATTACAATAATGTTTTCTCATCAAAAAATTAATTTCTCTAACTTATCATATTTCCCTTGACTATTATTATTTGTGCTTACGTTGCAAAGACCGTTTATACATACATATATGTGTACTTAGTATGGTTATTCATAGCAGTTAATTATGACATATGTACATATGTATGTATGTTAATTTTTGTGTGACATATGTAGAAATGTTACCTACACACATACATATTGTGTATATCGGTGTGATGAAGAGTGAATGAGTAGTGTTAAAAGGTGAAAGATGCGCATAATTTTAATTAATTTCCAGTGCAACATAACCTTGAAAATGTTAATATGTATTACATTTTTATCAATATATGGTATAAACATTCTTTTGTACAAACAAGTGATTTTATTGTGAAACATTCACACAAGTCGCACAAGTTATATGTACATACCTATATAAATTTAATGCATACATACCTATATACTATTTATATGTTCATTAATTTTATGCGGCCCGCTGTAAGTAAATATTTTGAATCCAATAAAGGCCAGACCAGACCGGCAGGCAATCGTTGTCGCTGTTTGTTGTTAATTATGTATATTTGCAAACAATGCATACGCTTCAATTGGCTTTTCTTATTTTGTGTGGGCACTATTTTCAACTTTTTTTCTTTTCTTTTCTTTACACTTTTTACTTATCAACCAAGTAAATTACGTCTTTGTGCAAACAGATTGCATTTTCTTGGCATTTAGCAGCAACAGCTCCTACACTACACTGTGTTTTAAGGCGTTTCACATACATATTTGCGTACATACATATGTACATACGTGTATGTACACAGCTGCATTAGTGTGCAGGCTTTGAACTTGTTTCATGTCTTTAAGTCAATATTGCAGACATTTTTATAATATGTGCTGTATGGTGCATACTTATGTACATATGTATGTATGTATGTATGTACTATATGCATCACTATCGTCATCAGTACAATCACCACAAAGCGTCAACAACGACAATACACAGCACAATCATTAACGCCAACGCCATCAAGCACATCAACGATTGAATGCATATATATACATATAGATTGTACATACGTATTACAATATATAAGTTGATTTGCATAGCATATTCTTAGAGCGCATTGCACAGTAAATGTCTGGCATTCTCGACACGCCAATGTTACATACGTGTATATGTATGTAAATACATGCACATTTACATACAACTCGTAAATATAAAAATATCTTTGTGGCTATGTTTATCAGCAAGCAACAAGGCAGTAACGGCAACTGAAAAAAGTGAAACCAAATGAAAATTAAATTAAATTCAAGACAAGAAGAATATATTAGGGTGGTTCGAAATTTTTCCCGGGGCATCTTTATTTTTGTTTGTTTTTTTTTTTTTAAAGGGAAAAATTCCTTGGCAGAACAATACTGAAATTTAGAATGTTTATGATAAATCCGGGTAGGGGTTCAAGAATTTTCCATGGGTAAGGCATGCCTGTCGTAAAAGGCGACTAAAATCACAAAGTTCCCTTAAGTTAACTTAAGTTTTTTATTTAAATTAATTTTCTATAACTTTTAGCTGATGGTCGTACCAGGATTTGAACCCGTGTCTTCTGGTACGCAATGCTAACCACTCGGTTATCGCGGCCGCCAAATTATCAGAAATATTGTACATTTATTTATAACAATTTTTACAATATTTTTATATTAAATAATTAATTTAAGTTTGTTTTAAGCTTAAAAATTATACAAAAAAATATCAGAAATACTTTCGTACTTATGTAAGCATCGACATATTTATTTTAATTATTTTGGATGTTTGTCGAGAATACTGCTAGAGTAGTAAAATACTGCTATCACAAATAATCGATTTTTTCTCCTCCATCAAAAATTGGAGCACCCTAATGCGCACTATTTGCCTTGCCCACTTACTAGCTCGAGAGTGCATTCTAATTTTATTACTTTTCAAATGCAAATGCATTGCTATGCGTTTTCTCGATGATATTAGAAAATGTAATGTTTATAAGTACATACATGTGTATGTAGGTATGTAGGCAAACGTAATAATGTAAAATTAAAAAAAAAAAATAAAAAAAAATGTATGTAAATATTTATAAGCAATCCGTTTTTTTATTTCCTCTTTGATAAACAACTAGATGTGCTATACGTTTCATCACTCGTCGAGGCGATAGCTGCGTAAATATGTATGTATGTAAGTGAGAACGCACTCTTAAATACATAGTTTCTTCATCAATCGCAAATTGCACGCAGCAGAGTTTTTTTTTTTAGAAGCATTACCTCATCTTTATCTCCGCTAGTCTATAGTTCATTAGCACTTTTCGCACTTTGATTTCAAACCGAGCTCATTTTTTTTTGTTTTTGTTTTTGCTTATTTTATACTTTGTTCCGATCGTTTCCGCGAATGTTGCTCGCGTATGCTGCCAATAACTGAGACGGCAGCAGCACCAGCAGCAGCGGAATGTGAGTGGGAAGTGCGGGGAGCGTGTTTTGGAGCCATAAACGTGTACATATATTTATATACTCTCATATATACATACCATACATACATACAAAACGAAAAAAGAGTGCTGAGAAAGTTAAAAGGCAGAAAATATGGCAGGTAATAGGTATAGTGAGTAGACTGAGAAAGTGAAGAAGACGAAATAAATGGTAGAAATGCGGGAATTGGTGTCAAGCTGTTGTTGTTGTTGTTGTTCCTGTTATTTTTCGACAATGCTAAGCATTCTACAATTTTTTCCACGTTTTCAATTCAACTTTGGCTTTAATATGTATGTATGTATGTACATACATATACGAGTATATGTACAGTCCTGTGCAAAAAAAAAAGAACGCCAAAATTCCGGCTTTTTTCAGTTCTCAATTGTGTTTAGGTCGGAACTATTACCCGGCCATTCCAATTGGACAATACCATTTTTTCCAGAAATTCTTTTATCTGCCACCAATTAAGAATAAATGATTGGATTTGTGGTTTGAAATTTAAACAAAGCACTTGTGAGATTTAAAAAAAAAACATAACTTAGCTTGTGAGATCGGTGACATGGCGCAGAATCGTTCATATAGAATACTGCTCTTCGATGGCTGGTAGTAGATGTCTCCTTAAAATTGAAATGTCCGCGTCTCCATTCACCCGACCATCAAAGATAGTCAATTATTTTGTGCCGTCATAGGTGAAGTAGCCCCAAACTAGTCTATCAACTGACTATCCTACAGTTAGTAGTATGCATTCAGTTTTGTACCTTTTGCCAGATCTGCGTCTCATCGTGAAGATACGATCCCATCCAAAGAGGTTAAACTTCGCTTCACCCCAAGTATTACATTCTTCCGGTGCTCGACAGTTCAGTTTTCATGAGTTTTGGCCCAAACTGACTTTTCTTGTTTAATGTCTTATTGCAATTCCGGCATTTATCAAACTCCAACGCACAGAATATGAATCTATTTCGACGCCAGATGCAACAACTGCTTTCTGATATCTACCAAAGATTTGAATTGGTTCTGCATATACATCCGCTTAATCAACCGGTCTTCAGCAGCCGTTGTCTCTTTTCGTCGTCCAGAGCATTTTTTTCGTTCCGTTGAAAAAATCGCCAACAGCTGACTTGTTGAATCCTGCTTTATCAGCAATTTTACGTACGGATAATTTTTCCCTCAACATCTCCCATTTGCCTCGATCTTGGTATATTTTTTATACAAACACTTGTCACTAGTCAATTATTTCATTTATTTGTTTAATGATGATACAAATATATTCACAACTGTTCTATTTTTACACAAAAAAAGCTACTTACCGTTAAGAAGTTTCATACTTTAGTTAAAGAACTTTAGATAGGGATGATTGAAGTGTCTGTTTCTTATTTTTTGCACAGGACTGTATATACAAATATTTTTTGGTAATTGCTTTTGTTGTTGAGCTTCGTTTTTAAATGTGAATTCTTTTTTCTTTATTTGTTTTTGTTAGACTTTCTGACTAAAGCAGTTGGCCCGGTTATTGGCTCTTCGTCGTTTTGCACTTTAATTTTAAGTTGCTTTTTGGCAATATAAAACGCAACAACAACGAAAACACGCTACTAAACGCCACTTAAACAAGTTTATAACATTGCAAAATCAAATCGACCAACCTGCTTTTTAAATCACAAATGTCAATGATATATACATATATATAACAGGCTTATACAGCACTGTGCACTGTTGTAGAATCAAAATACATATATGTATACGTATGTACATACATGTATTATATGTACAAGTACATATGGCCCTCCGAGTGTATTTCTGACATGTAATGAAAGCTACACACAAAAATCCATCGACCGTTCCGAGGTTCCGAGGAATAAACTGTGGGTCCCTCCATTTGTTAGAAAAATTTTAAGACGGAAAAACCACAAAAAAATAAACCAAATTGGAGCAGGAGTTCGGAGGAAAAATACTTCAGCGGTTACGATGCGCCTATAAAAACAAAAAAAAAATGTTTCTTTGGCGTTCCGAAACCACAAATTATTTATCACGTTCACGGTTCAGAACACAATTGAATGCCGATGACCCACGCCGGCGTGAACGTATTAAGTAACTTATAAGTAATACGCATCAAAAAGGGTTAAAAAATGTGTATTTTGATAAAATACCAAACTTAATGGGAAAAATCTTAGCCACAACAAAAGTTCTGTGAATTGTAATTTTTTACATACATATATAAACATATTTACATTTTTGTGGTCTCATATATATTTTAAAAAATGTTCTTCGTTTGCTTACGCCTAAGTTCATTGCATCACAATTTCCATTTTATCTACTAAAATTAATGTTGAAGTGTTTTTTTGTTTTCAAAAACTTTAATTTCATTGGATGATGTCGGCTTTATTTTAATTAATAATTTATTTTGTATATTTCAATATATTTATTTTGAGAATTAACAATTTTTTTTTTTTTTTTTTTTTTTCAAAATGATGTTTACTAAAATTGAGCGATCTTAAAATGCTTTTAGTAAAAGTTTTTTTTTTCTAAGCGAAAGATATTTTTATTCTGCGCCTTCAACAGTTTCTTTTTTTTCATAGATATTTTAGTACGAATTCCAATAAAATGAGTAATTTCATTTCGCGTTAATTGTTTTCAATGATTTTTCTTAGCATAATTAAACGAATATATTTATTATCCACGTGTCTCAAAATGCACAAACAAAAGCCGAGCTGAAGCTAGTTGGCTTAGTGTAAAATAAATTATTAATATTAGTATTACTCATATTTATTAGTAATATTGATTTGCGAATATTTATTACATTTTCTTTAAAATAATAAAAACTTAATCACGTGAGAATGATTGAACAATTATGCAAGCACTGTTATTTGTAACTATGTGAGGAAGTAAACATGTAATACAATATGTATGTACACGTATGTATCTATCTATGTACATATGTAAGTACATACGAGAATTTATGTGACTTTTTAGGTCTGACAGACTCATAAAATTTTATAAAAGCTCAGTCGTAATTGCCTTTGCCAATGCACTTGCTAGCGGCTTCCAGAATGTGTAGTTCGTTTTTGCTTTCGAAATCATTTGCCTAAAATACTTGCGTTTGTATGGAGGAATGCAAACGCTCGTATGAGTCTGCTTTAATGAGAAATTTCACCTTTTCACGAGTTCACGAACCTCTGTTGGCTGTTATTTGTATTGTTTTCATTTATTTTGTTTTTTTTTAATATTTTTTTATTATATTTTAACTTCATATTATAATTTTTATTTTTGTTTTTAGTTTAGTAAAATAAAATAACATAATTTTTTTATATTATTTTAATATTAATATAAGTGAATTTAGTTAACTTCTTTTATTTATTTATTTATTTTTTCTTTCTTTTAGTATATTTTAATATTTATTTACATATTTTTTATTGAATCTATAATATAAAAATGAATCGCAAAATGTGTTGGTAAGCGCATAACTCAACAACGCCTGGACCAATTTGGCCAAATCTTTTTTTAAAATGTTCGTTGAAGTTCAAGGATGGTTTTTACGGCGAGAAAAATTAGAATTATTGCTGGAAAAACCCTAAAAATAGCCCTTTTCTTTTTCCCATACAAATGATTTGTAACTAAAACGTAGTCAATTTAAGCTTTATTGCTATGGCTTTAAGCTTTATTTTAGAATTATTGCTGGAAAAACCCTAAAAATAGCCCTTTTCTTTTTCCCATACAAATGATTTGTAACTAAAACGTAGTCAATTTAAGCTTTATTGCTATGGTATAAAGTTCATATTAAATTACAAGCACTCACTGTTGTCTAAGCAATGTAGGTGTATTCCTAACGTCAAAGATCATATCTATCAAAACAATGTGCGTGTGTGCGTGTGTGCGTTGGAGCACAGAATACATAGTTGGAGGAGTTTAATGTCGCGTTCCGAAACTCGCGTTTCTTTTGTATTAGTTTCGGCACGCGAGATAAAATGCATCAGTTTCCACGTCATTACATCAGTCAAACAAAAATTGCGTTACCAACAGTGTTTTATTATTTTTAATATCCAAATTTTAAGTACGGCTTAAAAGGATTTGACTTCAAGTCATATCTAATTTAAAAAAAAAAAATTGTCTGTTACCTAATCTACTGAGTTTGCTTTTGACAACTGATACACGAAACAAATTCGTATATCGTGTTTTGTGCAGAGTGTTTACTTAGTTAGTGTTTGTTTAGTTCGTGATTAGTGAAAAAATAATTTATATTTGATATGCCTCCTTCCAAAAAATCTCCAAAAGATACCGACCGAATGACTTGAAATTACAAGAAATAAAATTTCGTGAAGTGGACCGGGGACTGACCTATTCGAAAAAATCTTATTTGTAGTTCGATTTACTTGAAATTCGGTACAGGAAGACTACAACTCTCTCCGGAAAGTGGACCAGGGACTGTCCTATACAAAAAAATGTTATTTAAGGTGCGATTTAAATTAATTATTGAAATTCGGTACATAGGTGGCTTTTTGCCAAGATTAAAAGGAATACTCTTCTTCTCTTCGGTAAGTGGATCAGGAGGGACTGATTTATTCAAACAAATTTTATTTATGGCTGGATTAACTTGAAATTTGGTACATACCTAGATCGCTTCTTGCTTAGATTAACAGGGAGACCATACTTCTCTCCCGGAAGTGGATCGGGGACTGACTTATTCAAAAAAAAATATATATATTTATGGATCGCATTTCTCGAAACTCGGTACATAGGTGTCTTTTTGCTGAGATTAACAGGAAGACTACACTTCTCTCCGGGAAGGGGACCAAGATGGACTGATTTATTCAAACAAATTTTATTTACTTGAAATTCGGCGAACAGGTTCTTGCTTAGATGAGCAGGAAAACTTTTCTTCTCTTCGAGATATGGAACGCGATCTGTCATATTCAAATAGTCGGACTATTCCTCTCTCCAGCACCAAAGTTAATGGATAAACCAAAAATGTTGTATTCCCACAAGTATTGAGTTAATTAAGTTATGATAAAAACATATCCCACGATTCATTTTTCATACCATCAATGAGTATATGCGACAGCGATGCGTTGCAGGGTACAGCTAGTATATCATATATTTTATTTTTTTTTGTTTAATAAACTGAAATCACATAATTTCTTTATTTTGTTTTAATATGATTGAATTTAATTATCACTTCTATTTATATATTTTTTAATTCCTTTTAATATTTTTTTATATTTGTATATTTATTTTAATAATGTATAGATTTTATTATTAATAATTATTAACTACTTTTATTAATATAATTTTTTTATTTTCTTTACATACTTTTATAATTTAATATTTGATAAATTTATTTTATATTTTAGAATTCTTTAATTTTTATTTTTTAGTTTAGTAAAATAAATTGGCATATTTTATTTTATTTTGTTTTCTTTTAATTTACTTTACTTTTTTACTGTTTTTTATCTCTATCTCATTTTTATTTTCGCGTTTCGATAGTAAAAATACTTTAAATAAATGCATTTACTCATTTGTAAATGACTCATATTATCGGCTTATAATTAATTACGAAAATAAATAATAAATATTTCGCAAGAGCTAAAAAAATTATTTTTATTTTTTCGTTTATTTCATTATTTTGACTTTCGAACTTCGTCTTAATATATGCATACACGTACATTTGCTAAGTTGCCAATAAATAATATTAGTGCAAAAAAATGTTAAATATTTATAGCAAAAAATGCCAGAAATTTATTTCTCTTTTTTCTCGATTCTCCCCTCTTTTTCCAATAATTATTGTGCTTGTTTTGCGAAAAACTGTTAAACGAAATCACTATTCAAGCTCATGCTCTACTGCTTTTTTTTACCATATATATTTTTTTTTTGCGCGTGTTTAGCAAATTAAAATATTTTTCAGTTAGCGGCGGTTTCGGTAATGCAGTAAATACTTATCGAATATGTTTTTAAATTAATATTTTTTATTTCAAATGGCCAATAAAAAGTTACAGCGTAATCCATTTGGTGGTTTCAAAAAGAAACGTAAATAAAATGCATGTAAAATATTTTTTTTTTTTTTCATAAAATTATTTTTTTTTATTGGCCACATCTTTGCTTCCGAAACATAAATAATAAAATAATGCGATATATGTGCTTATATATTAAAAATATGACAATAATGCATTAACTTGATTATTTTTTAACACAATCTTTATATAAAAACTAAATAATAATTCAATAGAAACTGAGATAATGAATAGTTTGAGTCTCCTGATAAATTCCTTTGGTCACACAAATAGCAAATATTGCAAAACCTGCAATTATATTATGAAACGTCACAGATCTCAAATCATGATTAGTGTTAAATAGCTCGTACTTTCTTAGTATTTTGTGTTACATCTCTGATTTTTGATTACAGTTTGACATTTGCTCTCAACATCCATTATGCTCTGCCAAAAATCTTCAAAATGTTAAAAAAGGTTCTCAGATTTTTTTCTTTTAATATCGTTCCATTGACTTGAAGTCAGGGCTTTATGATGCCCAATCGAAAACACGAATATTTTCAAATGATAATGAACTGTGTTTTTCCCATCTGGGCCATTATATACATATATTTCGGGCACAGTACATTTTTGTGTCTCATGTGTCTTAACAAACTTCAATGCTTTTTCTAATGCCTCTTGGCTGGAATGGCTAATGCGCCCGATTGGATTTGTTGTATAACGAAAAATCAATTCATATAAACAAAATAGGCCTTTTTCTCACTACTTACGTGTCTGTCAAGAAATTAATAGTACAGACCGAAAAATTAACTTAAAACAAATTTGACAGTTGTCGAAATATAGCCCTGTACTTTTGAAACCACGAAATGTGTAACCCTATACAATGTATTTGGACAAGAACAAATTTTTTTGATTGTTATTAAAGTTTAGGTATTCAGATTTATTGATTCAATTGACAAAAAAAATGGTCTTCATAGATTTCCATACACATTTTGGGTAGTTTCTCAGTAACATCATCAATTGAATTAATTAAATGTTGCCTGTTAGATAAGATAAATAATGTTGAAACTATATTATATCATACGATAGTAAAATTTTTTTGTATTCAACAAAAGATCTTGAATTGAAACTATTTTCATTCGACTGTTGAGAGAAATAGTTTTAATAATTGGTGTATTATTTTTTTTAAGTTTTTTATTTTTGATTTTCCCTACTGAAAAATTTACTAAGTGTGCATGACCATAAGTACATATGTACGAGTAGTATGTACATTTATCGTGTCTAGTTGCCACAGTATCTGCTGTAAAGAATCAGCTTGTCCGCTCATTGGATTATCGTGCGGGCGGAGTTCCCGCAAAAGTTACGCTCATGCATAATAATTATTAACAAGAAAGGTGTAAATTGTTTTATATTTTTTTTTTGCTGAGAAAAAAATTGCATGCGCATGAATGTTTGCTAATTCCCTATAAGTAATAGCATATTTAATTGATTTATAATTTTATTTTAATAATTAATTGATTGATTGTTATTGTTGTTGTAGCAATTTGTTCTATTAGAATGTGCCAAATTTTATTTTCCCTTTATGCCTCTTTGCTTCCATGGAAAGAGTTAACGAACCGTTGGTTCATGAGTACTTACATATATTTTTAGAAAAAAATACATTTGTATATATGTATAACAAAAACAAAAACAATAACAAAAGATAAAAAGAATAGAACAATAAAAAAAATTTAAAAAATAAAAAGTGAAAAAAGTAAATAATACAAAAGAAGTAAAAAAACAAGAAAAAATTCAGAAAAATTATAAAAAAGAAAAAGTAATTAATAAAAAAAGAAAAAATATAAAAAGATAAAATAAAAACCAACTTACAAACAAAATAAATAAAATAAAGCAAAATAAATGTAAATTTGATATATAAAGTTAAATAAATAAAACTGAATAAAAAAGGTTTAAAACAAAATTACTTTAATAAAAAATAAATTAAAAAATAAAAAGAAAAAGAAAAACAAAATATAAAGGAAAGCACGCCATAAAAATATTTAAGTACATGCATACTTACATATATGTATGTATGTATATACTCATTGGCAGCTGATTAAACGGCGGGGCAGACTTTTTATTCGTCATACACTCAATATTTCGCAAATATGGTACTGTATGCGAATATGTACATACGAGTATGTATGTATATATATACATATCAACACCAATATTCCTTCAACTTTCCTTATAGAAGTAAATTAAGTAATGTTGCAATGCTGATAAATTTTTGGTAGAGCAAGTAGTTTTGATAAATATTGAACATTTCACAAAATTAAATAGAAAATTCCACTGTCTCCTAGGTGCATGAAAATATCTTTTTGTAAATTTTTTTTAAAGGGATTTTCTTTTTCGCCTAAAGTCTTCTTTGCAGATTTGCTTTTTGTATTTTTTATATTCGTTATATTTTTGCCTGCATCGTATGCCTATGAATATTTGCAATATTCTAATAGGGTTGATGAAATAAACACAAATAAGGCAATAATATTATATATTAAAAAGCGGTCACTGAGTGAAATTTATTAAGAAAAATATATAATATTCTATTTATGATAGCTGCACCCAAATGTAGGCAACGGTTTTGGCTTGGAATATAGTATTTCAAAATGTTGCCTACATTTAGGGTAATATCGTATAAGCGAAATCATCCACCCTCAAGCAGTAAAAATAGTTTAATTTTCATTAATAAAAAATAATCCATGACGAACGCAAAACCGTATGAATTATTAAATAAAATAATTTTAAAATATATTCTATGTACATACATATGAATACTTAGAAGGATATGCATATGTACATATATATGCATGTGTATGTATTGTATTATAAATACACGCAATGTCCTCGTGTTGATTGTGTTGTATGCAGTTAAGTGGACTACTTGGAATTTATGAATGTGCTATGTACTTGAGCACACACATGCATATGTACATACAAGTAAATATGTGATTATATGTATATACACTATATTTATAAGAGTTGAACATGATTTTGGTATGGCATAGGGTCGAAGAAATTGTGTGCATTGGGATTTTTATGAGTGATTTTTAAGGCAGGCAACCCCCATGCCTTGGAGTCTCTTACATATTTTTGTTTTATTATTTCATGCTCATGCACACATATGTATGTATATACCTACATTAGTATGTATGTATTTTCTTTGTTATTTTGTTATAATAATGTGTGTGCGATTTGTTGTGTGACTTGTGCCAGTCAAGAGCCAACGTTAGTCGAGTCGAGTCAGTCAAAGATGTAAAAATACTAATTTCAGATAGCTGAAGGATGCATACACCAACAATGTCACCCGGCGGCATATACACAAGTATCCGCCAGAGTATGACTACAGGCCATTTTGGTTGCTTTGCCAAAGGAGTGGGGGCAAATATGCAAGTTTGCGCATTTTGCAGTCTCCTGTGAAGACGTCAAAGGTTAAACGCGCTTTTATGTGTCTCCATGCGCGCACAGTCACATGTCTTTGACAAGAAATGCCTTGCTGTGAAGTCAATCGATGCTTTGCAGGCAAAATCTTTAATGTAGGTATTCAAGAAGATTATTTTACAGTATCCCTACATAGAAATATGAACTAATGCTTTAAGCTAAAAAAAAATAAAATAAATAAAAATAAACTGAAATAAAACAAACATAAACAAAAATTAAATAAAAAATAAAAAAATAAAGAAATAAATGTAAATAAAATAAAAGTAAATAAAAAAAAAAACAAAAAAAAAGTAAAATAAAATAAAATGAAATAAAATAAAATAAAATAAATAAAAGAAAAGAAAGTAAAATAAAATAAAATGAAAAATAAAACCCTATACAATTAGTACTAAATATAAAGCTAATTAAAAGCTATTTAATTTAAGCATATTTTAAAAATAAATATTCGTTTTAGACTGCAGTTTTTTTCGAAAACGCGTACTATTGCAAATAATTGAAATAAACGAATTCACACCAGAATTGCCCACACCCTATCACCTTTCTAAAATGTGAATAAAATGCTATACAATTTTAATATACTCTTAATATATCTACGCATTGTTGTATGCGTGCATGTATGTATTTTTAATATACATAGTTTGATGCATTTTTTTTTTATTATAAAACGTCTCGGTCACGCATGCATATGCCATATTTATTGCTATTATTAACATATTTGTTTACTTTCTTATTTATATACTATGTACTGCAAGCATACATATACACAAATAATTCCTCAACCTCTTTATTACCATATACATGTATGCATATGATATAATGTAAGTATATTTGTGCCTTTTGTGTGAGCTTCCGTTTTGTCGTTCGGCTTGCCGGCGAAATTTAATGACGCCGTTGTGAGGGTAATATTATTGCAGTTATATTTCAGTGCTGTAAAAGTCGTCTGGCTGCTTTCGGACAAATCTCGTATAAAAGTAAATACATACACAATATGTATATACATACATATATCCTTGGTATATTAGATGGCAAAGGAATGTCTGAGATAAAATAAAAAAAACTATAATTCCTACATAAAAATTCAATTAAATTAAAAACTAAAATTAAGCAAAAACAAAATGATAAAAATAAAAAATTTTAGAATTTAAAAATAAAAATAAATAAAAAAATAAAAAAAAAATTAAAAAAAAAATAAAAAAATAGAAATAAAAAGAATTAAAAAATATACATCCGTGTATCTATGTAATTGGCGCTTTGTAACCGCTGAAGCGATTGTGCTTAAAATATATACACATTCTTATTTTTACAAAAATATTCCATAAATATTCACAAAAGCTTTCTACATGTCAGTCATATGCTTTCCCTTTGTTTGATTATTTTATCAAAAATTATGTGAGAAATATTTTTTTCTCTTTCAAATTATTTTCATTTTATTACTAACCTTTTCCAGACTTGCATTGTTGTATATATTTGCTTATTTAAATATCGCTAAATATTATCACGTGCCAATATCCGACAGGTGTTAATTGTTAAATTTATCGCGAAGAGTAGCAGACGTTCAAATCGCGGTTGTTGATTTTTAAAAGCAATGAGATGTGAAAATTTACAACAAGAGCTTCAACAGAACAAAAGTTTCGCACAAACACAATATTTAAAAAAAATATGTTTTGCATACACTAAAGGTCAAAAACAAAAAACGTAAAGTTTGAAAGATAAATCTGAATTTAGAATTAACAACTGTTATGTTGATTTTATACGTTGTTGTTATGGTTTCAAAAATATTCGCGTTCTTGTGGAAAGTTATTTAAAAAAATCTAAAATTAAATAAAATAAAAATGAGGAAAAAGTTGAAATAAATAAATTAAAATAAATAAATAATAAACTAATTCAAATAAATAAATATATATTATGAAATTAAAAATAAAAAATTGGAATAAATAAATTAAATAAATAAAAAAATAAATAATAATAATAATAAAATTAAAGAAAATAAAATGAGAGCAAATAAAATATAATAATAATATATAAAATTTAATAAAATGATGCGAAATAAAACAAAACAAAATAAAATTAAATTAAATGAATAAATATAAGTAATAATCGTATTAATAAAATAAAATATGAAATACATATAAATTAAAAAAATAAAATTACAAATTTCCACGAAATAATTGTGTCTGCGCGTTAGAGACGGATATTTTTCTTTTTTTTTTTTTGGCATAAATCCAAGTTTTCAAGCACATCGCGCTCTCAATTCCCATTTAAAATTTGTTATATACAAATTTGTAACACACATAGTTCATACACATACATATATACACATAAACGAAGTTAACAGTATTTAAAGGAAAAAGACACAACAACATGGCATAATATTTGCTTCCAAAAATTATACACTTTTTTATAGCATTTAGTGCATCCATACATACAGTATGTAATAATATGTGTATGTTCATGTGTGTATTTGTAAAAATTCTTTTGTCGGTGAAATAGTAGTTTCCGTATTTTTTCGATAAAATTTAACCTTGGACTTGGGCGCTTTTAATATTATTACTGTTTTTGTGTTTATTGTTGTTGTTATTTTTGGTCTTTGTTGCAAATTTAAATTGTAAGTACATATGTATGTATATATGCAAAGCTTTTCTGTTGGAGTTTTTCTTTACGCTAATTTAACACTTACCATTGTTGTTGTTGTTGTTGCCACTCACCTTCTATCCAAAACATCGTTGCTTGTCGTGTGCGTCATAGTTTTAGCTGCAAAGTAAATGCAATTGTATGCAGTTCATATACACGTATGTAAGCATATTTATACAGTGGCGGGCAGTAAAATAGAAGCATCTAATAAATTATTTTCTTGTAGGTGTATTAGATTTCTAACTAAAATATGGTTATCTCAATCCCAATCTATAGTTTAAAAAACACCAAAAATATATTAAAAATATATGTATATAAATATGTTTATTATTATTTGTCCCGTGTGTATCCAAGACTGAGTTAAGTGTCGTAGGTGGAGACATCTCACGAAACCCTTCCACTACCGTAATCTTGCAGACTTCCACTACTATCCTAGGTCAGAAAATTGTGTTCACACAACAGATCTCATTCTGTTCTAAGTGTTATCCATATCATATCATCATTAGTAGTGGTAGTAGATTTGAAGCTAGCTGTCATTATATTACCAGAAACACGCAAAAAAGTGTGGTATGGACACGAATAGAATATAAGGACAATTGACCAACAACTACGCCTTTATCGCATATAACGGACTCTTTACTCACTCTCCTTGACGCAAAATCGAATATTTAAGGGGTTTAACCAGTGGGACAGCAAAAGGTGATTTTTGGAAGAAAACTTCTCCATTCAATGTTTTCCATTATCCAGGGTATATTTGTTTACAAATAAGGTATCTTTATATATCTTTTTCTAACGCGTCAAAGAGGATAATGTGACCCACGATTGAGGTAAAAAAATGAAAATAAAAAGTATAAATCTACCTTAAAGACCTGACGGTATTTTCCATGCCAAATTTACAATTTTAATCCGATCGAAATACCCGAGGGTGACTTTATGCTTAAATTAATGATGAATACGATAAAAAAAGGGTTTCAAGTCAATCGGATCATTAGTTTTTTAGTTAAAATGACTTCACCCGAACTTAATCTTCCTTACTTGTTACTGCTTATACCTAAAATACACAAACAGTTGGTTTAACTGGTTTTATGATAATTTTTTAATTCGCATAAATGTCTATCTAATTCACTTCCCATTTGTACAATAAAATTTTATATACCTATTTGCCAACATTTTACTTTAGCTGCCCATCAGGCGTTAAGGGACTCGCGCATGATGTAATCGGTCGCCTATAATCCTTTATGAATTAATCTTCGCCATTACCATACATACTTATTAATAATTCCCCTTGGGTATGGAACACCTCAATTTATTGCAATAAACTTACATATAAATGCAAGTGCTGGTGTTTGTATTATTAAAATTCCTGCAGACACTTCTATTAACCGGGCAAAACATCTGGTCCCGTTGGTGCCCGTTTATGGGAAGTTTCACTGTATAATAAAAGAATTAAATGTAGGTGCCACAAACGTGTAAATAATAATACCAATAACATCTAATAGTTGTAGTAAATTTCTTAATTTTTATTTGCCAAAAATGACATTATTACAATACATAAATAAAATGTTTTTATATAGCACACCATAAACGTATGATACATACCTATATTTTATTAGCCACACATGGTTGGTAATTTTAGCTAAAAAAAGCGTGAAATGTGGCGTATTTTATGATTCTCGTGACCCCATGTGACTGATAAGTGTGGCTCGGCCAATTTTATTACATAATGTAATTTATGTGTTGTTAATGACGTAAAGTAAATAATAAAATTTTGTCATATTTAGACTTCTTATTTCTTTTCTTTTACAATGCAGTTTATGCAATTATTTTACCAAAGCCATCGCGACCGTATTCAAGAGTTCTGGCTACATTCAGCAACATTCAACTACCTCTCCATTAACTTAAAGCATTACTCACTTCTAAGTAAATTATTTTGTGAATGCGAATTTTCTTTAATTTCCAATTACTTTTTTGTGTTAGAAATTCTTAACGCTTCTACGTACTCTGGTCGTGTTTGATTAGTTGTTACGTGGGCTTGACGCCCTACTCCTGCCTGGGTAAGCCTACTATAACGTAAAAAAAATGTGTTGAGGAACATTTTCACATGCCACTTTAACGTTTTTCAAACACGCAAGCAGACGTTGCCGTAGAAAGGCCAAGAAAAGGGTGGTTTGTCTGTCTTACGAGTTCCAGCGGTACGTTTAGGGGTCATGAGCGTGAAATGAAACGACGACGCTCCGGCTGAAATTCTTATCGGCCTTTTACCTTAAGTGTGAATTTTATTGTTATTTGCATACAAAAGGCTAGCAAGAGAGAACAAAGAGAGGCACTCGATTTTGCCAATTTTGCTGAAGTCGGAGGTGAATGTTGGTGAAGAGTTTTATATGTACACGTATGTATATGGGTTGAATGAACGGATTCACTTTTTTTAAACATCACTGCCGTAGCGTAGAAGCTAGACATAGGTAAGCTGATTTGGACTTTTCTAAAGTTTTTTTATTATTCACTATTTTTTTTTTATTTAATCGGTCGAAAAGATCATTTATCTTCAGTTGTTTGTTGCAAAGATTATAAACGCTGGATTTTATTTACTTACTCGGTTAATTGATCATTAAGTAGAACTCATTAAACACTTAACACAAATTCCTGTAATTTACGATTTCTCATTCAGGTCTCATTAACTTCTGTGCGATTTTTTATTATCAATATTCTTTTCGCTTGACTTTGACTTCTTTTGCTGGCGATCATTCACATTATTTCCTAATACACATTACAGTAAAACTTTATTATTATTAAGATGACTGAGAATTTTTAGGCTCATTTTAAACTCACGCATCAAAATGTGAACATTTTCAATACTTTCTTACTATTTTCACTTAAAAGTGTAATCTTTTGTAGGCACTAAATCAATCGTGATGTTCAGCCATTAGAGTTGAGAGGCTATAATTATATAGTAATTCATAATAAAACAAAAAAAACTTTAAATGCTTATGTAAATATGTAATGAAAATAATTGATTTAGTCTGAAGGTACATAAGTGTGCTTTTAAATTATATACCTCAATGTGTTCTTTGAAATTTTTCAATCATACATTTATTGCTTGGTAATTAAAAACATGTTTTTAGTTGGTTGGTTGCGTGCGGGAAAAATATAAACTGGGTTAAGTAAATTTTGTTGTTGCTTCAAGTGAACCTTGACATCTCTGCATGCCAGTTTGTTTAATTTTTTAAATAAATGAAGCATATTTTACTGAATTCTTAAATACATATGTACATATGTACATACATATATACATACCAATGTCAATGACCGTTTTTGATAATGTGAAAGGGAGGTAAAAAGAAGATGATATTCAAATAAAATAAACTGAAAAAGTTAACAAAAATGAAATAAAAAATCAAAATAATGTTAGAAAAATAAAAAATAAATTATATTCATAAAATAAAAATAAAATAAGAAAATAACAGTAAAATAGGAATATAAAAATAAAATAAGAAAATAAAAATAAATATAAAATAAAAATATACAAAAAAAAAATAAAACATAAAAAAATTGAAAGCAAGAAAAGGGTATTTAAAATAATAACATAGCCTAATACAATAAAATAAAGTAAATTCAACAGTAATAAAATAAAATGAAATAAAAAAATAGAATAAAACTCGCGTGTCATAATGTGGGCCAATAAATGAATTCAATAATTAATTTAATAAATCATAATTAAAAAAAGAAATAAAATAATATGAAATGAAAAATATATAAAAATAACATAATAAATAGTAAAGTAAAATAATAAAATTAAAAAAAATATCAAATAATAAAAATATATAAAATAAAATAAAAAATGTAATAAATAAAATAAAAATATATAAAATAAATTGAAAAAATAAAAAATAGATAAAACAAAAAAATTGAAAGAAATTGAAAACCTAAATGAAGTCAATTAGAACAAAATAAAAAAAAATAGAAAAATTCACTTGAAAAAAAAATTAAAGATATATAAAATAGAATTAAAACATTAAGGTCGATTTTTTTTAAATTGATCAAACAATCCCTTGCCTACTTTTACTTAATTATTTATACATGTACATATTTTTTATAGTTTTATTTATTTTCATTGGCAAATAATATTTTCTTTTTGAAATTCTTAGAATGCTTCTTATTTAATTTTTAATAAAATAATCTTAGTTTCTTATTTATTGTTTGACGCAGAAACGAAATCGTTTCAAATCTTGACTTTTTTATTTACTCTAAAATCACCTCTATAAAGCGAATACTATTTAAAAATGCATAACTGCTCGCATACATGTGTTAACTCATAGTTTCTAAGCTGCCACTTCAAGCACTAATCCTTGATGACACATTTTCTTGCCATCACTTGGCGCAGTTCCCACGCACAGATTCTCATGAAAGCATACATACTATATCTACGAGTATGTTTGCACGAGTAAATCCATTGTGAAGTATAAATATATACCCATACATATATTTTAAATGTTTTTTTTTTGTTTATTATAAAATATATACATAAATTTAAGAATGGAATTTTTCAAGATTGTTTACTCGATATTGGTGTTGTTATTAGCGCTTGCTGCTATTTTCAACGATATAAACACGCTGGCATTTAAAGATATATAAATTCCTATGTACCGCCTTTATATTGATTGACTGGGCATTCTCAAATAGTTATGAAGTTTATGAATGCGGCAATTTTTGTTATTTGAGAATTCTCTTTGTTCATACTTCGATTTGAAAATAATATTGCGGACCATTTACCTTTCTGCACTTTCAATTTAATTCAATTCATAAATATTCATACTCGACAACTAATTGCTTAGCATTCTGAGTGTACTTTGAAATATCGCTACAACAACAAGTACACTTAAATAAAAATGGACAACATCCTGCTGCACTTATATTTAGAACAAAAGTGACCTCTGTTCCGCAAATATCTGTTTTGATTTGCTCCAATGGCGTTGTACGCCCACAACTACTTGCTGCAGCGCTTATTGAATGGGACACTTCGGGGGACTGGAAAAAGTTCGAAAAAGCTGCAAAAAAAATTGGTCAATAAATATGTAAAAGTAAAAACTGAAACCCAATAAATATTTAAAAGAAATAATAAAAAGATAAAACATTAAAAAAACTAAAAATAAACAATAAATAAAAAATAAAAATTTGTAAAAGTATAAAAATTACCAAAAATAAAATTGAAAAAAAGAATAAAAAAAATTGAAATTTATAAAATAATAAATCGAAAAGCTTTAAAATAAATACTAAATGTTAGTTGATGCAAGAAAAAATTAAAAAAAAAGAATAGAAATATATAAAAATGAAAAGTCAGATATGATCATTATGAATTTTATCAAAGACATTCGCTTTTTAATTATTATTTAGTATTCTGTTCAAAAATAAAATTGGGTTTCGAGCAAACCTTTTTTATGCAAAATTAAATTTTTTATTTTTATTTTTTTGATCATAACGAATCGCTCAAAACGTTATTGGACCTTTCTAATATATGGCAGATGGTAAAATCATTTTGTTCTGTACTAACCAACAATATGGAAAAATATTTTGCAATATAACTCAAAAGAAAATCGTTAATTTGAAAAAAAAACTCAAATATCAATATTATGATTAGTTATATATATATTATATTATTATATTATATTATAATAGTATGAAACATTTAAAGTTCCGATAAAAGCATTATTAATTATTAATTCTTATTATATAAGTTTTTTTAATTGAAAAAATCAAAAATAATGATTGTTTTCGTTCCCTGATAAAAAGGAAAATATATATTCAATATAAAAAAATAAGTACATAAATAAAAAAAATAAATACTTAAATATAAAAAAAAAATAAATAAAAATTATATCTGATCGAAAAAAATAAAATAATAAATAAAATAAATTAATAAAAATTTAAAGATAACGTAAAACGAAAGAGTAAATTAATAATTTGATAAAAAATTAAGTGAAACAAAAAAAGTTTTTGGTAATCGAAGATAATATTTTATAGTTTCTAATTAATAAAAAGCGAACTTTTTGTCGTCCCCCTCTCTATGTCTGATACTAATACTTAGTTTGGCATCATTGCACATACATAGATACATACATAGTTTCATTGATGCTGCTCTGATTATTGCTATTGTAAGTGTTCTGTGTTGGGTTTGTTGTTGTTGGTTGTATTAGCTCGCCATTGTTTTTTTTTTTATTTCGGTCGGCGCCGCTGACGACGCGATTGTAATCTCTTCCATTTGACTTTGACACTGAAATTAAAATTGTTGTGAATTCCCGGCGTTTAGATTTGTATGTATTATGTAAATATATTTCTTTGCAAGTTTAATGATGCTGCTGCCTTTCAGTTTATCTTCTATTTATATTTTATGTTCCTTTTTTGTTTTTTTCCTTGTATTCTCAGCTTATGGTTTTATAGTTTTATTTTGTCAGTAGCGGTTTTTGGGGAAAGTGATTTTGTTTGACGTATGTTTATATATAAACATACATATATGTTTGTTCCTAAATTAGTGTTTTTTTTTTTAATTGACGGAAATGAGAAGTTGTGGGATTTTAAGAACTTTTATGATTTATTCAAGTATTTATTATAATTAGTATTTTGTGGTTAAACATTTTAAGACTAAGAGAATGACGTTTGCTTTAATGTAATGATTACTGTTTTTTTTAGCAAAAAATACTAATTGAAAGTTGTGTAAATTTTCCAATTAATTCATTGTCATTAATTGTGTGGGTCATGCAACTTTTTAATGAAATTTATATGAATTGCTCATTTGTATAAAAATAAGTAATATATATATATTGTAACCGCTGAAGCTATTTTCGGACGAGTTCCTCCCCCAATTTGTGATATGATTCTTAATATTTTCCAACAAATGGAGGGACCTACAGTTTATTTTAAGCCGCCTCTGGACAATAGATTTCTAGGAATAGCTTTCATTATATGGTAGAAATGCACTCGGAGGCCTTGACATTCCCAGCCGAGCGGCGGCCGCAATTAGAAAAATTAAAGTTCTTTAGTTTCGAATGTTGGTTGAACCAAGACTCGACCTCTGTCTTTCGGAATGATAGTAGCCAAAGGTAACCACTCGACGATTGCGGCCGCCAAGTAATAAATACATACACATATACATATAATCATATTAAAAATTATTTTGAGAAGATTTTTACTTGGAAAAGCTATACATATATCAAATTATTTGTAGATCTGTATACCTTGTCATTGCGGCTATCAAACGGGTTGCCCAGGAAATGGAAATGGGCGGTTTCGAAGCGTATAGGCCAAAGAGAAACCTGTGTTAAACGCGTTGGTTTAGGGAACATCCAAAGAAGTGGTTAATGTATTTCACATAGGGTCGAGTGTACATACATTTGCAGAATTCAAGCCTTATTTGCGGCATTACTGCAGGCTCCCACGGGACAGCTAATTTTCCTCATCTGCCACAGATGTAGGACGATGAGGTCAATCACACGAAAAGAGTTATAAATTGCGTTGAATGAATGGCATTTTAATCGTGTCGATAGGACTTGTTGTTGTTGTGGCGATCAGTCTAAGTCAGCGAGGTCTTCTAACGGGAGGTCCAGGAAACGAGCTGTCTCGACGGGTTCGTACCAGAGGGAGAATGGGGTTAGATGATTTCGTTTTAGTGGGCTTGCCAAGGGGTGGTTGAAGGACATATGTACATTAGGTATGTCGGGGTCGAGTCTGGATAAGTAGGTGTTTAATCTGCAATAATATCCAGGCCTGAGTTATGCCAGTTTTACGCGAGATTCTCGCGGCAGCTCGAGCTCTTCGTCTGCTATAGGTGGTGGTTTGACTCCGAGAACACCGTGTACTGGAAGAGAGTTCAAGAAAATGTTGACGGACTCTCGGTGAATCGCATTTAATGATTGCCTGTACGCCGTCTTGTCCAGCGGTTGTTGTAAATGGTGTTGAATACAGTTCTTTAGGTCGAGTACTCCATTTCTGATGTACCTGGGTGGAGGTTCCGAATCTAATAAATGTCTGTTAGGGTAGCATCCTAGCAGAAATTGCTTGCACAGCAAAGCGTTTTGCTCCTTAAGTCGAGTGAGTGTTGTTGAGTATCAGGTCCTGCTAAAGTTGATACTCTTGTTCAGAAGAGTTGCCAACTGGTTTTTCATTGTTCAGGGTTGTCGCATTGCCCTTTTCTTGTACCTTCTTTCTAATGTACTATCATTATTTTTCTTTAATTACCTTTTCAAATATGCATACTTTTGTAATTTCAGATTCTCACCCAATAACCGGAGCAATAGTTGAATGGAGACATTATGGTTAATCTCAGAAATTGAACTCGGACCTTTAAAATCAAATCTGCGCTCCAAGTTTCCAATGCGTACAACGGCGCTGAGCTAAACTTAAGCGTAAAAGTAAAATAAATAAATAATTCTACACAACTCTGTAAACTTGATTTCATTGAAGACTTTCTCACTATTTGCGACGAGCCGCGATTTATGCCCGGAGCAGGTACCGGGCAGTACCGGACATGTTGGAACGTCGTCCCTTATGGGGATTAATAGTGTTGCTAAATGTATGCTTCGTAATATGGCGAATGCAGGAGCCCGCATTGCTCAGTGTACAATACGACGCCAGTGGTGCAGGGAGCAATGCGAATTCACAGCCGAACAGCGAAGTACAACACGCCTCGCAAAACCAACAACAAATAGGAGACCAACAGTTGCAGCCAATATGGCCGAAGGATTTAGCGTTGCGTAATGTCAGAGAACCGCCGCAACAGCATCAACAGCAACAACTATACGCCGGCAAACATTTACTAGCCGAGAGTGCTGAAGCGTACGAAAGTGCTATTAAAGTAACACGCAAAGCGGACGATGATGATAGTCTTCTACATATTAGCGGCCACATTAGCAGTAGTACCGGTACCAGTACCAATAGCATCAGTAGCAGTAGCAGTAGCAGTAGTAGCAGTAGATCCAGTAGTACTAGTCGTAAGAATAAAGATAAACAACTATTTAAGGAATACGCAACGACGAGTTCGAGAAAAAGTACGCCCTCACCGCTAGTCACTGCAGCAACGTTGCGT
Organism: Ceratitis rosa; assembly: GCA_037013455.1. Lineage (NCBI taxonomy): Eukaryota > Metazoa > Arthropoda > Insecta > Diptera > Tephritidae > Ceratitis > Ceratitis rosa. The sequence goes on from JAWMAG010000041.1 coordinate 1,470,934, forward strand.
AATAATGCCGATTTGCAAACGACGACGACATTAAGTGCGCGAGCGTACACATTTCCACCGGGTGACTTCCATCAATTAATCGATCTGCACGACTTTACGTACCTTATAAGCCAAAATGGCTGTAGCCGAGATATACAGGCGCTCATACTGGTGCATTCGGCGCCCGCCAATGAGGAGAAGCGACGTCTGATACGCGATACATGGGCCAATACGGACATACTACCGCTGGTGAACGGTGTAATGCCGTTGAGAGTGATCTTTCTGCTCGGCACGGTCGACAGCGAAGCACTACAATTGGATATAGATCGTGAGAATTTCGAAAATGGTGATATTGTGCAGGGCTCTTTTGTGGATAGCTATCGCAATATGACATACAAACATGTGATGGCCTTCAAATGGTTTCTCTACAATTGTGCGCATGCGCAAATCCTAATCAAAGTCGATGATGATGTGTACGTGAATACGCCACAATTACTCATCTATTTGGCAAGCGTTAGTACGGCGGCGAGTGATGGTCTGGTGGAGGGGGTTGCAGAAAGAACCTCATCCGTAGCTGCTGCGGATGTGCTTGCTACTGCTGCCATAACAACAATTCAACAAAATACCGCCGATAGCTATAGCAGAGCTTTTGAAAACCATACTATTGAAAATAGTAGTAGTATTAGTAGTAGTAGTAGCAATAGTAGTACGAGTAGTACTAGCAGTATGAGTAACAGTACTAACTCAAATACTACACAATCTAATGCTGCGCAAATGTTATTCCGCCATCCACACGATCTGCTGTTGTGCAAAACCACACTAAATGCTATGGTCAAACGTAGCTATCGCTCCAAATGGCGCGTTTCGGCGCACGAATTCCCCGGTCGCTATTATCCGCCATATTGTCCGGGCTTCGCCATTATCTACTCGCCAGATGTCGCCTGGGCGTTATATAATGCAGCACAAAAATCAAATTACTTCTGGATCGATGACGTACACATAACGGGTGTGCTGGCACAGAACCTGAGCATTGCCATTACGAATGCTAAACAATATATACTCTACGAGTCTGATTGCGACAATTTGCTCAATAAGGTAGTGCGTAGTGATGATGTGGAATTCCTATATGCCTGGCATCTGATCAATCCACATCAAATGCAAAAATTGTGGGAGTTGTATTTGGCTAAAGCGCAAAGGCATTTCTCGGTTACGCCAAAGTCATGGCGCTGGCGGCGTGGCGCGACCAGACAGCAGACATCATATAATCCGACTGAATTCAATAAATTTAAGAGCTACAGATAGTGACATTAAATGTAGGCGCACATACCATACATAAGAGACACAAAAGCATGTACATACAACATACACACATATGTACATATAACAAAACATATTTGCATTTTTAGTAAATACATATTTTGCAGATACACGTATGCACACATTCTCATGCTCACTACATATACTCTTTAAAAAAAAATGTGCATATAACACTTACATACCATACATACATACATATATACATAAGAAAACATACATTTTCACACTAATGCGCTTATATACATACATACATATATACATAAATACGTATTGTAAATGCTTGAGTTTAATATTTCGTTTTTATTATTTGATTTTTTTTGTTTGTAGGTATTTTAAGTTTATTTGAAAAAAATGTTTTTTATTTAATTCAACAAAAAAAAGATCATTACAATTATAAGAAAATCGAAATATGTGTGGATATATGTAAAAAGTATAGATTTAAAATAATAAATTTATGTAAAAAGCAAATTAAAAAAGAAATAATAATAATAATATTAATAATAAAATTTTATCAGTTCAAGACATATTCAAAGATTTTGCACAAATCCATTCATATCTGCATACATGCATAATTACATATACACATACAATACATATACTCAAAATTTACAACTCATTTATACATACATACATATAGTGCAAATGTTCAGCGTCAAAATAAAAATTAAAAATAAATATGTAAATGTTTAAAATCCAAAAAAAAAATTATTTTTGAATTGTAAATTGTGCAAACAACAATGTGAGATGTGAGATGTGTAATAAATAGGATACTGTGCAACGGTATTATGACTAGAGATAGCGTACGAGAGTGAAATTTTATAGCAACAAAAAGAGTACATAAAAAATCAATAATTTGAGTTGGGTTTCCTATTATTTAATAGTATTTTTTTTACACAATTATTTTTATGTATTAATAACAGTATGTGCTAGTAAAATACATAAACATTAACTATTATAAATAATATCTTTTAATTAATATGTATATGTATATACAAAAATGCATAAATACATACGGGTATGTATAAACTTTAACAAAAAGGCATATAAAATTTAAATTAATAACTTAAATTCTAGTTCTTATTAATTGCACTTAAAACTTTTATATTAAAATGTTTTAAATGTATATCATCTTTTATATGTATATGTGTGTTTGCGTGTAGAAAATTGTAACTAAATTGTATTTCTTATAGAATTTTTGTAAAATAAATACATTTCTATTTTTGTTTATTGCTTTTCTTAAAGAAATTTAGAAAAAAAATTATTTAGTTTCTTTTCATAAAAAAATTATCGGGAAAATAATTTCTTAGATTATATAAAAATCATTTACTTTTTTTATTATTGTATTTTAATTTTTTTTTTTTTTGGTTGTGAATTATAATATTTTCATATTTACAGCTGCGAACAAGAAATAGCAGAGCCGTCATTTTTCCTTAAAAAGTAGAAAATTTTCCAACTTATGCATTAAATCGAAACCTTTTTTTTATTAATAAAAATAATTAAAAAGCAAAAATATCTGATGTGGATCTGCAATTTATTGAGTTCGAAACCATTTCTGCTCCAAAAGCATTTAAAATTCAGTATAATTCTGTATGCGATTTTTCTTTTTCCATTAAAAAATTAATAATTTTTTCCAAATTTTTTTTTTATCAGAAATATTACAAATTGCCTTTACTTTATTTATTTAAATAAACTCATATTTTTCCGTTAAAAATTAAAAAATATCAGATTTGAAAAACGCTAATTAATGTTAGTGTTGTATGAAAACTGTGCATATAACTCAAATTCACCGTTATTCATGTTCACCACTGTATGTAATTTGAAAAGCTTCAAAATTATTTTCTTCATGAAATGTGCTTAATTTTTTAATATTTATGCAAATCATTTCACCTTCTTCTTCATTTGTTATTTCTTTGCTTAATTAAAATAAAAAAAGAGTTGCAATAATTTTTTTTTTGCTTACGTTTACTATTAATAAAATTTTTATCGTTCCTTTAAACTTTAATAAATACTCAAATACCAAGCAATAAGTATAGCAAATATGCTTGTACTTGTATGTAATTTATGCTTTAGATATTTAACTTGTGTTTGTTTTAAAATTATTTACATTGTTGTAACTGAAATGTAGATGGGAGATATAGTAAGATAAATAATTCGAAAAAAAATCAATAATAAGTAATAATTTTAATTTTTATGAATTTTTGCAAATTAATTGTTGCCACACCCACTTTTCAATTAAATTTTATTAACAACCAAAGGAGGAGCCATACCCTTTACATTAAGAATAAGAGAAGTGAAAAACATTCAGAAGCTCCAGCATAAGCAATAATTTTTTTTTAATTTTTTAATAAATATATTAAATTTCAATATACATATATTTGTCTTTTTAAAACTATTTTATTTTGGAATACTTTTAAATTTTCTTTTAAGGCTTTAAATTTTTTTTTATATTGTTGAATAAGTTTATATTCTTTTTAATTTTTTTAATGTTTTTATTTCTTTTTTTTTTTAGTTATTTATATTTTTGTAATTTTTTTATGATTTTTATATTGTTTTTCCGTTTTTCTATTATTATTTTTTAAATGTAATTTTAATATATTTTTTTTTAACTTTATAATATTTTTTATTTATATTTTTTGTTTTAATATTTTCAAAAGTTTCTTTCGCTGACAATGAAATTCTGTACTCCATTTAAGAGAAAATGAAGAGAGATAGTAGTAGATACAGTTGAACTGATGCAACTCATATGTACCAAAATAATCTTAGATTTCTTATTTCTAAAAATTTATATTAAAAAACCTTAATAAAAATTGGTATAAGCATTAAAAGTCGTATATAATAAGTGATTGGCGTACAAAAGAAATAAAATTAAAATGTAAAGTTTGCACAAAATTGAAGCATACATATGTGCATACATACATATGTTCTCCAAAAAAAAAACAAAAAAATAAAACGAAGAAAGAGTAAGATTTTTGAACCTTGTAATGAATTCAGATGTACAAGTTTGAAAGGATATTTAATAAAATACATACAGACATATATTTATACAAAAATAATGAAACTAAAAATCAAAGTCTATAAAAATTCTTATTTAAAATTGGATAAACAAAAAGAAAAAAATTAAATAAATCATGTATTTATGTACTATATGCATATATTTGAAATATAGTAGATTGTTTGTGGAAAATTCCAATATTTTAAAGCATATTAATTGCATATAAAAAAAAAAAATAAAAATAAACAAAAACAAAAAAATATATATAATACTTTAATATGAAAAAAGAGAAAACTCTAAATAAAAGTGGAACTAGGATTTATAAACAAATATGAGTGTGACTCTAATTTAAAAAAATATACATATAGCTTTCTTTAATTATACTATGCGTTATTAGTAAAATTAAAAGCAATTTGTTTTTTGTTTTTAAATAAAGAAAGAAAGAAATCTTTCTTAGAATTTCAGTTGAAAATGAAAAATAAAAGTCAATTCAATTAATTTTTTTAACTGAAAAATAATATTTTTGTACTTTAATTTTTGTATTTCATTTGGAAAAAAAAAGAAACAACATATGAGAGAGATTGACATACCACAGAGAGCAAATGATAACGAAAAAATCGAAGCACCCATTCAGGTACCTACATACATACATACATACATATGCATATGTATTATGGTATGTTAGGCAAAGGATCTAAGTACGTGTATATTTACATAAAAAGTTATACACTTAAGTACATATGTACGCTTGTTTGTATTATAAGCGAGAATTAATGTAAAAGTATTTAAATATACATATATGTAGTATGTACATATAAACAAATTTTGTATGAAGTTGTAGGTTAAATAAGAACTTTAGCATCTCAATTATTTTATTTTTATTAATTCTTGTTTTTTTTTTTGTTTTTGTATTTTATAGAAACAAACATATATATTTACTTAATTACCTACAAATATAAATTGGAAATTCGCTAGTTTTGAGAATTGAACAGAGATAAAAATTTGAATGAAAAGAATATATATACATATATGAATAAAAAAAATATACATAAATATGTATTTGAGGTACTATTCTTTATTAATACCACAGAAAGTAAGTAGAATGTCCGCTGAGATAATGAAAATACGCCTTAGGGTAAGAAATATTCACTGTAAATTTGCTCACGATAAAAGTTTGTCCAAATTATTCTTCTCCAAACTCAATGTATAGTTATGTACATAAACATATACATACATATGTATGTACGTATAAGAGTATTGTTTTTTAAACAATTATACACAATGTTCACCTCTTATGGGATAAGACAGCTGTTCAGCTGTTCAACACTGAATTATAGATTGAAATTTTCTATCGATTGATTTTCACCTGTTGCCAGTGTTTTCGTTGTAATTTTAAGGAATATTTGGCTAAACATATAAAGGACTATGACAATGTCCTATAATCCTCGCCTCCAATCACTATAAAAATCGATAAGCCGAAGTATTCAAACGGGTCGATAAGAATCGCACGCTGAGAGTGAGAAGACTTAGTTCGGGTGGAACCGAAAATTAAATACTCCAGTTATATGAGAGGTAGGCTTTATTTGTGGATCCATGCCTGTGTTAATGCTAGCCGATGGGATTTATAAGCAACGAATTTCGTCGAAATCTTTTTGTATGCAGTGCTCACGAGATTATAGCCGAGTCTACAATATAGTATTGCGTCAAAACAACTTTCAAAACTGGAGTGTAGTCGCAATAGTGCAGAAATATATGGTAATATAACAAAATTGAAAGAACGTTGGACTAAATGTATCGATAAAAAAAGGAGGCTTTCATTCAAAAAGTCTCTGACTTAACAAAATACTCTCGTATTTCTCTTTTTATAGACTTTCTTAAGTTTCTAAAGTAGCACGAAATTAAATGATTAAATCCCAGCTTAATGTCAGGTGGCTCAAATGATAAAAACCTCAGTCTTCAAGCGTTCATTAAAATTGTAGACGTATCAACTTTAAATTCTCTTATAAGCACTATTTGGCATAAAAGAGTAGGCATTTGGAGCTCAACAGGAGTATAACCAAGCGTCGGGGCAAAAATATTGGTTGCCATATCAAAAGAAGATAGAAAAATTGTATCTGGAAGACTACTCAGACTTATCAAAAGTTCGAAATGTTCTTGGAAAACCGGAAGAAAGAGAATTTGAGGCGCTACTTCTAACAATATGCCATTGAATCACTTCGCTTCTCCCTACCCAAGCCACTGTGTCATGGCTGCGTGAGTATTTAGAGGATTCTACTTATTAATAGCCTACCAAGTTCCCATTTTCTGTAACTTATGCACCCCTCCTGTGCTGAATTCCCACTCCTAAGACTACCGTGGGCCCACAACAATTTTTTTTTTTGATAAACATTGCGTTGTAGCTGAATTATTTCAATTATCTGATATCACCAGGATCTTTGTGGTATGAAAGTTTTATTGCAAAATACGCAATGCTCACATCGTCTCAGGAAAAGCAGCGCATAGACTGGTCTAAGCAAATTTTAGAGTTGTGCAGAGATAAAACGAGAGACTCATATGTTTGGGATTGAGTCGAAACAGAAGTTCGGATGGTCTTCTTCTCTAAAGAACTTTGAAGGCTTAGGATAGGAGCAAAGTTGATGGCTACTGATTTTTGAGAGTGTGCCCAAAGTACTTACATATGTATGTATATAAATTATATTTAAAGGAAAACAATGAACGATAAACTTGAAAAAGGAAAAGGTGTGTGAGGATCCTATCTTATGACTTAAGCCAGTGTGTGCACATTTTAATTATTTAAAAATTCGTCTTTCGTCAAACCAACATTTTTATTTTTCATTCATGTTTATATTTTCACTTTTAATAAAAATAAAAGTAAATTATTTAAATTCATCTGCTGCGAACTATATCGGCCGCTGCAGAAGTTGCGCGTCAAAATGCCTGTATCGAACACAGCCAGCATATTCATTGGCATACTAGTGGGCTTAGTAGCTGGCTATGCAATCTGGGAATGTGCGTCATCCTTCATACCAGCGTTACGCAATCGGAAAATAAAATTACAAGGAACCATGAAAATGTCGTTACAACCGACAACAGATGAGGAGTATCGTGAATCCAGTCAGCTCATCGATCTGTATAATTTCAGCTACATTATGAACCAACCAAGCTGCACCACAAATATACACGCTTTGGTTTTGATACATACAGCGCCGGGAAATCACGAGAGACGTAAATTAATACGACAAACTTGGGCTAACTTCGTCGAGTTGCCTTTACATAAAAATAACATACCCTTCCGTGTGATCTTCCTACTTGGACTCCCCGAAACGGAGAGCAATCAATCAGAGTTGGAGCGAGAGAATTTCGAATATGATGACATGGTGCAGGGCTCATTCGTGGACACTTACAACAATTTGACATACAAACATGTGATGGCCATGAAATGGTTCCTCACCTATTGTAGCGATTCAAAAATACTGATTAAAGTTGATGATGATATCTTTCTCAACACACCACAGCTGATGATTTATCTGCACAACACCATGTTGCACGATCAGTTGCCGCAGACTAGTAATGAACAAGCGCCACCTGTGGAGAGGCAACCTAATAGGGGTGTGGCAAATAACAGTGAGCCGCTGAAACTGCTACTCAGAAAACCACGAGATGTGTTGTTTTGCAATCGTAAAGTGAATGTAACCGTCAGGCGTAATCCTAGCTATCAGTGGTGGGCCAATTTTAGCGATTATCCACACGCTATCTATCCGCCTTATTGTCCCGGCTTTGCCATTGTATATTCGGCTGATGTGGTGAAGCGTTTATATGCTGCGGCACAGAAGACAAAAGTTTTTTGGATCGATGACATACATATAACTGGTATATTGGCTGAGAAATTGGGAATCAGTATCAGACCAGCGCAAGCTTTTACCACGATTTGTAACTCGAATCAGCCAATATGTAATAGATTGTTGGAAGAAAGTGGTAGTGCGAGGGGAGAACGCGCAAATCTGGATCCAGAGGAATATTTGTTCACACTGCAGCCGAAATCTTTTCAAATGCATTCTATGTGGCAGATGCAACTTAAACGTCTGAAGGAGTATATATTGAAGAATATGTAGGACAACGTTGCACATATTGATGCGGTCGAGGGATAAATGTGGTAATTTTGAAGAAACACATAGACATTAAATTTGTATCCATTGGAGATGTATAAACATTTTAAGAAGAGTATGGTTGGTTTTTTATACCTTTCATGTAATGAAATGGTTTAATAACTATGGCCTGAAGTATGTAAGTACCGGAAGGAGAAGATATAGACCCATCCAAATTTATACCGATCGGATCAGAATTACGAGTTTAACTGATTTAGACATATCCGTCTGTTTGTATGCAAACTAGCCCCAAATTTGGTCAAAATTCCGTCAAAAAAGCATCTTAAAAATATAAAAATATTGACACAGAAAATCATCGAAATCGGAAAATTTTAACGCCCCCTCCAGCCAATTTTTCAAATATGAGAATCAATATTTAATCCTAAAATAAACACTTGGACAACTCTTCTGTCTTGTTATAATTAAGTACAAAATCAATTTTTTTTTAATTTTGTTTTCATATTGAGCGGTGTTAATTTTACACCTAGCGGTCATGAGCGACAAGCGTTATGAAAGCTTTGAGCTTTTGCTCTTCTGCTGTAACTGTTACTAACAGTCAATGTTAATATGTACAGGGCAACTCGTACTTGGCAACTTCTTGAAATACTGTTACAAGCGCATACATATTTGAATTTTAAAATTTTCGTTAATCGTAGCAACCAATGAAACGTTGGACTTAAAAGCTCTCATAAGTAATACGCGGAAAATAATTCGTAAGCAGATTTTGTTCATAGGTTAGCTTCGTGATGATTTAATTAAAGCATAAAAATATTTCACTGATGTAAAAAGGAATTATATTGTAGTTAAGAGAATTAGCAAATACATATATACATACGTGCATAGTTTACTGGCTTTTTGCCACACCGACAGTGGTTTAGTAAAAGCACCAAGCAGATTGTACGGAATAGCATGTAAAAGTGGGACAAATGGTTCCGCTTGTCAGTGCTTGGAAGTTTATTAATATAGTAGATAAATCAGGTCTACCGTGAAATTGCTCAGGTGCTAACGATTCCAAGCAGGGGTAAGTGCATAACTGGTTATCCAGAAGGAATGTTCCAATACTCATACATACATATGTACGCATAAAGTGATATTTGTGGAGACAAGAATTATCAGTCGTGGATATTAGTCCAATATAGAAACCAACCAATATCTCTCCTCCCCCCAGTAGCGAAGACTCTTGAGGCCTTACTGCCACCGACGTTCACACAGCATCTGAGTCCAGCATCAGATCAGCATGGCTTCCGCAAAGTACACAGCACCACAACTGCACTTAACGCCACAAACACTCAGATAGTAAATGGTCCCAACCTTAGTAGCATTGACCCTGACACTGTCAACCATTCAGTCTACTATCGAACATTGAGGAATCCTCATTACCGCTGGGATTGAAGAGATAGGCCATGAGCTACTGGTCGTCTATCATCGGTAGAATTTCGAAGTCAAACCTCAAAACTCAAAAAGATTAAGAGAGGGGTTCCGCAGGGTGGTGTCTTCTCCTCAATATTGTTTAGCTCATATGCCGATTAGTGCTCGATATTGGCGTCTGACCAGGATATTGATTACTTATGTATGTTCGAATGTAAGCTGCTATCTCAACGATCTCTCCCACTTCTTCACTGCTAGACAACTAAGACTGCAACCCACAAAAACGTCAGCTACCCTCTTCACCAGCTGGACGAAGGAGTACAAGGAGTACTTTCGCATCTTTTTGAATCTGGCATATAAGATATCTTAAGCCGACTTATTTATCTTGTGCATCTAGTTCTACCCAGCGCGCTCTTAGCGGAGTAAATAACCTCCAACACCTTCCAATTCTCTGACGGCACATAAGGATTTTGTCGTTTTAGTAGAGGACAACCTTGTACTTTTGCTATTGGGTTATATGAAAAAATTCTTTTTTAGAATTACCCTATTGATGGTACTATAATAGTAACATGAATAGAGCGTTACATACCCATGATGTGTTCTTCAAAGCGATAATTCTTCTGCAGGTTGGACTATCAGAAAAATGTCTTAACAAAGATATGACCTAATTTATGCCTCATTAGCATGAGGAGCGAAATGTATGTACTCCTATGTATGCATTGTATTTGTATTATGCACATCGACTTATATTTACGTACACATACATATGTATGTATGCTCTATTGTATTGAAACCTGGATTTTATACCCGCTGCTGTACTGCATGTACAGATTTAGAGGCTAAAATGAGGCTTAGAACAATTTGGCCTCCTTCAAAGACTATTTCCATACTGGTATTCAGAGAGTGAGTTAAACTACCAACGTAGTCGTCGTTTGGTGCTCGGAAAGAGGTAAAATAACTCTCTGCAGCTAACCTTCCATCTTCCATCAACTCTCCCCATTTGGGGGAGTTAGACTGAATGGGAATGGGTGTGAATGGGAAAATCCCAATGTTTTGGATCAAGGAGCAATTGCCATATTTATTTTCTTCTTCATTTGCTTGGGCACAGCTTATGCGACTATAGGCGAATTAATAACATTGCGCCATTCATCCCTACTTTTTCTGTGTAGCGCCAGTAGGAAATGCCAAGTGAAACCAAGTTGCTCTCCACCTGCTCCTTCCAACGCATTGGAGGTCTTCTTCTTCCTCTGTTTCCATCGGCGGGGCGGGTACTTCATCGAATACTTTCAAATCTGGAGTGCTTTCATTCATTCGGACCACATTTCCTATCCAGCGCAGCCGCTGTTTCTTGTTTCGTTGAACCGTTCCATCGTCTGAGGAATTCGCCGTTGCCAATACGGAAAGAAACATAAATCGTTTGCAAAACTGTTCACTCGATGATCGCCAGGTCTGACTCATCGGAGGTCGATATCGCTTCTGCATCAAACAATATGACGGAAATGATGGGGTACTGAGGAGAGGACTTTACTTTTCATATGCTTTCTACTGTGCTGTCGAAGGCTGCTTTAAAATCGAAGGAGTGGCGCGTTTCGATCTTTCTTTTCTTGGGTCTTTTCCAAGATTTGGGGCATGGAGAATATCTGATCAATGGTTGATTTACTAGGCCTAAAGCCACATTGATAATGTCCAAACAGATTGTTGGCGATAAGCTTTACTCTTTCAGACAATGCGCTCGATAGGACTTTATATGCGATATTTAAGAGGTAATAGGCGAAACTGTGGGGTCACCTATTTTATGGATTTCCATCATCATCAATTGGGTTTTCGGGTTCACCATCTCCGGGTGTTCCATTTTCAGTGCCATTTAGTAGGCTGGAGAAGTGTTTCCTCCATACACAAGTATGCTCTGAACATTGGTCACCAAACTTCCACGTCCCACGTGAGTATCCTCCGTTCCTGAAATTTTCGGTTAGTCGCTAGAATATCGGCCTCTTTCTTCTTTCGTCTGCACATGCGTCTTGCTTACCTCTTCAGCTCTCGGTATCAATACCACCCCGCACATGTTGGGGTCGATAGCAAGATTGCGATGTAGACAGTGTTTCCAATGCGGCTCGATATTCCTCATCGTAGCAGCTCTTTTTTCTTCCTCGCACTGCGCAGAACCAATTGTTTCCGTATTGTGTAACGGCGGTAGGTAGGGAGTCTACCTGAGGTGCCGTTCCACAGTTCCCTTACATCGAACTCCTGATGAGTGCTCTCAGAAAAAGGTCTGTAAATCGAATGCAAAAGCTAGTCTAGTTAGAGAACAACATTTAGAACAATAATAACGTCCGCCTGGAGTCCAACACAGCCAGTTCAAAGTAAGTACCTGCGAGCGACTTTTTTACTGGGTATAACAATTTATGTTACATACATACGCGTATGCGAGTGCTCAGAAATAGCAAAATAAAACATAAAAAGAAACCAAAACTTTCAACATCACCTTAAGCACTTTATGATTGCTGCAACGAGTGATCCAAATCTATAAAATTCACAATGAGCGCTCCCAGCCTCTTCAAGACTAGTGGAATTGGTGTAGAAAAACAAACTAGAACATTGAAATGCACTTTGGAGAATAAAGGTTTCGCGAAACTAGACATGCCAACGCGTCACATTAATGTTAAAAGGACTTGACTTCATTTGGACACAAAGCTCGTGAAACTCGTGTTCTGTCCACATTCATACATACACGTACATGCATATGTGTGTGTATATGTATGGTTTTTTTGACTTGCCGACGTGGTACATACATATACTCGTACATATAAATGATGTACCATAAATTCTTTAACGCACATCTTCGAGTCGATAAAATTACCATTAATCAGTAGTGACAACGTTTTGCCACATACAGTGGATAGTTGTAAAAACCAATTAGAACGTACGTATTTTTCGTAAAGTAAAAGTTCGAAATTACATTACGAATACCAGTTTTAAGTTGAGTAGCAAACGCAGATACAACGATCAACATGACTCCCAGAAAGTCTTCATTTTCTCGGTTTTGGTTGCCGTTGAACGCCGTTATGCGAGTATGAACAAATTGTTTCCAACAATTTCGATAACAACGTTGTTTTGGTCCAACAGCAATTGTATTTTTTGTGCTTTAGCCTTGGCCTTCACTTACCTTGAATTGTCAAGGCATGTGGCATTGATGTACTCGTATACGTACTCGTATGTCCAACACAAATTGGTGAACAGCATACTCGTAAGTGAAAGATCATTGTTGTTGACCAGTTGGTCGGTTGACATATGTACTTATGTATAGGTATACATACATATAAATAAAATAAATACAAACCTAAATGTACTACCTCGAAGCCTGGAGGACAAGCAGATAACAATTTATGAATTTTTCGTATTCATACGATTATTTACATACATATACCATATACATACATACATATGTATGTACAATAGTACGTGTGGATGTTTGCGAACTGTAATATAATCGATAGAGAAAATATGAATTTCGGGGGAATACCTTATTAACCTCCGCTCAGATAAATTACTTTGCGCGCTTACATACATACATACATACATACATAAATATGTATGTACATATTATATTAAAATTCTCATATTAATTAATAGCTTAACTTGGACCCATTGGAATATATTTACATATCAACATACATACTTAAAATATAAATGGAGACTGCGGTAGTCCATCAGAGGGTTATGGATTCGATTTATAGAAAATTTATTTAAAAATTTAGTTTTTGTAATGTGATTTGACTTCGGCGGGGTATGTCAGCTCTTCGGAGGAGGTTTAGAAAAACTTGTAGCTCACCACATTTGTTGGAAAAATATCAAGGAGCTCGGCCGAAAATCGTTTCAGCGGCTACAAAGCGTTAATTATATATAGGGTTATTCATTTCGTGGTTTCAAGAGTACAGGGCTGTAGTTGGACATCTGCCAGACTTAACTGTAAAGCCGAACATATTTTGTTTTCGTTAAATGTAAGGCATTTATGAACACGGATCGCTTAACAACCTCACAACGCATTAAATTTGTTAAAAGATGTTACAAAAATGTTGATTTAAATGTGGTCACATTTCGAAAAAAAAAAATTCTTCAGTAATGCGGCTCATTTCTCACTCGGAGGATACGTAATTTGTGTAAATTTCTTTGGTCCGGAGGTTTAAAACCATTGGACTTATTTTTGTGAGTCCACAAGGTGAGGTTAGCTTGTTACTGATCTATCGTATGGGATTCAATTTGGCCTGACTAAGACCCATTGTGATGTCACAAAAATTTGCCTATCAGACTTCATTACCAAGCCATTTTGATTCTCGAATGAACCTTATTAGATCCATGACTTTGATGATAGGGACAGTCGCATAACAGATGGGTGATCATTTCCTCCTCCTCTTTGCAGCATCTTCTTTGGAAGCCTATAAGTCTCTCCGCTGGTAGAAGGATCGGGGGAAAAAGGACCTGATTTCTCTTAGTATGTCCAATTGACGACGAGCGTCTAACAGAAGAAAGGTCTGACAACTTAAAGAATGAAGAAGGAGTCATATGCTGCTCCCTATGAAACGTGTCGCTAAAAGTAAACACAGCGATTCTTGGACGGTGGAAACGTCAGACTCTAGACTTCGGAAGACATCTCTCAGCTGGACAGCGGCATTTTTCCATCAAGCAACCGAACATTCTAGGTGCATACCCTAAATCGTAGTGTGGTCTTTAAAACTGGGGCCTCACACCCGGGCATTGTTTCTTTTTACACTGAAGCTGGTTTATACCAGCGCCCAACCTGGTAGGTTTCAATAGTACAATACATACAAACGTATACATGATCACGATCAGTACCTTTGATCTTGTTAAACTGAAATATTTTGAGTGTAAAACACTTACTACGTCCAATTCATATTTGTTGCTAAAGTTTTGTTTGTTGGATTTTCTTTGAAATGGATAAAAGACAAAAAGCAACTGACTTTTAGTACCAGCAGAAGCATTCTTTACAAAGAACCGAAAACAAGTTACTAGAACATACACATGTACATACCTATATACATACGTATACTCGGGCTCACCTTGCTGCTTATTTTCACGGGTAAAGCGAGTATAAAAGGATGTGCAACCTTGGAAGTCAGCATCAGAACAGAACAGTGAGTGGTAGTAAGCATTGGTGAGAGCTCCAAGACCTAAGATGAAGTTCGTAATCATTACTTTAGTATTTGGGGCGCTAGTTGCAGATTCCTGTGTAAGAGCTGTAGCTTACGTTGCCGCACCTTCACTACTACCGTACGTTTATAGTGCACATAGTTCCTCGCTGACCACACCTACTCAACAGCAATATCACACACAGGATCATCTGGGTCAATACGCATACGGGTATGCAGAGCCTCACTCCATTAAGCATGAGGTACGTTCACTAGATGGCGTAACAAGGGGTTCGTATAGCTATCGTGATGCTTTAGGAAAATTACAAACTGTAGACTACAGGGCCGACGATAATGGTTTTCGTGTGGCGGCTACAAATTTACCCAGCGCACCAATATCCGAACAACCACAGCCACATCAGCCCTTTCGTGAACAAGGAACGACAGTTGGGTCAGTTTCCTTTACCCCCGATGCTGCAGCAGCCGGCGACATTCACCTTGCAACTCATCGGGAGGCTCTACTGCGCCTGGCAGCGGGGAGTGTCACTGGCGGCGAACCCGATACAACCGGCTCAGTTACTGGGTCTATACAATTGCCTCAGCCCGTGGATGATACAATTGCCGTGGCCGCTGCAAAGACAACGCATCTAAAGCAATACGATCAAGACATCAAACCGTTAAACACCATCGTACAACAAGGACGTGTTCTCACCCCGGCAATTATTCCAACTGCATTATCGACGGCTATTACACCAAATATCTACAATTATGGTTATCCATGGCGTTACTATTACTATTGAAAAGATTTTACAAATGTAATTGTTCATGTGAGAGACTTTGAATTGATTCTTTGAATAAAAACTGATTTTATGAGAAAAAATATTTATTTCACAAATTTCTATAGATAATAAGAAAATTAAACCAGCACTTGTCCATTCCACTTAGAAAGTATGCTCCAGTTTAATAAATATCCACCTATAGGACAAGGGAAGATTTCCGAAGCAGATGCTCAAACTAAGCCTTAACAAGTAAAGAGTTGCTCAGTTGAGATGTAGTCCTGCTTCTGGGTATTCAGTCGCACGGCTATACCTAATTCCGACTCTACTCTTGCGTCCTCGGCGCACAGCCTGGAAAAATGAGCAAGGTGGTGCCTTGGGTTACGTCTAAAAGCGAGGGAGCTTTGGTAGAGCCACTCAAACATATTCGGTTTAAGGGTTCATTAGACTATTTTATGGTTCTGTCCAACAGAGGTAGAGCTGTGAACGGGCATCTGTCTAGAGACAAGCGGTTTGCCATATAAATGTGTTGGAACCCACTACGTAGAAACCAGCTCCAATGAAAAAGAAAACAATGCCATGCGTGAGAGACCACACCTTTAATGACGATCACTGCAAATATTTTAAGGGCCCAATTTATGTACTTTGGTAAAACTAAGGCTGACGCCACCGCCATCTAAGTAGTGCGACGAACGAGGTAAAGACGGAAACGAGTAGGACCTTGTGTACTACAGAGGTCGCTGGGTACTAACGTTAACCTTTCAGACCGGTGGATGAACGTCCCACCACAATCCACGAAGTACTTCAACTTATCGTTGATTTGCGCTCGCCCCTTGACGGAAGAGAAGGACAATGTGACCAAAGTGGACAACGAAGTTATCTTCAGCAAAAGAGTTGGAAAATTTAGCGTCCACGATGAAACTGACCTGAGGCTAATTGACCTTGGGTCATGTAACCGAACCGACTATGTTGTGATATGTCTCCAGAGTTTTACAGATTCAAATTGGTTTTAGACAATGTCACAAACAAAGCTGATACGATAACGAATGCCGAGGCACTTTGGAAAGAAACAGACTGTCTACCTTGCAACCTAGCGATCGACCATATCACGAGAGAGGTGGGATAGATACCAAGAGCCGAGGAGGGAAGAGTAAGGGCCCGAGGTGACTTCCTTAGGGAACAGTGGATGTTACTGATAGTTCACGTGATACGCAACATTTACAAATTACTTTTTGTTTTCAACTAGTACGATGAAATCTGCTTGGAAAAGGAAACCATTACTGACATGGGTGGTGAATTCTAGCAGGTTCCATGGGGTAGATTTGACTTTACAAACCCCATGTTGTGAGACATCAATCTGATCTTTTATAATAACTTCAAAAATTTTGGGGATAGAACATATCTTTGCAATCTCCCTGTAATTCCATATAGAAGATCTACTACCACATTTAAGTAAAGGTTAAATATATGCCTCTTTTCACAAATAATGAAATTAAGTCACTTTCTTTGCGAATGACACTCCCTTTGGAGGTTGAAGTCTCTAGGGGAGGGAACCATTAGATACTTAAGGGAAAAAGCGGGTGTAAAGATACGTCGATTGATCTGCTTTCCAAACTCCACACATTGGTTTGACTATCGGAAAGAGGATCCTCAGTAATACCTCGATAGTCCCGTTTGGTCGCATAAGTGAGCTCATGGCCAACAGCGACTTGAACCTAACCTAACCTAAACATAAACACGAACTCTTTAGTTACTTTCGACCATTTATGATCCCATTGAAATATATGCACAAAATTATTATCATGAAATTTAGTCCACTCATTTAGGAGCAGAGAAACACCATAAATACAGTACAATTTTAGCTGAAAAGAATAACACTGGGAAAGATTTATTAAATTTGTTGTTGTTTATTAACCAATGAAAATGAACACAGTAGCATCCCGTCAACTCTTAATTAACTGGAAAATTTATACACGGCATAACGTAGAAGGTTACTTGGAATATTTGTAGATTTGTAGGCAGCCAAGGGCACTGTAACGGTTGTAGGTTGAGATCGCACCAATTCGTAATTAGCGTTAAGATTCTTCTTCTGTTGCAAGCTTTCATTACGTTGCTTCACCTGTTCGTAATTCTTGAAAAATTCTGCCTTAGCCGCAGCCACCTCGGGTGTATCCTCAACCGGCTGAGGAAGAATATCCGTTAAAGCGAAATCCTTTTCATTCTTGACCGATTGGTTTTCCAATATGGGTTTCAGTAAAGCGATTTGCGTAGCTGGCGTTGAAACTTTTCTCGAACGTAATCTAGCTTGTGCATGTGCGGCCATGTGTTGTAAGCGTGCCGCCGCTACCTCTGGTGTTTCCACTACAGCCGTGGGTGCCTCTAATGGAGCTGATGCGTATGACGTTGCAAACTGCTTTGGTAAATTGGTAGCCGCTACACGAAAACCATTGGAATCGGCAGTGTAAGCGACGGTCTGCAATTTTCCATTAGGATCTACATAAGAATAAGAACCCCGGGTAATGCCGTCCAGTGTGCGTACTTCTTGTTTCTTCGAAAGCGGTTCACCATAACCATAAGAGTACTGACCGTAGTTATCTTGTGTATGATATTGGTACCTCTCGGCCGGTGCTAAAACACTCCAAACTAAAGGTGCGGGGGTATTGGGCGTTTCATAGTAATACCCATCGGCAGCGACCAGTGCAAGAACAGCAGTTAAATGGATGAAAAGCAGCATTTTGCTTATACACTGATGACGTAGTAGCACGTAGTAAAATATTATTTAGTTAAACAATTTATAGAGCGCTGCTAGTAATGTTCAGTAATGCAATGCACTAGTACTCGCTCTAAAGGACTCTGTTGTCGGTTTGAAGAAATATTCTGGCTTTTATACAAAAGATTTGTGTTGCTGAAGCTTCTTTTATTATGAGGACATAATACAAACATGCATACCAAAACATTTCCTCTTTTTTCGGTTAACTGTCTCATGATCTTGCCACATATCCACATACATACATTCATATGTTACCTAAATGAAACATTATTGTAAGTACGCTTCTGTGCGACTCTCCGTCCGTCATCCCACTGTCAATCGCATGTTTCAATGTTTCATAAATCGCATTCGCCCCCAAGAAGGTCGTCCAGTTTACTTTCATTTGTTTGGCGTGGTTAAGACGAGCCAAGACGCACAGCACGTTTTCATCAATGCTTCACATGTGTCTCTCTGCCTCTGTTTGCCTCATAAAGGCATGACCCGCTGCACAAAAAAACAAAAAATAAGAAACAAAAACATGTGAAACACGTGAGCGACGACGCAGCAGTATGCAGCACACATTTACTCAATATACATTTGTATGTATGTATGTATGCGATAAAGCACAATGTAAAATCTGTCGATAAATTGGTACGATTTAAGTTAACTGATATACATATGTTTGCATGTATGTGTGTATATTATTAATTACGTATATGTATGTATGTATGTATGTATGCTTTAGACTGAAGGAAGGTTAAATATTCCGCAAAGCATTATCAATATGACACAAATATTTAGCAATGCTTGTTACCAGCCGAAGGATATATGGTAAAACACGGCAGGGTTGGCTATATTAGATGGACCCATTTGCTTACGCGGCCGCATCCGTGGAATGGTTATCATTACGTACTGCCATGCGGAAGACCAAGGTTCGATTCATGGTCTGACCAACATCTATATTTATATTTATTATTGATAGAGAAAGAAACTCTCATTCTTTTCGCGTTTACCATAATCAGATGGTCGGATCTTCCCAATTATCTTCACCCATAAATACTTTTAGTTGAAAAGAAATTTTTACGTGTTAACGCAGGAGACGTCCCCGTCTGAAATGAGGCGATAATATACGTACCAGAAAACCAAACGAATCCATGAGAAAACTCTGTTCAACGCAAAAACAAGTAACAAGAACAGTTTATACTAAGCCGCTTTTGAACGACTGATGGTTTTTTTAAGAGAGCCTTTATTTCATGCCAGAAATACACTCGGAGGGATTGACATTCTCTGTCGAGGGGCGACCGCAATTAGAAAATTTAACTTAATTTTTTATTTAAATTAATTTTCTAAAACTTTTGAATGCTGATCGCAGGATTTGAACCCGGGTCTTCCCAATGGCAATACGCAATGCTAACCACTCGGCTACCATGGCCGGCTTAAAGAATGAAATCACGCCCGACGAGTGGAACCTAAGTGTGCTCTACCCAATTAACGTGAGATACGTCTCCCTAATATTGCATATAAGGTCCTATCGAGAAAAATAAACCCCATCGTCAACAAACTGATTGGATCTTACCAGTGTGGCTTTAGACTTGGTAAATCAACCATTAACCAGATATTCACCATGCGCCAAATATTGAAAAAGACCCATGAAAAAAGGATCGACACGCACCACTCCTTCGTCGTTTTTAAAGCAGACTTCGACAGTACGAAAAGGAGCTGCCTGTACGTCGCTATGTCTGAATTTAGTATCCACACAAAACTTATACGGCTGTGTAAACTGACGTTAGGCAACACCAAAGGATGCGTCAGGATAGGGAAGGACCGCTCCGAGCTGTTGGATACCAAACGAAGTTTGAGACAAGGAGATTCCTTATCGTGTGACTTCTTTAATTTATTGTTGGAAAAAATAATACGAGCTGATATATTGCTGAGCTGTACGAGATATATGGTGCCGGACTAGGTTATGTGGTCCGGATGGTTAAGAATACTTCAGTTTGTTGGAAGCAACGGAATAGGAAGATCTCCGCTTCATTGGAAAGACCAGTTAAAGAAGGGCCTGGCTGTACTTGTCGTTTCCAACTGGCGCCAAACAGCGAAAAGAAAAAATGAATGGCGCAATGTTCTCAACTTGGTTAAAATCGCGTAAGCAGTGTCTACGCCAGCATAGAAGATGAAAAGTATACTTAGATATGAGCTCTTAGAAATGGATTGGATTGGCTGTGTGGCTGAAAATCGCGGTATTTCGTACAAGAAATTCCCTCAAGCCTATTTTTGTTCACGAAATGAAGTAAGATTTATGTTTATATTGAAATTCTTTTATTTCTCTTGCGGAATATGATATATAATAGTGTAATTTTAGATTATCTTCTTAATTTGTAATAACACTTAAAGAGCTTAAGGATCTTTACCTAACATGAATATAATTTCTATTAATTATATACGTATATATATATATATATTTATGTTTTGTTGATCCTCTTGGGAAGATATATATTTACTTCCTAAGTACAACTTCTCACTCAAATTATTGGCAGAGAATTTATTAAAATTTCAAAACTGGCGCTTTTTAACAGCTGAGACGATTTTCGGCTGATCTTCTCTTTCTATTCTCCCTAAAGACCTAAAGAGGGACAACAACATGTTGTTTTGATCTGGTGTGAAACTAATGACTCTCTAACACTAATTAAACACTGCTACTCACTAAGCTATTAGAGAAGCTAAGATAGTTCAAATCTGGCCATTTATTAACGGTTCATTTAATAAGTTACTGATATCCCCTGTTTCTAGAATTGAAATCTATTTGAAACCTTTTGTTAATTGTATCTAAAAATAGGACATACTCGTATATGTATGTATGTATGTATGTATAAGATATGATGAGAATATGTCAAATGTAGTGCAACGTTCGAATGAAACTAAACGTATGTACGTATATATGCATGTATTATTACCATAAAATCATATTGCGAATCGTCGGATATTGTTTAAGAGATGATTGTTCACTTCTGCTCATAGATCGTGTTTTTAATTTGATTTCAGACGATGTGATAAAAACGAACTGCTCAGTGATATCGGCAAACTATGACCACGTTTAAGTGCCTCGTCACGCGGCACCAACTGATGGGTTGTGGGTGTAATAACTGTGTACTTTGTTGTTGGCGCCAGCACAGTGTAATAAGAATGCACCGGTACACGAACAGTGTCAATCGACGTGAGCTTCGGCTGCGTCAGTAAGCGATCAGATTTGTCTCGCAGTTCTGTGAGTCTCTGACCATCGCTTTCAAATGTGTATAATGCACGGGAATTGAAATGATCGGTTGTTGGGCTTAGCAAATCGGAGAGTTTATATGTTGTCATTTGTCGAGCGGCACTGGACAATTCGCTCGCTTCGTTTCGCTCGTCGCCATTATCAATCGCTAAATTATCCACATTACTTGCACCGCCGTCATCTTCATTACCCTCGCTGTCATCTTGGTTGCCTTGCAAACTATCAATCGACAATAGTCCATTATTATCATCAGCATCCTCAGTGTTTTCTAACTCTACTTCCTCTTGTTCCTGACCCGCATCCACACTAAGTTCTTCGTTCGTGCCGCCATTTAAATTATCCGTATTGGCGTTCTCGGATAATATGGCTAAAATTTTACTTCTCGTGCTCTCCAAAATATTTGCAACCTCCTGTTGTGACAGTTCTGTATTTTGATTTTTCTCCGTCAAACCGAGTTGGGCACCGTCCCTTTGTGTTGCCAGCGCCGCTCTTAATTCCGCTTCCCGATATGCTTCGAAGTGCGCTTTTTTCGCTTCCTGTACTTCCGGCGTATCTCTAACGGGCAGAGGTGCAAATATATTGGGATTCTTTGGCGGTTTTGGTAAATTGGTAAGCGCCGCCTTGAAACCCTGATTACGACCTGCTTCATACTTTACAGTCTGCAATTTCCCATCCGCATCAACATATGAATAGAAGCCTCGCGATGAACCGTCCAATGTTAGGTACTCAGCCTTGGCGGATTGGTCCGCACTGTAGCCATACGAATAAAATCCATTCGTATCCTGCTCGTGATATTGTGTATTAGCCGCTCCCGCATCCTGTTTATTCAATGCCGTACGCTCCAATTCGGTAAGTAATAGCTCGTTAGGTGCGTAGTGTACAGTTGACGCTGCGGCAAGGGTCACACAAACTAAAGCGAGCATCAACTGCATTTTGATAGAGCTAGATGCCAAGGATGCTCAGCTGATTTTGAGTATAACCAAAGTTGTGATTTTTAATTTATCGTTTGCACTGTGTTTCACCTTTCAAAGCTGTGGAATAACTAGCTTCAAGCAGTTGCGAATCGTTTTATTTATATCACATAATACCTTTTGAATAATAATAGTAATATTATTGCAACAATTTGTTACATTTGCTGCAGTTGGTAGAGAGGACGGTGCGTGGTACTTTCAATATTATTGTTACAATGCACAGTTTGTCACAAATGGTGACCTCGAAATGCAGCCAATAGACAAGTACCGACAGCCACCACTAAGTTACTAAGCTTAAACCACCAGCTTGGGGTATTAATTGACACCGCCATGTTTTGGCATGAAGAGACCCATCATGTCGGATTATTTTACAGTGAGGCTGACATACTAACATCTTGATACCACTTAGAAATCCAAGCTCTGATTCGCCTCTAAGCCTACATTCGTTTAAATGTATACGTGTATATACGAGTATATTATTTTTACAATTTCCATACATATGCGCCTACGAGGGGGGATGGAATGTTGTATGTAAATACAACAGTAGTTAAGTTAGGTTATACTGGCTGACTGTTACGCCTTACATGGACTTACTGGTCCTTTGTATTGCCAGATGGAGCTTTAATTTAATTCGATCTCAAGTAGTCGTCCTGTATGGTATAACCTTATCGCTTTTTTGCGCAGCTTCCTTCATGTTTCCTGGCATTGGTTCACTAATCCGATACTTAGCAATTTTTATAATCTCCTCAACTAATTCGTTACCCAGAATTCCCTTGCGGCCCAGAACCTCTGATTGAGTGATTCTTAGCACTGCTCTTATGCAGAGTGCAAGGTGCCACTGTAATCTCTCCAATGGTTTCCTGTATGCGATTTTTCTGTTAGTGGTTAGTGTTGCACTACACCAAAGCTCCATAGATCAATATTGGCTTGACTACCACTGTGTAATACTAATTTATGAGGCTGAGCATCTGAATACCCTAATGGGGAGTCTCCAATTAATTGATATCCACTCTCTACTTCCATTCTTTGAACGTTTGATCTTCCCCTCGTATGTACCATATAATGGTATATTTCCGAATACATACACATACATATGTATGTTATATCCATAACTTCCGATGAGGTAATAACACTCTTGTATATGTTATTCCAAACAACAAGCTGATTAACTCTTGAAGACATATCACATATCATTGTTGCTGCAAAAACTCGATTCAAAAAAAATGTCTACCAAATAGATATCACTTTCACTGCGTGAAGTGTTATATCTGTTATACTTGTTTATATGCTAAATGTTTATATAATTTATTACGTATAATATTAACACAACTGTTGAGTTAAGTTCATAGTCTTGATCTTAAGAGGGTTTTTATTAGTAGTTTAGGTTAGGTTGAAATGATTGACTCCTTGGGCAGTATCAGTTAGACGGTGTAACGTCCACAGTATTACGAGAAACACCTACGACCTACGTTGTGTTCTCTTAAGATATTAAAGTAGACGTTCTGCTCTGAAAGTACTCCGCTATAGCTAATTCATCGCCCAATTCATCTCATTGCTTTGAATCTCCTGGCACCCAGTGAAGGTGAACTTTTTTTTCCTCTTCCAACCTTAACATGCCGACAGGAGGACTTCCTCCTGACTCTAAATTGATTTAAGACGTACAACCTCGTTCCCTATTTTTCGCCACTAGGTTCGACGGTGGTATATTCAAAATAGCATGCTGCCGCTTAGAACCGACTTTAAAGTTAAAGTCATGAAAGGTGAAGCATGTTCTCTGCGGGTCAATGTCCCGTTATTATGATTATAGGTCTACATAAGTATAATCTTTCTGTACTTATTATGTATTTCCTTAGTTCCAAATCGGCGGCCGCGATAGCCGAGTGGTTAGCATTGCGTACTGACATTCGGAAGGCTCGGGTTCATATCCCAGTGCCAGCAACATCCAAAAGTTATGGAAAATTAATTTAAATAAAAAATTAAGTTAAATTTTCTAATTGCGGTCGCCCCTTGGCAGGGAATGTCCACCCCTCCGAGTGTATTTCGGACATGAAATAAAAGGCTCCTCGTAAAAAACCGTCAGCCGTTCGGAGGCGGCTTAGTATAAACTGTAGGTCCCTCCATTTGTTGGAAAAACATCAAGACGCAAAACCACAAATTGGAGGAGGAGCTCGGCCGAAAGTTACAAAGTGCCAATTATAGTTCCAAATCTGCGAAATTTGGGCCCAATCTAATTCATAATTTTATTGTGGAAAATGGATTTTAATGTGTTCTGATCTATTTGTTCAAATTGTATAAGAAGCTTCCCGATAGATTCTGAGAGACATTGTATCAGTTCCCCTTCAAAATCGTCAAGTGATGCTCCCGACTTTTTCGATACCGAAAATATTCCTTACTAAGGGAGCCCCGATTCTCTTTTGTATTAATGTTTATGACGAATTAAGCGAATTAAGCATTGGTGTCTTATCAGTACTTTATAATACTGTAGCTACTCAATAAAGCTCTGCAGGTCTTTTCTATAACTACTGCTTCCAACTGGAAGATCATAGCTCAGTTTGGTGGACACAAAAAGATGGAGATGTTAAGATCCTTGAAGATGGTATCTTCTTCTCCTAATACACCTCTTCTCCATTCACCTGGAGCCAGTTAACCTTGGGGGGATATCGTCTGATTGATTTGAAAGTGTTCTGAGCTGGTTCAATAAATAGCTATGGTCACAGCGCTTTTGTTTTATAAAATATTAGCTCCATAATATAATATAATATGCTAAAACTTTTCGAAAGCAAATATCATCGGCATATAACTTGTGTTCTTGTAATCCATACACTTAATTTTTTAATATTATACTGTGTTTCTAGCACTGGCCAGTGATCCATCAGTTAGAAGTGTTCCAATATGCTAACTACTAGGGAGATGCTTTTTCATAACAATAGTTGTCCAAGTACCAGGGTCCTATAGTTCCGATATCGAATTATTGGATTGCGGATACTGTAGAGTAACCACAAATCGATCTGACACAGATGGCGACCAGGCTGTTTCTCATTATTGTCGCTGAAGCATTTTTCGTCACTAAAAAATTATAATAATAAAGTACAATTAAAACTGATTACTCCAAACACTGTTACAAACTTCTATAAGCAAAGCAGTTTAAAAAATCTCCTTCCCGTGTTCTCAAGGGTCATTGAAGTATTTCCAACAAACACTAATTTGTCTAGTCACCTAATGAAATCCCCAATGTAGTGAATACATTACGAGCAATATTTTTTATATTTCTCTCGCGTTTAGTTTGTCATACCGCAATAGACGTCATTCTATGCTATATACACGTAATATGTTTGAACTTATGAGATCTTTTAGATAATGGAACATATTTTTATTCTCGGTTATATTGTATGTACATGGTATATTAGGTTTGTAAGAATAACCGAGATAGATATGGGCACATTTATATACCTATGTATATATAAACATCCTGGAATGAGGAGACGAATCGATTAATCATGTCTGTCTATCTGTCCGTGTACAACTCAAGTAAGGATTTAGATATTTCGATGAAACTTGGTTCACACCTTCCTTGGATGGACATTATGGCAATGCTATGTTAAAAATGAAAAGAGGAGGAAAAGTTTACCACATATCATGTCTAGGTAAAGAGTTTTCTATGTTCCAGATATGAAGCAAATCGAACTATGAGTCCGAACAGATCTGCACACCAGCAACGAGAAAATAGGCTATATTTTTAAATTTTGCTTCGATAAAGGTGAAAACGCAAGACACGCAGATAATTATGGACCTGATACTATGACCACAATTTTGCTTTTACCGATTTCGTTCCGGTATTTTAGGCGTGGAAGCTCCAATTCAATTCAAAAATATATGTATATCAGCTGAGAATCTAATGTTCTTTTTCACTCGAATTTAGTCCTCCTTAGATGTTTAATTAATTTTTGTTTATTATAATTCACATATATAAATATTATAGCTATATATATAATTCACATATGCACATATAAATATTTTGCACACATAATCCCGTGAATATTTATTAAAGATCATTATTTGTATTTAAAAAGTCAAGAGAATTAGTCAATAACTTAGTATTTATACAAATTTATAAGTATGTACGAGTATGTATGTATGTATATTGCATTAAAAATTCATTTAGAGCAGATAAGCAGTCTTAGAGTATAACGAGGCGGAGATAATCTTTCAATACAATAATATTTTAGACTTAAAGTGACAGTCATCGCAATCGAACCATAGAAGCAGTTGAAAAATTGCATTTGAAGAATTTCAGTTGATCGGAGGCTCAAAGACTAACAATGGATTTGAATGGAAAAAATGTGATTTATTCCGGTGGTTTTGGTGGAATTGGACAGCATTGTCTCAAAGAACTCTTGAGCAATGGTATTAAGGTAATTTGCTTTCTATTTACTGCTTTCAAACAAATTACATTCTGCTGTTTACCTTTGCTCATGTACATTGGTTCCCAACCGAAAATTGACGCAAGTAAAACGTTGCTCTCCAAAAGACTGACACAGATTCCCTCTTCGAAGGCGGATTAATTTGTAATATTTTATGAATACTGGCTTTATGACTGAATTGTATCACAGGATTTATGCTTAAATCACATAGAACTGAATACCTATCTAGGCCAACGGTTTTAATTTTAAGATGCTGAATTTTTGCCAAAAATTTGTCTCTTCCAGGTCAATCGACTATCTAGATGTATGCCAAGTTATTTAACTTATCTTATTTGGAGTATTGAAAGTGAATGTGCAGTATCGTCTGCAAATATTTAGATTAGTAATCATGTGCTCGTTGGAATGTCTAAAGTAGTGAGTGCGGGTCCCCAAACATTATCTTGAGGAACCCTAGCCATAACTGGATACTCTTCTGAGATAAATTCTCTTACAACACCGGTGAATCGCCTCTCAGAAAAGTGTTGAATGACGATCTAATAAAAAAAAATTCAGCAGAGTGATTTCGATTTTGTGTATGAGTCCTTCAAGTCATACCATGTCAAATACCTGAGCCACATCAAGAAAGAATGTTGAACAACAATCTTTTCTTTCCACTCAAATACCTTTCCGATCTCATTGATTATGCGATGAACTTGTTCTGTAGTAACAATTTTCACGAAAAGAAATTTAATTATTTGGTATAATCAATAATGGAAAAAAGAAGAAAGTCCCGGGTTTAACAAAAACAATTTAATTGTTTAAAATTGGCTTTGAGAACAATTTGAAGTTCAATTCATGTAGTTTTCACATTATTTTCATTCACTCTTAGCATAATAACGCGTAGGCTATCCTGAAATATTATATTGACTTTGATCCGAAGTATTAGAAGGAGAAGAGATAGCACCAATAAAATGAGCCGAGGTGAGACGACTTGTCATCTCATTGAACACAAACTAGTGTCTCCGCTATTAGGTGCAGGTGCATCATTTTTCGGAACCAACGAGAACGAACGACTAGTACCTACGACATATAGCATGATTTCGGCATAGTCGAATACAGCAATTTTTTCTCATTCTGTTATATAAAAGATTTACAAATATTTTTGCAGACTTTAGCCATATTAGACGTAAAGGAAAATAAGGAGATACTGGATGATTTACAAAAGGCGTACACAGCTTCCACTATTATTTTCATACAGTTCGACATAACCAATAAAGAGAGCATAGCAGCGGCTTTTAAAGAAGTCGTAGAGAGAATAAAACATTTTGATGTGTTGATTAACGGTTGCGGTGTATTGATGGAGCATAACATTGATGTTACAATTGAAGTCAATTTGGTTGGTATTAACTTTTCTACTTTTCATTCAAAGACTGTTTGTAAAATTCAAACAAACTTTTATTTGCTATATTTTTTATTGCAGTTGGGAGTTATTCGCAGCACTCTGGCAGCCCTACCATATATGGCCAAGAATAGTGGTGGACGTGGTGGTGTCATTGTCAACATATCCTCCGTGGCCGGTTTGGATTTAATGCCATATTTTTCTATTTACACTACAACCAAACATGGAGTGACGGCTTTCAGCCGATGCATGGCGGTGGGTTTCGCATTTTTTCATTCCCTTCAATTACTGAAACTAATTTTTCTCTCTTTCATTTTAAATTTAAGGATCAAACGGCTTTTGATCAATTCGGGGTTAGCTTTATTGCAGTTTGTCCTGGCATCACCGAAACAAATTTAGCAGCAGATTATCACAAGAAAGTAACGTTTGACTTTTACCAAGAATATTGTAAAAAATTAAATACAGCAAAACGCCAGAGTGGAGAAGTCTGCGCTAAAAATATAGTTAAAGTCCTTAAGACCGGTAAGAATGGCGGAATTTACAAGCTAGATGTAGGCGAAATAAAGGAGATTACATATCCGGAATTTTGGAAAGCGGAATTTTGAACTGGAAATGCAAATATGGAACATGTAAGCATGCAAAGGATCTAACGTGAAACAAATGTGCATGTGTGTATGGTCAATTCTTCGACAAAACTAGTGGATCAATGGATCTAATAGAGAGAGAGATAGAGAGTACTACTATCAACGATGTACAGATAAATAAATAAAATTTACTTTCAAACCATGTCTTTTCTTTTAGTTTAGCAATTTGTTTTAGTATAACTCGTGGGGTGAGACTAAAATATTTAAAATTCTCCTCAATCAAATAGAAAGTTAATTTTATTATGCAAAAGCTGTAACGCTTTAAGAAAAATACTTTATTTACATATACGAGTATACATACATACACGTATGTATGTAAATATGTACATATGTAACCAAAAAGATAGCAGAGTTTTTAATAACCGCATCAAAGTTACGGTTTATTTTTGCTTTTACAAAAATTTCCATATCATTAGCTCAGTATGTTCTGAACATCGAACACTGTATCGATGTCCTCGTTCTCCCATGAGTACGGTTCAAGACTTTTTATAAGAAACAGCTTCTTTCCATCAAATTTTCGAGCATTACATCTGTCGGTCAGCTTTTTCTATTCATACCTTTCATGTACATGAACATTTTGCCCTAAGTATGTTAGTGCCAGCAAGAGAAGAGATGGACCCGTACAAATTTATATCGATCGCAAACTAGTCTCTCAGTTTTTAACTCTCATTTCCCTGTTTAGGCAGGTTTTTTCTTTTTCTTTTCACTGCAGCTCTGCATACCTCATTGAACCAGCTCTTTTTCCGACACTGTAGAAAACCAACTGATTCTTTGGTGTTGAAATGCCGTCGTTATAACGAGCTGTTGATGAGTGTTCTCAGAGAGCAGAAGTGCTAGCCGTTAAAGGAAAGTGAATTTATGTTTCTAAAACTCTAATTGTGGCAGAATTGTATGCCCCTATATACTTTTTGTGTGCTAAATTTATACAAACTGGCAATTCACGCTTATTATAAGTAATTAAAAGCTATTTTTAGCAGCCATAAAATGATACAGCTTATAAGAGAGGAAGTTTAAAGGCAGCTAAAATAATTTAACGAACAGTTGATGGGGAGACTCGGCGATTCATTAAAATTGAGTAACACTGTTGCTGCCCGTCATCTCAACGAACAGAACTAATGCTTATTTGTTAGTCAAGAAAAATAAATAAATAAATAAAAATTAAACAATTCAACTTATCTAACGTTGTTCTCTGATAAGAAAGAGAATGATTCAGCTTTCTTATTTTGTGATTAAACAAAATTGAGCACAAGCTCAAGCGAAATACTCACAAGCAGCAGAGTAATATTTATCGTGCTTAATGGTTTTAAAAAGTATATGCTGTTAGCACACAATATATAGTTTTAAAGTGACCGTCGAACGGAACAGACAACGGTTTTTTCATCCTGTTAAAAACCGAGCCAGGAGTGCGTGCAAACGAAATTAATCAATTAAATTTACACTGTTTTTAGGAGTATTGTAAAAGGTCCTGTATTTGCCGATTTGTAATTTAAATAATCATGAATTTGAAAGGTAAAAATGTGATTTATGAAGGAGGCTTTGGCGGCATCGGACAGCGTTGCTTAAAGGAATTCCTTGCCAAAGGCGTAAAGGTAATTAATTTTATTTAAGCATTTTTAATTTACAAGCGTTTGAATTTTTGTATCCTTTTATGTAAGGATAGGTTTCGACAAAAATTTGTTGAAAAAAATATTTGTGCAAAAGTTTATAGTTAAAGTTAAATTCACTTTCATTCAAATAGTTCTTGGGTTTGGTTGTATAACACATTAATAATAATAGTAATTGAAATGGAGGGACCTACAGTTATACGCCTCCAAACGGATGATTTTTTTATGAGCAGAGCTTTTATTATTTCCTCCAAGCAATACTCTCGGAAGCGTGACCGCAGTTAGAAAAATTAACTTCATTTTTTTATTTAATTTTCTACACTTTTTGGAGTACGCACTCCTACATACTCGCAACCTTTTAGTTGTAAACAGTACATATTTATGGCAACTCCTCATTCCAAACTTTTCATTGTGCCTGGGATATCATATAATCAGCTTAGTGCAATTTTGTTTCAACTCAGCTTTCTTTCCGTTTTTAATCTTTGCCATAAACCGAATTTTAGCGTCGCTTTTAACCATTTTTTTCTAAAATTATAACAAAGCTGTGTTCCGGAGCTGCGTATCCATTATCTTTTTCACAAAATAATAATAGGAGTCATCCTCTTGCCTGGGGGCGTCTACATATCTGCAAGTCCCCTACTCTAAAAAGTATTTAGAGAGCTCACAACACATCATACTTGTCGTATTTCTTTAACGTAGTATATGCAGCTGCTCAGGAAAGATGTAGTTATTTGTGGTTAAAAATTGTATATATACTACTTTATTAAAAAAAAGTCTGCGGTTTTATTTTATTTTAACAAAAAAAATTTTTTTAAATCTAATTTTAATCAAGTACATATTGCTCATTATTTTATATGTATGTACGATCTTTTGCCACTTTCCTGGTACTTTTGTAAATCGTACAGTGTAGAACTTCTGTGGTCCGTCAAGTTCTGTCAATTTTTGCCTGGTCATACGGAATGTATGTGGTCTGGTTCCTATCATGGACTCTTCAGATCTAATTTTCTCAGCGAGAGCCTGTGCATCTTATAGCTGACGGGAGTTTGATCTTCGTTCGTGGAAATAGGTCTTGATACCTGTTTGACGACAGTTGATATTTCGTCTTATCCTCCTTCAGTACTAAACCTCTCCGTCACTGAAGAAAATAGATTTAAGGGCACGATGGTTGAGACCGATGTAGTAAACAGATATTAGACTCTTCCACTAAAGCTTTCTTTCTTTTATCCATGATCTAGGGTTCCGCGGATTGGTTGGCGCATCTCAGGAAAGGTTTGCTTACGTTTCCAGCGTGTACGATGTAAACACAAGAGTAGAAATCGAAAATACATATTACAACCCGTTTATAGTCTGTAAATTATTCCCCAGATTGCACTTTCAACCGTGAAAAGTGTTGCCAATTGATAATATGTTATTTTTATGAGGTTTAATTGAATGAGACACGCTCATTTTCCTAAATTTTATATTACTTAACGTAACGAACTTCGTATCTCAAACGATGTCAACAAAATAATTCTAATTTCTAATCGAAAGTTTCGAAGTCTATTTTATTAATGCAGATGTACAACAGATCCTTATCGCCAGCCCAGTTATTGCTTGTATGCATGTAGAATATAATGTCTGTATGTATGTATGTACTTACTTTTGTTTGCTGCATATAAAAAGTGCAAGCAAAGAAAGATAAGACGGTAATTGTGTTGTATTTATGTAGGTATGAATGGTATCTTGATTTTGTATGCACGGGTATTAGATTTAAATGTTTTCACTAAATTTATTTACATGAGAATTATATAATGCAATCACAAGATAGCAAAAGTTATTTTTGTTTTAATTTACTGCCTTATTTAATAACGTACATACGAGTATCTACATACATACATACATGAAGTGAAATTTTTATACATTTAGTAAGGAAAGCAAATATTATTTGGATTAATTTGTTTTTATTTTTAACTTATTTATTATATTTATTTTCTGTACATTAAATAATACAAATAATTATATCGACCTCTTAAACTCTTAAGCCAATGGCAGATAAAACTTTTTGCTTTGCATGACATTTCCCACTTTATCAAGCAAATCGGTAATCACCAATCCTATAACATTTTTCCTCTGCAATTATTTTTCTATTACAAAGCTAAAAATATGCTGGAATAAGTAATGATTTGACGCTCTTAATGCCAAAGAACATCTTCAAGAGAGGTTTAAAAATGATAATTTGATTTGAAAAACTAAATTTTGTAATCGCGGTCGTTCCTCGTTGAGTAAAGTCAACCTCAAAGTTCCTCACAAAAATTCCGGAGGTGGCTCGAATAAGCTGTAGGTCCATCCATTTGTTGGAAAAACATAAACCCCCACACCACAAATTTATGTTGGACTTCGGCCGAAAATAACTTCAGCTATTGACAAACGAGAATTATATATATACTATATACGTATATACCTATAAATTAGCTGCCCTTTTACCTACTACCATAACTCAAAGAAATCTTCATTAAAGCTTTGTTAATGGAATCTGTGAGAACATTTCGTTACGTTTTTTGGCTTCATTTACTTCTCCTTTTCAGAAAAGTCAACTTTTGATATAAAAAATACAAATTTTTTTATTTTGAATAATTTTCAAAAAATTCGTTCAAATATTAATAATGATTTGTAGGCGGTTTATTGAAAATAAACGTGTTCCAAGCTGCTTGCTATGCTTATTGAATGGCCTTTCATCGGAAATACGTTTCTGTGAGTTCTTTACAAACCCTGGGTGCTTTTCGAAAATAACTAAATTATTGTTTCCGATGAATGGTTCAGATGGACTTTTTCTGGTAGCACGGAAAAGACGAAGCACTTTTACGTTTACTGTCAGATATATATGAAGCCAACTGCAAAGAGAGAATGAAACTACCTTTAAATTATTCTATTATGCTTAGTATATAAACCTTTTTCTTATAATCCATGTGAGACAATTTTGTTCTAATTTTCCTGTTTGATATAAAAAATTATCCAGTAAATTGAAGGAAAATTTTAATAACTTATGATTCATTTGGCTCTCGGTAAAATGAGTTGTCAGAGATGTGTCTTGCCTAATACATATAGTGTTTTCCATTTTTTGCCAGGTCGGCATTCGATAAAAGTTATGTAGTTTCAGGATTGTGTATAGTCGGGATTTTACAAATTATCTGAACTATTTAATGTCTGTAATTTCAGAATATAGATTATGTAGAGCCCTTAAAGAAGGCTCCATTTGTCATTGCCTTTAAATGGATTAATGGGAAAATTAATATACCAACATGTCTTTTTTATTTTAATATACAGGACTTGGTTATTTTCGATTTGAAAGAAAATGTAGAAATTTTGGAAAACTTGCGAAAATCATATCCGCAGTCGAAAATTTTCTTCGTTCAATTCGAAATCACCAACAAGGACAGTATTACGAAGGCTTTCAAAGCTGCAGTCGAGAAAATTGGTCATTTTGATGTGCTTGTCAATGGGTGTGGCCTGATGGATGATACAAAAGTGGACTTGATGATTGATATAAACTTGGTAGGTCTTTCGCACACGTAGAGAACAGTGTTTTCATAACTTACATATACATACATACATATGTATTTACAGAAAGGTTTGATCAACAGTACATTCACCGCCCTGCCCTACATGGATAAATCAACCGGCGGTCGTGGTGGTCTAATCATAAATATATCCTCTGTTGCCGGTTTAGAACCAGTTCCTTCTGTTTCTGTTTACTCAACAGCAAAACATGGTGTTACCGCATTCACTCGTTGCATGGCAGTAAGTACACGCATGAGAGACTTATTTTTTAATATACTCGTATGTATGTTTGTACACATTAAAAAAAACTCTTTGTATAGAACCCAGTTTACTTTGATCATCATGGCGTCAATTTTATCACCATTTGTCCGGGCATTACGGAAACAGATCTCGTAGCGAACCCACAAACAAAGGCGACATTCGAATTCGCGAAACATGTAGCTGGACTATTGGACCACGCTGCTCGGCAAAGTCCCGATATATGTGCCGAGAACTTGGTGAAAGTGGCAGAAACCGGAAAGAATGGTGGCGTTTATATGCTGGATTTGGGGGAGATTAAAGAGGTTACATTCCCCGTCTTTTGGCAACCGGTTTTGAAGTCTTCAACTGAAAGTAAATAAAATGTAATGTTAAAACCTATAGAAAAATATTAAAATTCGTAAACAAAAAAATATTCATTAACAATTAAACTGAAATGGCGGAAATTTATTTGCTTATTTTAATGTGTTTTTTTTTCGAGAAATGACAATGCTATGTACTATACTGAAACCTTAAGGAACTTCCTTTGCGAATGCTCCGCACGTCTCTATGGGTGGCAACCTTGAGCAAACTCCACACATTGGTTTGATTAGTGGGTGGGGGCCTTTGGGATCCTCAGTGGGCTCGCTCGGGGCCAAGGTGAGTCGATGCCCGGCAGCCACTTCAACCAACTAACCAACCATGAACGGGTTAATTCGCGTTGTTAATTGAGAGAGACGAACAATGGAATTCATGATGTTGTGGAAAAGCCGTAAAAATACAAGAACTCGCTAATAGCGCTTTTCGGTGAGAAATGTCAGTAAGAAATAGCCGGTAACGTAATATCAAAATTGCGCTCTCTGATGCAAATTTTTCTGGCCGAACACGATTCAGTAAACTTGAGTAAACTGTTATTGCCCGTCAACTCACAGAACAGTCAAGAATATCAAAATTCTTTTTGAGAAAAATAAAAAAATTAACAATTCAACTTATCTAACGTTTTTCTCTGATAAGAAAGAGAATGATTTAGCTTTCTTATTTTGTGCTTAAACAAAATTGAGCACAAGCTCAAGCGAAATACTCACAAGCGAAGTAATATTTATCGTGCTCAATGGTTTTAAAAAGTATATGCTGTTAGCACACAATATATAGTTTTAAAGTGACCGTCGAACGGAACAGACAACGGTTTTTTCATCCTTTTAAAAACCGAGCCAGGAGTGCGTGCAAACGAAATAAATCAAATAAATTTACACTGTTTTCAGGAGTTCAGGAGTATTGTAAAAGGTCCTGTATTTGTCAATTTGTAATTTAAGTAATCATGGATTTGAAGGGTAAAAATGTGATTTATGAAGGAGGCTTTGGCGGCATCGGACAGCGTTGCTTAAAGGAATTCCTTGCCAAAGGCGTAAAGGTAATTAATTTTATTTAAGCATTTTTAATTTACAAGCGTTTGAATTTTTTTGTTCAAATATGTGTAAATATTTCAGCTGAAAAATTATTTAAAAAAAAATTATTTACAAAAATTGTAGTTGGAAAAAATATTCGTACAAAAATTTAAAATGAAAATGAAAGTTAATGTCGTCCAAATAGTTCTTGGGTTATGAGAAGCGTTTTTATTTAATGTCAGTAATACACTCAAAAGGCTTGGCTTTCTCCGCCGAGGGGTGACTGCTATCAATAAAAATAGTTTTTGGTTTGTTGGTCAAACCAGTTCTCGAACCCTGGCCATCCGAATGGCAGTACGAGTACACAATTCATCATAATTGTCGTTAAAGTTTGTTGGTACACTATTTTAGTCAATGTTTCTACCATCAAGAGAGTTTTGAAGAAACCGAATAAAATAGCTTCCCAATCAAGCTCCATCGATTTTTGCCTGATCATCAAAGACGTACGTGGCTTAGCGTTGTTATGATGTAACGAGTGCGTCGACTACTTCTTTGATGACATTTGATATTTCGTATTGTCCTTCTT
Organism: Ceratitis rosa; assembly: GCA_037013455.1. NCBI lineage: Eukaryota > Metazoa > Arthropoda > Insecta > Diptera > Tephritidae > Ceratitis > Ceratitis rosa. The sequence goes on from JAWMAG010000041.1 coordinate 1,507,438, forward strand.
TACTATTAGACCTATCCACCTCGCTTTCTAATCTAATCTAAGTGTTCTCAATTGGTAAAGTGTTATTCGTGTGTGTGAGACACGCCCACTTTCCTAAATTTTATATTACTTAATGTAACGAACTTCGTTTTGCATTATATTGTAGCTCGATGCGAATGGATCGGTGAGAGGAGGAATTTTAGCACTAACTGTGGTTGTCCGTGGTGCTTGCCTTTGAAATTCTATTTTTAGCGAGAAAATTTCAAAAGCTCACAAAAAACTAGTTTCGCTTAATAGATTGTAAATATCAATTGTTTTTGCAGTTTATATATAAACTTTTTATTATGATTGTTTTACTGTTAGCTTGAGGCAAAATTAAATCAAACAAAATATTTGTAATTAGATGCAACAATCGAAAATATGGTAGAAGCTCCGAAGTCCATTTTATTAATGAAGATTTACAACAGGTGCTTATCTCCGGTCCATATATTGTATGTGTGTATGTAGAACAGAATGTTTCTTTTGTTTGTTGCATTTAAAGAGTAAAGTAAGGGAAGATTAGATGGAGATAATGTTTTATGGACGCAAGTGTGCAATACTTCGTGAGGTTAGAAACTTTCCCTAAGCTTATTTGCACAAAAATTGCAAAAAGTAATTTTTGGTTTATAACGTACATACGAAGGGTGGCTGAGAAGTTCGCGACCTAAGGTAGTTAGAGATCACATATCATCTCGTTACTGATCATACTACTTTCCTTTCCCGACCCATTATTAGTATAAATAACACAACTTTTTTAATTGGGCGATGTGATTAAATTCCTTGTAAAAAAGTATGCTGAAAGAAATTTTTAAAAAGATGTCATCAGTTCTTCAGGATTCATATGCGAGGGGTAAATAGGATCAGCTGTTTCAACAAGTAAGAAAGACCTATGAAGATAACCCCCGCCCAAAGCGCCACCGTTACCGAAGAAAATGTTCAAAAAGTCGAAAAATTAGTATTGGCTGATCGAAGATTTAAATTGTGGCAGATAGCAGAAGAAGGATTGCAGATTAGCCAAAGAAGATTTTGCATGAACGTTTGAATATGACAAAAATTAGTGCGCGTTGGGAACCGTGAATTCTCACGCCACTCACTGTGCCAAAATCAGTTAGATGAAATTTGCAACCGCATTGAAACTTGGATTCGTCAGTATTATCCCGAGTCCAAACAGGAGTCGATGCAGTGGATAAAGAAAGGGAAAAGGCCACAAAAAAATCCAAAGTGGAAAAGTCGGCGTCGAAGATTATATCTACCATTTTCTAGGATAGCCAGAGAATATTATAATGCTGGCTGGTTTACTTACCAAAGTGGAGAACTACAATCAATGGCCAGTCTTACACTAGTTTGTTGAGTCAGGCGCGTGGCAAGTTAGCGCGCGGAGTCCGTGCTGCAGTTCACACTGCTCGGGTTGCGAGGGATGCCTTAAAAGCTATTGAATTTACAGAAATTTAACATCCTCCCTACAGCCCGGACCTGGCTTCCAGTGACTTTTTCCTTTTTTTCAAACTTAAAAATGGAGTTAGGGGGCGAAGATTTTCAGACGACAATGAGATGAAAGTAGAAAACCATTTTGAAGAGAAATCTAAAGAATATTTTTTCAGTGATATAAAGGCACTGTAAATATAAACAAAACATAAAACTTACATTTGTTTCATTAAGTACTTTAAGCCGCGAACTTATCAGCCGCCCCTAGAAAGCAAATATTAAGTGTAGTAAAAAGAAAACCATTATTTTTCCAATAGATGCCGTTATTTAACTGTATCTCGCGTTGTATAACTCCTAATATTCTGTTGATATTAAATATTCTTATACATATACATACATATACTAAAATATTTTTTATTTTAATATACAGGACTTGGTTATTTTCGATTTGAAAGAAAATGCAGAAATTTTGGAAAACTTGCGAAAATCATATCCGCAGTCGAAAATTCTCTTCGTTCAATTCGACATCACCAACAGGGACAGTATGACGAAGGCTTTCAAAACTGCAGTCGAGAAAATTGGTCATTTTGATGTGCTTGTCCACGGGTGTGGCGTGATGGATGATACAAAAGTGGACTTGATGATTGATATAAACTTGGTAGGTCTTTCGCACACGTAAGAACAGTGTTTTCATAACTTACATATACATACATACATATGTATTTTACAGAAAGGTTTGATCAACAGCACATTCACCGCCCTGCCCTACATGGATAAATCAACCGGCGGTCGTGGGGGTCTAATCATAAATATATCCTCTGTTGCCGGTTTAGAACCAACTTCTGCCATTACTGTTTATTCAGCAACAAAGCATGGTGTTACCTCCTTCACACGTGGCATGGCAGTAAGTACACGCATGAGAGACTTATTTTTTATTATATTATATGTATGTACATATGTACACCTTAAAAACAATTTTTTGTATAGAACCCAGTTTACTTTGATCATCATGGCGTCAGTTTTATCACCATTTGCCCGGGCATTACAGAAACAGATCTCGTAGTGAATCCACAAACAAAGGCGACATTCGAATTCGCGAAACATTTAGCTGGACTATTGGACATCGCTGCTCGGCAAAGTCCCGAAATTTGTGCCGAGAACTTGGTGAAAGTGGCAGAGACGGGAAAGAATGGTGGCGTTTACATACTTGATTTGGGGGAGATCAAAGAAGTGGAATTCCCCGTCTTATGGCGGCCGGTTTTGAAGTCTTCAACTGAAAGTAAATAAAATTTTGTGTTAAAAATTATAAAAAAAAAATTAAATGGTAGGACATTCGTAAACAAAAAAAAAATTTGTTGAAAATTAAGCTAAAATGGCGGAAATTTATTTGCTTATTTTAATGTTTTTTTCGAGAAACTATGTGATAATTTTATGCACAAAAATATATACAAAAAATATATCAAAGTACTTATAGTAGGAAGATAACTGGTCTTCTGCCAGTTTGGTTACTGGATAACTTAAATATTCTTGGTTAAATAAATCTCAAGGTTCGTTTGGATGGAGGGCAAATTCAAAGGATAGCCTAATTTAGTAATTTTCGTAAATATTATTATATTATCCAATGATTAATTCAACATAGTGATAAGAAAACTCTTTACGGTTGTTTGTATATTTTTAAACAAAAATTTTCTTTATTGAAAATTAATTTTATTCAAGTACATATTGATCATGAATATCTATGACCTTTGAGGAACTCTTTCGTTTCATGTCAGAAAATAAGGGGCGATCGCAATCCGAAAAATATTTTTTGATAATTTGGATGTTGGCCGAATCAGGACTCGCTACTCATTACTTTCGAGTTTTATAAATTATTATTAATTACTAAAAAAAATAAAAAAAAACAATATTCAACACTTCATTTCTAGACAAAATTCACGAATAGGATATAGAGAATACTTAGCAAGGATCACGGCCGGACCATCATTCAAAATTATAGAAATTGAATTTGAAAACTCATTTTTCTAATTGCTATGTATGTGTGTATGTAAGTCAGCATGTACGAGTACATATGCAGTTCTTTTTTTGCTCACTCCATTGCCAATTAAGTCAAATCGATTTTGCCACCCATTTAAGTGCTCTCAATTCTATTTAAAGTTTAAGTTTGTTTATTATGAAATCGTTTACCGGTTTCGGTGACGAGACGAGATGACATTCTCTAACCACAGAAAACAACATTTACACCACAGTGCTAAATATGAACCCAAAAGCTTGCCTCATATTTCCAATCGTAACTTGACGAGAAGAGCGCCCGTCTCTGAACAACCAACAAACAACAAACTTAAAATTAAATGAAAAAGACGCTGTAATACTGTTAGGTGGTTAGCGCAATCTAAACATCAAAAGCTTAATTGTATCTGTGTATGTATGTAATTACTAGGGATGGTCGAAATGGAATGAAAAGATGGACGTAGGTAAATCTGCATACATTTCATCAGTAAGTTAATTCCTTCATTTCTTCCTTTTGACTTTCTTCGATAGTGTTATGTCTTTTGCAAGCCATTCGAGGAACTCATACTTCGAGTCGAGATACCATCTCCACAAACTAGGTAATCGGCTGAGTAGTAGAGCGAGTGTCCCGCATTCAGCCGATTGAGACGTCACATCTTGTTACCGGGGCTTCCAGCGTCAACCTCACGGCGGTGAGCATGCATGGTTGGAAGTAACTAAAACAAATTATAAAAAAAAAATCGAACAATCTGTTCGCAAACATATGGTTTGCATACACGCGGGAGCGCAATGAGACTACAAGAATGGCTTAGGTTCGGTCGGTAGTCAGATCCTCAATCATAGTTTTCAACCGACCAACCAAGCATATACTCCATGCGAAAGAAAGAGTACTCAAAAACCACAAACAATCCAGAATGGGTAGCACCACTGTCAGTCGTGAACGCAACTCAAAGCGGAATTGCCAAGAAGTGCCAATAATTCTACTGGGTAGACGTTAGAGCACTTAGAAGAAAGGCACGTTTTCGGCCGAGTTCCTCTCCAACCAGTGATGTGCATCTTGATGCTTTTTAACAAATGGAGGGTACATACAGTTTTTTCTAAGCCATCTCCAAACGACTGACAGATTTCTAAGATGAACTCTTTATTTCGTGTCATAAACACACTTGGAGGGGATGTTATTCTGGCCATAATTCAAACCCATGACAAAGGAACAAATGGAATCACAGTATTTTAAATTTATGCTTCTGATTTTAAGGAGTTCGATCTCATCCTCAGTTTATTGAATTACTCTATGTACGGCTTCTTCCCCAGCACAATATCTCAATACGAGAGTTGGAGGGACGAGAACCACTGAAGGAAACCAGCACTTAACATCTTCATAGATGAGTCACCTTAAATAATAGGTCGGTACGAGAGTCTTCTGTTAACAATTACCCATCGGTGAAGAGTTTAGGCTTCCAAAACATTGCAGTGCTATTTTAGGTGGAAGTAGCGGAAGCAAAAGGGGCCCATACTGCTTCGATTTGCCGGTTCTTTAAGACATGATTTACTAAAATGCTGTTAAGCTTGCATGTATAAGCACTACCTTTTCGTTAGTGACGAACAAATGAGAAAAGACGCCCCTCTTTTAACTTGCAGTCTGCCTCTGGACCGATGGGTATTGAACAAACTCAGAGAGCCCTGTGTAGCGAGACATTTCGGGTTTGAAATCGACAGCAGAAGAGAATGTCATTTTTATCCAAAATTCAAACTCTCGAATTTGGTGGGAATTCTGATCAGACATTGTCCAACCGGACACATGGAAAGATATGGAATTTTTCCGGATCCTCACTGTGGTACTTGAAATAGCAGATTGAATCGTCTAAACAGTCTCCTCCGTTTCCGAGGCTGAGCCTGAAATTTCTCGGTTCCCTTACCTTTACCAACCGGAAGGAATTCTTGTGGTATTACAAAGGACGCAACTTATGAGATCCTCTTAGAAGCAGTCACTTTTACCTAACCTGAGTCCTACTAAACTGTTATACTTATATTATAGAGCTAGATGATTGACGTAATCATCTTTCGGTCACTCTTTTTTAGCTTAAGGACTCTCTTATGAAATCAAAGACGATTAATTTAATATTGCTGATTGAAATTTTTTTTATTCTCTTCAATTTCCATTATTTCCATGGGTTTCACTAAACGGTAGAAGAGATATTTTTCTACATATGCCAGTAGTTGGTTGGCATCACCTCCTTCAATTGTCCCATGTTGCACATATAAACAGCACCATTTTTCATCATCTCCATCGCCTTGACCATATTCATCGCGCACTCCTGGGGCGATTGTTGTTTAGCCTTATTCATCGCTTCAATCATTTCTCCCACATATGATTGCTGACCCATCATTGATTTCTCCCGTAAATTCATCATCATTTCGCTGGTGGTGAGACCAGGACAAACTGTGATGAAAGCAACACCGGTATGTTGATAATGATGTTGATCCTGCGATGAACACAAAATAAATAATTAAGAAAACTTATTCAAGTTTTGATGGAAAATACACTCACAGCCATTGAGCGAGTAAAGCCAATGACGCCATGCTTAGCAGCGGCATATACTGGGAAGGCAGGTGCGGGTTCCAATCCATAGACGGAGGCAATGTTCATCACAATACCGCCTTGACCCATTTGCATTTTATCCATATAAGGCATGCTCATCCATACCATACTCATCATTCCCATCTAAAATTACAAGCCATGAAATTAGTTTTGCTTAAATTAATTAATTTCAATCATTTTTTTTTACCAAGTTCACAGTCATTGTGGTTTCCATATCCTTGTCAGCCAACACACCAGCACCATTAATCAAAACATCGATCTGTTTGATAGCGCCCATCATTTGCTTAACTGCCTGTTCCATACTGGAGCGGTCCATCAGATTCATATGAATGAACATCGTTTTCACAGAGCTATTTTCAGCTTGTAACTTCTGCATCATCTCCATATTCTCCATGCGACCCATCACAATCAAGTTCTATAAAATAGATGGAAATGACATGGAATGATATAAAGAATCTGTAGCCTAAACATGAAAAAACTTTAGCACTTTAAATTGAAGGTCACTTCAGTGTGCGAAAGTGCGACGTGGAAAAGTTGCAAGAACAACAAGCATTCATGCATTTTCTACTAAACTGCTCACCATCTATCGCAACGAGAGTTGAATCGTGAAGCGTCCGAATTGGCAGACAGAAAACAAGGTCAACTGAAATGTATGAGTATGAAGAACTTGAGGAGAAGTCCAGGAGAAATTGAAAATTCTTCAAAAAAAGTAAAATGGCTTATATATTGTTTCAAGACCGGACCATTTACCCTTAGGTGCCAGAAAGAGAATCTGGTGAAGACGTCCAGAATATATTGAGCTTATGGAGGGAACAATTCTCTACCCAGCTGGACTGCAATGGAAATGAATCATGCGAAGATGTCGAAACGAAATCTTAATCGACTACGATGGTATAGATAGATGTTCCTTCACCTGACTCCGATAAAGCTCGAACAGTTATTGTCCGCTTACAAAGCCTGAATACTGAAGCGGCGGTAGTCAATGGCTTACCGACTGAGCTATTCAAGTGGAATATGGCCGAGCCTTATCAGTGTGTGTATATACTTGGTAGGTCTTAGAAAAGACCCGGGTGTAAAGGATCGACACACCTCGACGTGGATTTTAAAGCAAAAAAAAGACCTATTCACTGTATTGACGCTTTGTAACCGCTGAAGCGATTTTCGGCCGGTTTCCTCCTCCAAGTTGTGGCTTTCCGTCTTGATATTTTGCCTACAAATGGAGGGACCTGCAGTTTATACCAAGCCGCCTCCGAACAGCTGATTGTTTTTTATGAGGAGTTTTTTTGATTTTCATGTCTGAAGTACACTCGGAGGAGTAGACATTCCATGCCAAGTGGTTGTTGGTCGTACCAGGATTTGAACCCTGGCCTTCCGAATGGCAGTACGCAATGCCCACCACTCAGCTACAGCGGCCGCAAATAATAGGTATGTATACGTGTATAATTTCGGACTTACATTTATTTTCATCTTCATCAAAATTTGGCACACCTGGTAGCCAATGCCGCTGAAGCCACCGACGTAAACAATATTTTTACCGCTCAAGTCAAACATTTTGCACTTTTTTAAATTTGTTTAATAGAATTATTAACTGAAAAACTTTGTTTTCTTTGCACTAAGCTACTGTAAGCTTTACTATGAGGTCTTTCGGCTCAAGCTTAGACTTATATAGGACCAAAATATCAATTGCCTCTGCAATTGCAGCGCCCAGCTTGCACTCAAGCGTTTGCCTTATCAACACCCAATTGAATGTGAAAAGGCCAATTTTTGATAAGCCAGGTGTGTCTGTAAAATGGGACTTCTACATACTCGTACATACATACATAAGTATCTATGGCTGATTTTGGTGTGTGAAAATATTTCATGTTCTAATCGCCAATTGTATAATTAACGAAAAATAATAATAAATATACGAGTATATTAGGTTTAATTTTATGTGGCGAGAAGTGCAATAAACTGATGGAAGGTTAAACCAAAATAAAAAGAAATTGTGGTAATCCTAATCTCCTAATTGAGCCTCAAAGTCTGTCTGAGAGATTAAAAAGCGAATTATTTACACACCGAATTATAATATTTTGGTTCGAAATCTGGGGTATTGTTGCAATTTTTTTATTTTTTTTTTATGGCTGTTTTAATTATGGCTTAATTATATAAATACACGTACGTATATATTTTGAATTAGCTTGCGGCATATCAAAATCCAAATTTATAAATGAATTTTGTCCAATTCTTATTCGATTTGATATTGCAAAATGCTACTTCGGACTAAATAGGAAAGTAGGAAACTGAAAAGTAAAGTCCTCTCCGGACGAACAAAGACCAAATGTACAAGTCACTCATCATTCCCAGCGTGGGGTGGGAAGCCATGGACATTGGCAAAATCTGATAAATCGGCGTTCGGAGTTTTCGAGAAAATGGTTCTGAGGGAGATTTAAAGCCCTTGGCGTATTGACAACGGCGAATACCGCAACCGATGGGACGATGAGCCGTACGAGGTATACGGCGACATTGAAATGGTTCAGCGAATCAAGGAACAGTAATTAAGTAAGTTTAAAGTTGTAATAAATAAATCGTTTAGACTACGGATGTGCATTATATATTCCGTTATATAAACGTCAAGGTAAAGAGACTTTCAACCACCAACAAATACAAAACAGATGATTTCGACTTTCAGAAAACAGTACGTAAGTAGAGAACGGTCTCAAAGCGGAGTTCTCCCTACCATGGAATCTTACAGTTAACTCACTTCTGACTGATACTGTTTGTGAATAGTACTTGCATACGCCAATAATATTGCGGTAACCTAGAAAGGCCAGTCTCCATTTACATTGTGCAACTTGATGCAGGGGACTATTCGAAAAGTACCGAACTTGTCTAATCGATGTGGACTCCAATAAGGTGGAATTTGTTCTCGTCAGAAGAAAATACGAAATGCCACCAATCAACTTTACCACTATTAATGGTTCCAACCTAAGCCTGGGAGCCAAGGCCAAAGATATGAGAAGCACTCTATACATGTAAAGAAATATATTAGTACGAAGTGGGACTTCAGTTATAAAATCTGTCATTGGATTTTCTTGGCGCACTGAAAAGCATGTCAAATTAAGCCTTAAATGTAGCGGAAAAAGTGGGAGGAGCACCTAAGGTCCTGCAATCTCTCCTCTGGGGCAACCAAGCTCTGGGCTACAGTCAAGTCGCTGTCTAACCCGACGAGACGCGATGACCGGGTGGAAATTTCATTCGGTGATCGCGCCTCGTCGGACCCGAAGAGATGCGCGAGCTATTTTAGCCGGCTTTTTACACTGCATCCTTCGGTAGACAAAGCGAAAAGACGTGTAACCCGTCGTATGCGCAAACTGCCAAACACAAGCGCGGCGCTTGATTTCTCCAGAGAAGAGGTTCAGGGGGTTATCGGGAAGGCGAAAGCATCCAAATCCATCGGCCCTGACGGAATAAGCATGCTGATGCTAAAACATCTCGGACCAGCGGGAGCAGAATACCTCACTAAGGTCCTCAATTTGTCTTTGACCACCCTAATCATACCAGATTTGTGGAAGACCGGTAGGGTGGTCCCGCTACTCAAACCGGGGAAACCAGCCAACAAAGGAGAGTCTTATCGGCCGAAGCGAAGACGCTTGAGGCCTTACTGCTCCCGAGTTTTACTCACCATCTGCGTCCAGCAGCACATCAGCATGGCTTCCGAAAAGTGCACAGTACCACAACAGCACTTAACGCCATAAACACCCAGGTGATCAATGGCCTGAACCAAAACCGACCCTGTGCGAGAACTGTCCTGGTAGCACTGGACTTGTCAAAAGCTTTTGACACTGTCAATCATTCAGTGCTACTCAGTGACATTGAGGAATCCTCATTACCGCCGGGGTTGCAGAGGTGGGTCATGGGCTACCTGAGTGGTCGTCAATCATCGGTCATATTCCGCGGTGAAACATCTAAATTGAGGAAAATTAAACAGGGGGTTCCGCAGGGTGGTGTCCTCTCCCCGCTACTGTTTAATTTTTACATTTCGAAGCTCCCTCCTCCACCGGAAGGAGTCTCACTAACCTCGTATGCCGATGATTGTTCGATATTGGCGTCCGGCCAGGATATTGATAGCCTATGTTCGAAAGTGAACGGTTACCTCGCTGATCTCTCCCGTTTCTTCACTGCACGACATTTGAAAATTCAACCGACGAAATCCTCGGCTACCCTCTTCACCAGCTGGACGAAGGAGTACCGGCTAGAACTCGATGTGAAAGTTGATGACGTAAAAATTCCAACTGTAAACAACCCTAAGATTTTAGGGGTCACATTCGATAGCCTGTACTCCTTCACTCCGCATACGACCGCAATTGCCGCAAAACTCCAGGGCCGCAACAAAATACTCAAAGCGCTAGCCGGCAGCACATGGGGTAAAGATAAAGAAACCTTGCTGGCAACCTACAAAGCAATTGGCCGGCCGGTCGTAAATTACGCTGCACCGATTTGGGCGCCGGGGACGAACGAGACGCAGTGGAGGAAACTACAGGCCTGCCAGAATACCGCCCTTAGGACTGCGACAGGAAACCTCCTGATGTCACCTGAACACCACTTGCACAGCGAAGCATCTATGCTACGAGTTAAGGAGCATAATGCTTTGCTGTGCAAGCAGTTCCTGTTGGGATGCCACCGCGCGGAGCACCCCAGCAGGCACCTCCTAGAAGCGGAGCCTCCGCCTAGGCACATCAGGAAGGGAGTACTTGACTACGACAGCACTATACAGCACCATATTCAACAACCGCTGGACAAGACGGCTTACCGACAGGCACTGAACGCCATTCACCAGGAGTCAGTTAACACCTTCCTAGACTCCCTCCCAGTGAATGGCGTACTCGGATCCAAACCACCACCCATCGCAGACTGTGAGCTCGAGCTGCCTCGAGAGACCCGCGTGACTCTGGCACAACTCAGATCTGGATACTGTAGCAGGTTAAACTCCTACATATCCAGACTCAACCGCAGCATACCCAACGTATGCCCTGCATGTGGAGAGTCCCCGCACGATACTAACCACCTCTTCACATGCCCCCTTAAACCGACCCATCTAACCCCCCTCTCCCTTTGGTCCAACCCTGTCGAAACAGCACGTTTCCTGGACCTCCCGTTAGATGACCTCGGCGACTTAAACTGATTATACCTGCCCTAAGCGGGGTTAGCGAACCGCTACAACAACAACAACAAGCCTTAAATGTAGTCCTTAGCATCCTGCCACTGCACTTTTCGGACTACCAGACAGAAGCACTAGCTGTCCTTTGTCTAAGAGAGGTAAATTAGTACGTATTTGAAAATCCTTTTATCCAAATCACCATAGCCCTCTGTCTGCTGCACCTCTCTGTTTAGTTGAAATAACTCTACGAATCAAATCCCCAAAAGAGAGACGGGTTTGACACTCCAATTCAAAGGAAAAATCGCTTTTGACGTTTTTTCAAAAGACCCACGTTGGGAGTTGTCACTCGATCTTAGCAGCATTTTTCAGGTCGACGTTATAGGTATTTTAGAGGTTGCGGATTAAAGTGGGACCAAATTCGCGGACAAAGACATTTTTATTCTCAGCGATCCTCAAACAACGGCTAAAATATTTGGCCGACTTATAAAAAATTCAGGATTCTCCTCGTTCGTTCTGGAATTCATCTTACATGGACCTGATGGGAGAGCTCATATGTGGCGCCCCCAAATAAAAAATTGGACTCGGAGGATATCAAGAAGGCGGTTAAGTTCCGTATGGGGTTTCTTGTTGCAAAAATATTCCCGAAAGTAGCTTTTGTGGCAACAACAACAAATGGAGTTTCTTTACAAAATATGGTGTTGGTCCTGTTGTGCAGAGAACGGGCAAGCTAGATTCTATAGCAACCAGAACTTGCTTGAAAATCATATTCTAACGTATTTGGAAGACTTACCGTTGTCTTTGTACACCACCACAGTTTTTCAACATAACGCCCTGACACAAGTCGAGGTCTACGAATCAGTGGCTTCAAGACCAGGCAATTCCTCTATTGTTTTTTTCTTTAATTATTGCTTTGTTTCCCTCACCATTATTTAATAAATTTTATTATATACATATATGTGCATAGATACGTATTTCTATTCCTTCTCGATATTTTAATTTTTCTTTCATTTTCTGAGAATTTTAGTGCTAATTAGTGTGCCACCACTGTACTTATCGCCCCAAGAGAGTAAAATAAAATATATTGGATGCCATCTTTTTTATTTTATTTTTTATTGACTTAACTCTTAATATATTTTCCTTTGTTTTAGTACTCTTTATTATCAAATCTTTGCATTATATATACATATATGTGTGTATATACATATATATATTTTTTGTTTTTTTTACTTTTCTTATGAATTGTTCATTTGCAGTACATAGTTTATTTCTGTTTTCGGATTTATGCTACATTTAATTCGAATACAAACTTTTCATATTTGTGTGTGTGTGTGTATGTGTGTGTATCTTTTGTATTTGTTGTAATCGCCACTTTACTACAAACCCCGACATCGAATGCAGCTACTTTTGTTTAAACGTATTTATACATATATAATATATATAATTATGCATATGTATAAAGTGAGAGTGAGCACATTTACATATTATATATATATTTTTCTTTTATTGTAGTATAACATAGAATAATTCTCTTATTTTCATCTACATGCCGGTTTTTAGCAAATAATCTACATTTTTTAATTGTATATATATATATATATATATATTGGTTTTTAAGAGATGTGACCGTAATGTAATAAATGGATGGATGGCTGCATTTAGAAAGAGCGAGATTTCAAGACGCCGCCCTCTATATTATATGTATAGTACAAACTCTTTTTTATGTGACGTCGAATAGTTGATTCTTTGAAATTCAGTACACTTTCTTATACAGTCGGCACGCTTATATTATATACAAACACCAGGAACAGGTTACATTTATTATTTGCCGTTACAAACGGGTCAAGTTCTCTTTCCCATATTTGCATAAAAAAGTTTAAAATTTTCAATTCAAATTATTTTAAGGAAAACTTTATTTTTGCACTTTCGTTTTTTTTTTTAATATTTATATAATGATTTGAGCATGAATTGGCATGCTATACAAAAAAAAATGTTGATAAAAAGTTTAATTCACCTAAAAAAGTAAACCAAATGTTAAATGTAACCTCAATCCGAACGAGCATATGATCGTTGATTTCTTAACAAATGTGTACAAACGATTTAGCTTTACAGCTTATATTTGCAATTACATGTAATTTTTTTTTAATCTTGTAAATCTTAAAAGTAAAAAAATAGTAGTAATTAGGTTGAAAAAGTATGTTGTATTAATTTCTAACATAAAATTCTTAGAATTTTACTCCTCTCTTCAATCTACAGGTGCCTCAACTGTTCTGCTTTACTTTTAGCCGCACGTGATCTTAAAAGAAAGCCGGAGCCATTTTTTTTTTCTTTTTTGCTTTGTGCGCGCATTTGCGATGACAACGATCGGATCAAAAGAAAAGTTCAATATCATTTTTGCTCAGCTTTTGATATTAATGTGTGCATGAGTACATTTTAAGCATGGTCATAATGATATTTCATATGTTTTATGTACCTGATATTATTTCTACTTGATTTATTTTTTTTAAATTTATATTTATTTTTAATTGGCTCACCCTCTGCAAAATTCTAAAATTCTTTTTTATTTGTTTTTTTTTCCTTTCTTTTTACTCTTTTTTATTAATGAGTTTAGTTTTTTTTAAGGATTCAGCATAAAAGTCATATATATTTCTAATTTTATTCCTTTTGTTTTAATATTTGTAAATGCTTTCGTTCGTATGCTTCACAACTGAATACATACCACCACTTTTTCTACTTACTATGCGTTTTCTGACGCTCTTTTCTTTTCTTTTTTTTTTTTGTATTTATAACCTTTGTCTCCATTTTGACAAGTAATCCTCCCACTCTGACATAAACTCTAAATTTTCAATTTATTCTCTTTTTGCTTCTTAAAAACTCATTTTCATTCATGTTTATAACGTACAAATTATTTCATTTCATTACTGATTTTGTTTGCCATTCATTCGTTTGGACTTTGTTTCGGATTTGATAAAAACTATTTTATTAACAGCTTTAAATGTTTCCCACTAAATTTTCCTGCTTTAGATCTATATATATTCTTAATCATCATTAGATATAGATATTATTCACATTGTCGACGTCCTATTTGCACGTTTGATGATCCTCATTATGCGTTCGATAGTGGAAGAAATTTTTGGTGAAATATTGTTTGTCTGTTCCTATAGTGTTGGGGCGAAGAAGGACATCGCAATTCTTTATATTCACTCCTTAATTTCTTTTCATGATGCTTAGATTTTATATATGATGTTCTTATTCATGTTCTGCTTTTGATATATTTGATATTTGTTGATGATTTGTTGCGGCTAATATTATTGTTGTTTTAATGCCTTTTTGTTTCAACTGAAAATTTTAGTCATTATTGACCTGCAAAGAAAAAAATATAATTTAATTCAAATGTTCCACACGTTAAAGTTTCAAAAAAAAAAAAAAAAAGTCTGAAGCAAATTTTTAGTTTTCAACTCGAAAAGTTAACGGGTGTAAGATAATAAAGTATGTGGTAGCGTACAAATTAAATTAAGCATAAATATAAACGCCAAAAAAATTATTTACTATTTTTCATTTATATTTTTCCAAGAAATTCTAAGTGTGCGTTATTCTTGTAAACAACAAAATCTTCGTTGTACAGAGATGGTTTATCTACTCACACACACTACAGTGTAATCTACTCTAGACTTGTTCCCAGAAGGAAAGAAAATTAAAATAAAAAAAATTGTCAAATATTAAAATTAAATCAGACAGACAGCCGGAATATTCGTAAACACACCTTTTACTATAGATGGCTGAGCCGAGGTATTATTTTCACACCTTCAGATGGTAGGTTTACATCTACAGAATATCTGAGTACTTGATCGTGTATATGTAGAAAAAAAAAGGAAAAAGTGACTACCAACAATGAGTAAACCCGGCGCACACTTAGTCTAATGGAAATAACCAGTGATTCGAGCTGTGGACATTCCAAGTTCGGATGCAATTCCAATAAGGATGTCCGGAAAATAAGTTTGATGAGGGAAAAACGTGGTGTTCCCGCTTTAACTTTACCGTTCAAACTAACATACTTTTTTTACTGTTCCAAAAAAAATATATATATTGTCAGAGTAAGCTCAATAATATTAAATATCCTAAATATTATATTTAACTCTACTTACCAGCTCCAGCAGCGATTGGCTGCGGGGTGTTGTTATTTTCCACAGCTGCTGATTTCGTAGCATTGGGAGTTGAAACAGACGCTGACCCTGTTGTCTGTGGTTGTTGCGCCTGATTTTTGAGTGCTACCGCCGTGTTGGCACCGTTGTTTGCATTTGTAGATGCGACGGGGTTTCCATTATTATTAGCATTAGATGTACCGCCATTTGAGTTATTTGAGGCAGCATTTGGATTTCTGGTACGGTTACGATAATTACTTCCTCCACGATAGTTACGATTGTAGCCACCATAAGAACCCATATTACGATTGTAATAGTTGCCACGACCACGATAACTGAAATATATAATGAAAATACTTGTACTATGTATAAACAGCAGATGGGCATAAAATGCCTTAGATCTTACCCGCCACGTCTTGTGGATGAAACTCCGAATGTTTCACTATTTAACTTGCGCTCCTGACGCCAGTCATTTTTCTTATTCTTACTACGATCCTGTGCTGCTTCGCATGAAATGTTATCAAAGAAGGATTTTGTCTTATCATATCCAACAGTGATTTCCTCTTCTTCTGGCTCATGTTCTCCAGCACCAGTCTCATTACCAGAATCGTCCTTTTTATCTGTTTCCCCGTTCATCTGTAAAAAAAAACAATTCGACGTTTTCATGCTATTAATTTTTTTACTATATAAAAGAAATCACGAAAGAATTTTAATACAATGAGCGAGATAAAACTTACTGAGAACTGGTAGATATACAAGATAAGAAATTATTATATATTTACATTTTTACATTTTTAAAACCTTAAAATAAGCAAAAAATAAATATGAAAAACTAAACTTAAAATGTTGTAAATTTAAATCCTCACATCAGCACCACAGCGTCACAGCGTAATTCAAAAGGTATTCCAGAATTTCAAAATATTTGTCCGAGAATTTATTTTTTATTTGCTTTTTGGGGAATATTGGGAGAGTGATAGTCGCGGAAACTGTATGATTGTAGTTGCCTCTTACGATAAGCATGCCTTACCGTGAAAATTCTACACTTAATTTTTCACCAACGGCGAACAGTTGATCCGTTCCCATTATGCTTTCATTTACAATATGTTTTTGAAAAAAAAAAAAAAAAGTTGCGGGAAAATCTTTTTAACTAAATATCTCTCCTTCCTTTGAGCAATTTTTCATAGTCCTAAACAGCAAAACTTTATGACATTGAAATGATTCACAAGGAAACAATTAAATTAAATTAAAAATTCGAATAAATTAACAGAAATAACCAGGTAACCTCACCTTGGTAGATGAGGAAGACTATACAATTTTTACGACCCAATTAGTCGTAGTAACAAGGAAATGTGTGACTATATAATTATATTATTACTGAAAAAGGTGCTGAAAATTCACTTTCTTTATTATGAATACTTCTACTACCATATATGCATATAAAGTAGTCTTCTTCCTTTAAATCAAATGGATCAAATCAGTTTATATATGTGCACCACTATTTAAGTGCTTCCAGATAATTTCCAAAAGTATTGAAACCTAATACTTATGCACTGTGTGCTAGAGCAAATCCTATTGACTAGAATTACCTTAACTAAATTAAGTTGTATCAAAAAACAGTTTTTCACTTGACGAGCAAATAAATAAAATTATTGTATTTTTTAAACTTAAATAAAAAAAAAAACTAAATACAAAAAAATAAGCAAAACAAAACGAATGAATACCTGTTCGGATTTGGGTTCTTCTCCCACCTTTAGTTTGGACAATTGCGAACGTAATTCCTCGAATTTAACATTGGCCTGTTCAAAGTCGAAATCTTGCAAAAATTTGATAGTATTCTTCGGATTCCGTGGTTTATTTTGGTTGCCACCAGGACCGCCCATTGGTCGAAAGCCCTGAAAGCAAACAAAATAAATGTTTACAATATCGCTTCGAAAATATATAATATATGTATATGGTAGATATTTAGCAGATAAGTTTATTTTAATTTCATTTATATTAATATTAAAATATGACTATGCTTACTTGATTTTGCATGCGTCCACGGCCACCACCCCGGTTGCGTACCATCATATTGTTACCATTATTAGGTCCACCGCGGTGCATGGTCCAAGTATGACTTTGTCCGCCACCTCCGCCACCACCTCCACGTTGGTTATTACGTTGGTTGCTATAATTGTTGCCCCCACGTGCCAGATCATGATGTTGATTATTGTAGTTACCGTCCATGTGGCGTCCGGAATCGCGTCGGTCACGAGACTGTTGATAAAAGTCATTGTTACGTTGGTTGTTGCCACCACGATGTTGGTGATTTTGTCGCTTATGGGCAGCATCACGCGAGCTGCCTCCCTGTCCAGTGTGCTGATTCGGATGTTGGCCTTGTTGCTGCTGCTGCTGGGTTATCATATCTGGTGAACCACTCTTTTGTGAAACGTGGCTCATAGGCGTGGTTGAACGAGATGCACCGACAAGTAGGTCTGTAGTAAAATGTTTAATTATTTCAGTTAACAGTGATCAAATCAAATATAGTTATCTAAAGTTTTCGAAAATCAAATAAAAACATATAAAAATTCAATCTAAAATAAGGAAAAAAGAAAAATAAGCAACAATGCAGGTATGGTTAAGGCGTTGGATGTATGGAGAAAAATGGTTATTAGGAATTCAATACTTTTATCTCTTTTAAATATTGAAGTGGGGCGTGGAAGAAGAGTAACTGCAATTACGAGAAATCATAAATTCCATCAAAAACAAGATTAATCTACACTGCTTTATCGAAGAAAGTACCCCCATAATTCACTTTGCGAGTTAGAACTGAATTCATTATTACTGACTTAAAACGTTTTCATTATTTCCCCACACTAGGCTACCGATTTAAAATGTTTGGAATCAAAAATGTATGCATCACATGTTAATTGGTCATTTAATAGTTGAGCGAATATTACGGCACCAAAGGAGCAAGTTCATACTGGTATATCTATATCTCCGAAGATTTCCAGGAGTTCACATTTTCTTATTTTAAAGACAAAATTGATATGAGTGAAATATTTTCGATTTCGCCACTATGATATTGAAGATGACAAATAGCATTTGATTGCTAATTTTAGCAAAATAAAACAGAGCCCAGCGATACTTTTCAAGAGATTCAGCGGAAATTCTACTAGGTATTACAAACTATATTTTGAAATAAAGACTAAATGAAAATCTAAAGAAAACTAAAAAGCAACTGAAGCTGTAATGCACCAATAACATGTTCATCAAAGTCTTGAGCGGCGTTATCATCACACCTTGGTCTTTATGCTCATTAAGTGCTGCTTGAGACTTAATTTTCTTCCCTTTGTTAACTGCACCTACAATTGTAAAATTGCTATCGGTAGAATCTCCTCCAACACTACCAAGTAAACCTCCAATTATACCGATTCCACCGCCAGTCATGCGATTACTACCGATGATACCGCTACTATTTGCATTACTACCAATTATACTACCAGCACCACATATTGCCCCAAAACTTAAAGTGTTCGATGTTGGCGTTAAATTTAATTGGGTTGTTGAATTTGAATCAATATGCTGTTGCTGCAACTGGCTTTGATTCGTTGGTATTGGAGTTGCAACTGTTTTATTGTGAAGTGATGGTTGTGTTTGTTCCTGCATTTGGTTTTGTTGCTGTAGGAGGGTCAGATTGTTGTTGCTGTTGTTGAGAAGTAACTCACTTGGTTGCTTTTGCTGTTGTTGTGACTTCGGTTGTTGTTGCTGCTGTGGTGGTTGTTGGGGTGGTTGTTGTTGTGTACCACCACCTAACATATACGGTCCAGGTGCAGAGGCGCCTGGAGCTAGAGGTGGTGCAGCACCACCAGATCCACCAATTCCCAAACCTCCCATGCCAAAGGGATTGCCGTAACCACCAACAGCACTCATGGGGGGCGCATGAGGAGGATTCATATTCGGCATAGGGAAATGTGGCATCATATGCTGCCCATTTTGTAATTGTACTTGCATTATAGCCGGATCATTTGGATGCGGAAGGCTGTTGTTTACGACTCGAATGTCTTTGATGTCAGAACCACGAAAAAGAATGTAATCATAAATTTGGCTTTGAGGTGCAATCTGGAACTGTGTTTCTCGGTCTTCAGTTCCGAAGGAGCGAACTGCAAAGAAAAACAGGATTTACATTAAAAATGTATAAAATTTTAACTTAATCTTTAAATATTTCATGTATGGTTAATTAATTTTAGATAAAAGATCCAATTGGAAAATTTGTAAGTTTGAAAGATTGGTTTGTATCTATAATCATTTTTTAGTTAGGGCTTTTGTAATATGTTCATACGTATGTTTATTTTGCTTGCTGATAATTTTCCCCAACAATATGTATATTTGAATTCATAAACAAATTTGTTTTTTAATAATTGAAAATAACATATATGCAAACACCACGGACCATCAATTAACGGTTGCCACCACTTCCGTTAATCCAAATGAAAAATAACGGATTGTCATGCTATAACACCCACGTATAAGCTACGTTGCTGATCATAAAAATATATTAGATTAGACAAAAAGAAAAATTTTAACAAATGGAAAAGGATGTGGCGACGAAATTTACAAGGAATATAATAAAAGCTACTGAGGACAGTAAAAAAAATAATAAATAATAAAAAATATGTGATCAATATTATATGAAACAGATCAAGTAAAGACCATTTTAATTTTTTTTACATAGCACCGTTTTTTATATGTAATCCCTTTTGTTCCATTCGTTTTTGCAATACGTTGCTTTTTGTTGCGCTACCTATAGTAGTTCGCTTTAACGCCGAAGTCGACGTCGACCGCAGCTGAACAACAGCGTAGAAACATTTCTAATTTTCCCCCGTTGGCAAAATGTACGATAGGGCCCCAAATAACGGTATATGAAATCAAGTGCAAATGTAACTTACCGTTCGACAAAGCAATAGTACACTCCTGTGGATCTACGGTGTACAAGCGGCCCTCATAACGAATGTCAGCTTTTGAGATCAAGCTGATCTTAGAGCCCAACTCGGGCATTCCGCCACTCATTTTAGCGTTATTTCCTTCTCCAAATATTCAACAAAAAGTAATCCAAAATTATTCAGTTGGGAATAATTTGTGAAAAACAAAAGTATATAAGCTGATTTTGCTCTTAAGTTCACAAATATCTTTTCCCAGGTACAGCGCGACGAACAGATTGACCTAAACGCGACGTATTACTTTAGTTTTTTAATGGCGGCGCTACTGCGGCCAGCGCGGTGGTACTTCGCTAACTGCGTTGCAAAGCACTTCAACGATGGCAAAATCGCACTTTCAATTTACACTTATTTTTTTTCGAAATATTTTATTTTTAACAATAATAGCAATATTTCAATTTTTTAAATCCACTTATTCGTAACCAATTAGAAAACGGTTCTCAATAATCCAGAAGATGTTTTTCTGAAAATTTTCACCTATCTCGGTCGTCTGCTTCGGCTAAAGTGGAAAGAAATGTGTTTCGTTTGCCATTTACGCGTGGAAGCTATAGCACAGTCGCACCAAAGTGTATGGAATCCACAAATAGAGATGTGTAACTTTTTACGAATTTCTAATGCATAACAATGACTACTATTAACATTCAATGTGGTCATTCATAAAGACGGGGACATATTAAAACAAATTTTGCAGCAAAAATTTTGTTAATTTGTGGACAAACAAACACTTTTTTCGCTCTGAACGATATTAAATGTTGCGTATAGAATTTAGTACAAGATACAATGAAAAACACTTCGTTCACAACACGGCAACACGGAATTTATAGAAATAAAAAACTAAGTCGGGTTCACACACTACAATTTATGATTGCTTACATGAAGACTACTGCAGTCCTATTCAGTCTTACTGTGCGTGAGAAAAAAACTACGCTATTAACACCTTCCCATTAGTTAGCACTGCGGATCTGAATTACCTCCATGTTAGAGAAGCTAAAGGAACCAATGATATGATCTTCTTTCCAAAATCGAGAAGATATATCATTCTAATTGGACTCATCGGAAGAGTGAAAGACGATCACAGATCTAGGGGCACATCAAAGTAGAGAACTCATGTTATTCACAAGCTAATTCTTGCGGGTTAGGGACTCAAGAATTTACCCATGGTAAGGCATGTCTGTCGTAAAAGGCAACTAAAATCCAATAGTACCCGCCCAATAGTTATCCGGGCAAGGAAAACCAATTTGAATACCACAACAACAACAACAACAAGCAAAGCTCATTACTTTAAGAAACTAGAATAAACCAACCATATATGTGAATAACGAGGCGGCATTGCTGGCTTTATCGTCGTCAGTTATAAAATTCAGCATAGTCTAAAATTGTAATATTGTTTTAAGCCAAACCCCTTTACCAATTCGAGGCCGACTTAATACCATGTTTTTTCAAGAATATATCCGCGGTAACGCATGCCTGTTGTAAGAAACGATTAAATCCAATAGTTATCGCGTTAGTCGGATCTTTTTACCGGAACGACACGAATGTATATTCGGCCAAGGACGGTTACTCTCGCAATACTCCCCGAAAATCAATTTGGGCAATATTTTTGCGGTTACTACAACAACAACAACTTCAGCTACAATTTGAACAAATAGCTGTGGACAGGGTTCTTTTCAGCCCAAAGTTGATTGCACAAATTCCATGAACTTAAGTACCAGCAGCACGTATTGCGAAAATCTGTCCCAATTGAAACAGCTGCTTTAGCGTTAAGGTGTTATCGTCAACGGGAGGTTTATCCCATCTGTGTACATATCACAACGATTCGGCAACAGGTAAACTATCAGAAGTGGTCTGATATTTTAAATTGCGCCCTACGGTTTAGAGGTTCAAGAAGCGCTAGCAAGGAAGAGTCATACTGCCCGATAGTTCTACTCTACCCAGTATCGAAGACACTTGAGGCCTTCCTTCGCCATCCCACTACATCTCATCTACAACAACAACAACCAAATGATAATTCGTTCGGTCTTCACTTTGGTCCATTGTTGAGAAACGGAAGCATAAGAGGGCCTCTTTGTTACCATGGGAAAATTCAACATATGTATAGTTAATTGAAATGCCTGATATGTGTTACCTACATAAGTATAGTAATCCATCATTTACTGAATGAGAATTTAAAGTAACATACCCATCAACAACATTAGGTTCTTCTAATTTAATTTATTTCATTAATTAATATAAAATCGAATAAAAATAAGTATATAGTAAATATTTAATCAGTAGAAACGTGTCCTAGAAAATCACATTCAAGTACTCGTATGATAATTAATTAAAATTCAAACAACGTACTAATCGACGCAATCCGCATTAGAGGTAGCACAAGAACCAGCTGTAATAGCTGTTGCCATTGAGGAAATCGTCTCTAAAGATTCATTCAGTTTCTGTTTAAAGGCCCGAAGTGCATCCAAGTGAAAAATTTGCTGTAGTCCCGTATCACGTTGTATGGCAAGCATGTAAACATTTAATTTTCCACTCTCAGTCAGCAATGTTGGCATATAAAATGTCAAATAAATGCGCTTTAAGCCAGGACAGCTGTCATCCACATCTGCATCCATATCCTTAATTCCTCTCACGTTGGCTATCTCCTTCGTATAAGAACGCTGTATTCTAACCACTTGCACAGATTGGAAATGAGTTATGTAAAGGAATGGCTCACGGTATATGAATCCGGTAGGTGTATATTCCCAATTCAAATCATATGGTCGCGAGCGACAGCCAAACTCATCCACAAAAATACCGCATTCCATAAAACAAAGTAAAAACTCTTGGCTTGAAATTCGAATAGCAACGATTGGCTGGCAGTTGCTTATGTGCGACAATGAGTGATCAGACATGTCGATGAACTCCTCGGCAACACATGTCTCTAAATCGATTTCAAAAAATTTATCCGAACTAACAATGGCTGTAAGACGTGTGAAAAGTATTGATGAAACGGGTGTAGCGGTATCAAGCGCCCGAACTGGCGCAAATTTCTGTTGTTTCAAATCGTAACGCATTATTACTATGCGCGATGAGGTCGCTGCTATAGTCACAGAATCCAATGCATTTTCTGCCTCATTTGATATTTGAACTAGTTGCCATTTTTCGTTGCTAGCTCGATTACAAAATGGCAAGTCCAATACTGAGGCTTCCAAAACATTCTTTACATATGATGTGGATGTCTGACTTCGTGATAATAACTGACGAAAATCGCATTGGAACAGAGATTCACCACAAGCTCCTACTAATATTGCTTTGGCAAGGGGCAAGGACACAGCAATACAACTGACCGAATCAATACCTGCAATATGCATCAATCTTTGCGGTTGTTGCACATGCAGAGCAAATAGGCCACTATTGCAGCCCAGAAGCACAATTTTTTCATCTTCAATTTCGTAGGCGCAATTAATTTCCAAGGACTCTAAATTAGCTCCGCTGTGTTGCATATCAACACAGAATATCAAATTACCACAGTAGTCCTCATGGGTAGGATCCGATGTAGAATCAGTAGCATCATCAGTGCAATCCAATTTACCTTCATAAGAATATTTTGACAGCGAATCTGTATCAGTTAGGCTCGCGGAAGCTTTTTTTGAAGTTGAAGGTACTGTAATATTTTCTGATGCGCTGCCACATTGCGTTTGCACGTCGCTGCGACACTTACGATGCGCCACAGTTTTGCATTCTCTGCACTTCCAATACGGCGAACCGGCTACCAATTCTTTATCGCATGCAATGCACACCATAGCTGTGGTGTTGATCTCCAGTAAGGATAATTCAAAGCGATGTTGAGGTAAGACTTCTTCATTTTTGATCATGGCTTGGGATTTACAGGAACTTCTCTTATCATTTTCTTGGCTTTGTTTAAGTGGCAATTTGGTTGACGCCCCCTCCATACTGTTGCTACCATCATGAGAGTGATCTGCATTTTTAACCAGACTCTTCAAAGGAGATCTTATAATGCTTGTCGTGTTTGTGATTTGGTCAACACCTGAAATAACGGTAAATATGTATGATATGTTGACTGTGAATAAATATTTTTTTTTTTTGCTCACCCTTTAGTTTATCAATTTGATCCTGAAGTGATTTACAACGTTGTTTTTCCCGACGCAGCTCTTCCTGTAATGTCCGATATAAAATTGACGTTTCAACTGCTGCTGGTGATATATTCTCTTTCTTGCCAGTATTGCTATGCGCACTACCTCCGAATATTTTTTCTGCTAATGTAAGTTTCTTCTTCTGCGATAGATCTTCCACCTTCACCTGCAAATAATCTATCAATTTCTTGTGCTGCGCCAAGGTTGCCTCGGATTTAATATCCCGTTGAACATAAAAAGTTTCTTTCTCGGCCATTATTTCCTGCAGTTCTTCAATTTCTAAATGTAACTCATTTGCATTTTCCAGTGAGTCCTTAAGTTCTTGCTGCAAGCGCTCACAATCTGCTTTGGCATGGAACATTTCAGATAGAATGCGGGCATTTTCTTCTTTTAACAAATTTAGCTCTCGCTCATGGTTCTCGTTCATTGTTTGCAAATTTAAATTCTCATTTGTGAGCACTTCTACGCGTTCTTGCGACTGGTAGAGATGGTTAGTTTGTTCCATTAACTGTTGCTGTTGAGCTATAAGTTTCTTTTGCGTTGTCGCTAGATTTTCGGCGCATTCCTTAATCTCAGCATTAAGAGATTGCACTCGTGACTCCGAGGCACATTTTTGTGTTTGCTCTTGAGACAATTCTTTTCGAAGCTGCGTTAAAGCATCTTCCTTTTTACGTAATGTCTTATTCAGATTTTCTAACTTTTCTTGATGTTGTTTACTGCGTTTTTGTTCGGCTTCTAACATACTCTCCACTTCGGTTAGTTGATTATCTGTAATGGTGCAGGCATATTTGAGTCGCTCATAGTTGTCTTGCAGGTTTTTCAACTCCATTTGACCATGCGCCGATGCATCAATTACTGAATTGCTCCTAAGCCGCTCTTCCTTTAGTTCGTGTTGCAGACGTTTATTCTCCAACAGGATGGCATCATTTTTCTGCTGCGTCTGTTGCAGCTTTTGACGAACTTCTGCGAGGCGTTCTTCTAATTTTTGAGCATTAGATAAAAGCTCAAATATCTGCGAAGACATTTTTTTTTTTTATATTTTTTATTACTAATATAAGGTTTACTTATTTAGATTTTTTACAACAACCTAAACATTACAATTTTAAGCCGAACTGTGTTGACATTGAACATATTTTTGTAACGACCGCATACTATTCAAAATTTTGTATGTAAATAAGTATGTAACATTATCTTAGAAGGTTTAGGAATACATATTAGGTTAAAAAATAATAAAACTTTATATCCCTTCGTTTTGAAAAACAATTGCAATATTTATCACAGGAAAAAATTATGAGAACTTCCTTCTGTTAAAAACAAAAAAATTTCTGCTTTTTTTTTAAATCGTTTCCGTTACTTACCTCCGATTTAGATTTCATTCGCTCTTGCTCGGATTTTTCCCACATACGATGTTCCTTAGTTACATCGCGTTTCAGTGAACTGATTTCATCGCGCAATTCACGAATGCGCTCCTCTCTTAGCTTTATTTCGCTTTGTGCCGATTTACATTGACGCAGTGCGTCCTCTTTTTCTATTTGAATCTTTTTTATTTTATCTTCAGTGAGCTCCATTCTTCTTTGAGTCATTTTCTTCTCAGAAACTGCTTCTTCCAATTGCTTTTCTACTTTCCAGAGAGAAAGATTTGCGGTGCGCGCTGCTTGCCGCTCCACAATCATTTGCTCTCGAACGGCGGCAAGTCGATCTTCTAATTTCTCATTCTGTTTCTCCAACATATCACCTATACTACTAGAAACATATCGTGGTGCTGGATGTGGACTATTTTCAGTTTCACATGTAACGCCTTTTCTTGGAGAGTGTGACAGCGCTTGCTCATTGAATTTCGCCAACATCTCTTCCAGTCTGTCAACTACTTCTTGAAGTTTGTCGGCGCGAGTCTTTTGGGCGTTTTCACTCTCCTTTGCTGCTTCTAAATCAGCGCGCAATTTTTCCTCTTCCACATGCAATTCCGTCAAAGAGCCTGGTGCCGTTTCATAAGGTGTGGATTGTTGAGTCGCCAGCTCAGATTGGGCCAAATTTTTGCTACACTCAATCACCTGAAATGTTCAATTATATGAGGCAAATATAAAAAGAGTTGTAAGTGTAAGTACATATAGGAAAATCTTAAGAAAATTAAATCAAAATTAAATTATTATAGCCCAAGCAAAAGCAAATAAAAAATATATAAAACAGAATAGCTAATTTTGTAAACTGACGCTGCTGCGCCTGCGCCATTGTAACTATGTTGAAAGTGGTGAATTTAGTTAATTGTAATTACTCACGTTCAATTCACGCTCTAGCCGATTCATTTCATTTTGCTGTTCCTGCAATGCCTTTTTTGTGGAATCTAATTGTTGCTCCAATTGGCCATTTTGTGTATGTAAGCGATTATTTTCTTCAATTTCTTTATTTAAACGCTTTAGTATTTCATCGTTATTCTTTTCCGTTGCTAATTTCAACTCTTGTGTTGATTTAGAAATACAAATCGAGTCGTCAAGCTCATTACGAACTTCACGTAATTCCATTGTGAGGCGGGAGTGTGACTCTTTTTCATGTCTCAATTTAGAACGAAGCTCTGTTAATTTCTGCTCATAAGTTTCGCTTAATTGTAACTTATTCTTTTCAAAAGTCTCCTTGTCAACGAGTGCCTGTTCTTTACATTGTCGCAACATCTCTTTATAGTTTTCAATTTTTTCTTGCAAATGTTTACATTCATCAGTTTTGGAATTCAATTCAGTCTCTCGGTTATCCAGTTTTCGTATAATGTTTTCTAGCTCATGTTTTTTTTCCGCAATCAGTTTCTCATAACGTTGTTCTGAAGCTATCTTTGCCTCTTCGTACTTTTGGCGGTTCACACGAAGCAATTCAGTTATTGTCGCCTCTTTTTTCTCCCACATTTCTTCCTCTACTTTCACAGAGCTCTGTAGTGTTTTTATTTGCGTTTTACAAGCTGCCAATTCCATAGTTTTTTCTTTGATCATGTTCTTCATTTTCTTAATTTCATCTTTTGCATCCTGTAATATTTTTGACTGTGTATCTGATTGCTTAGCTGTTTGTTCGTAGCGCCTAAGTTGTTGATTCAGGTTACTGATCTCCTCTAACCGTTGCTTCAAATTTGACTGCAGATCTTTAATTTTGTTATTCAAACGTCCATAACGGGTGTCATCGGCAGTTCCTTCGGCATCGACATCATGTTTTGCCATGTATACGAAACTATAGCCTATGAAAGGTAGGTCTTTGCCACAAAAATCGTTCGACGGAACATTTGTAGTGAGAGATTTTTTAACAAATGTGTCAGTACGTCTCTTGTTTCGAACCACATCTTCAAAGTTGGAAGTGTCATCGTCACCATTTACGGTGGGAATAATTGGCGGCGCTTTAGATCGAAGTGTTTCCCATTTGATGAGTTTGAAAAATGGATGCAGCTTGATTTTATCATACGTCAAACGTTTTGATGGATTAGTTACCAGCGATGCAATAAAATTTTTATAATTTTCAGACACTTTCAAATCTTCAGGAAAGGTTATAATTTCTTTTAAATGGCTATCTTCGCAGTGACTCAATATCTTTGAGTACGTCTCATGTACGTTGTCTTCGTGAAATGGAGTTATTTCACATATAAGTTCATAGCCAATAATTCCCATCGACCAAAAATCGCAACTTACCTGAAATTTTATAAAAAATAACAATTTTTTCTGCAGACAGGATCGAGTTTTTATCAACAATAACTTACATCATGCATTGACTTTGTTAGTTTGTATGTTGATATGGTTTGTAACAATTCAGGAGCAATGTAATCCGGCGTGCCAACTGGGGATAGGCTAAAAACGTGACCATCACGGTCTAAAGCAGCAGCATTACCAAAGTCTGCCAGCTTTATATGGCCAAAACGATCGATTAATATGTTCTCCGGCTTGATATCACGGTGTACATATCCCATTTCGTGCAAGGAATGAATAGCCATTGTTAATTCAGCTAGGTAAAACCGAGCAAGTTCTTCGTCGAAGGGACCATGTCGTGACATCAAGCTAAGTAGATCACCCCCAGGAAGGAACTCCATTATTAAATACAAGTTGTCTTCATCCTATACATAATATTATAATTAATTTGAAATTTTTGTTTTTTTTTTTATAGTTTTCTTTAGATACTAACTTGAAAGGCATATTGAAGATTTGTAATCCACTCCGAACTCCGTCGCGCCATTATGTCTCGTTCTTCCTTGACTTGAGACGTTGTGACAACAGATTTCTTTATTTTTTTCATTGCATAGACGTCGTTCGTTTGACGTTCTCTTACTAAATGCACATTGCCAAAATAACCTTTTCCTATCAGAGTTTTTACAATAAAATCATCTGCGTTTGCACGTAACTGTTGCGTCTCCTCCATAATTGGCCGGTCTATAAATATTTATAACAGCAAATGGTTTAAACAAATATATGGTGAGTCAAATTGTACTTCCACCTTTTGAATACTTACATTTATTTACGAATTCGGCGATACTGCGATCCCGTTTTTTCAAAGATTCTTTATTACATTCATTGTATAGCACATATAATGCATCCAAAAGACCTTCCCGTGTCACAGTCTCAGTGAGGACATTACTTACCACACCAGTACCGTAGGCACTCCGACGTGCTGCCGTTGCTATTGATTTCCTTTGGATGGCGCCATTTCCTCCAAGCCCCGCGAAACAGACTTTGTTGAGTATTATATTGTTTAAACGAGTTGTACGTACACTAATTGGTTCACGATGTGGAGCCATTATAATTCTTTACAGTTAATGTTTTACAATCAAAACTTTATACACAAAAATTACTTTCCAAACAATATTTTACACTGGATTTGTTTGAACATTTTGAACATAAACGAAAATGGCAGCTGTATTTGTATAACAGAGAGAATGCGAACGTTGGAAGATTTCAAATTAAGCAAACAAGTCAAATCCTCCACTCAACCTTGCCACATATTTAATAAAGTATTCTAAAGGTGTTGTCAGACACAGCAAATCTAATCAGATTTACCGCGTTTCACTGTCAAAAATGTACATGCGACAACTTCGAAACTAACTTCTGTAATTCTGTTTCCTATAATTTAAGAGAGAAAAATTGTAATGTGCGACTGCACTCATTTATATATACAAAATAAAATCCGAAATTAATTTGAGATATTTCTTTCTCCTAAAAGAGTAGTCTATTGCCAAAGAACATAAAAAAA
Source organism: Ceratitis rosa (assembly GCA_037013455.1). Taxonomy (NCBI): domain Eukaryota; kingdom Metazoa; phylum Arthropoda; class Insecta; order Diptera; family Tephritidae; genus Ceratitis; species Ceratitis rosa. The sequence continues at coordinate 1,537,077 of JAWMAG010000041.1, forward strand.
ATTCTTTGATAATAGATTACTCTAATTGTGAGGTGCCCGTAATGTACGGTATTATGCAGTAGTAACGTTCGAAAATTTTGTTTCAGGAGCAGTCTAACGCAGCATGAATAATATCTTAAAAATTTCTGTAAATTAGTTTAACGTAATGAAATAACTCCCAACTATATAAGTGAAACTTAAATTTCCTAATTAAAATTTCATTAATGCTCTAGAGTAGCAACAATACTAGAATATTACACAACTCCAAAAAAGAACTTCAAAATATGCATTCCACTTTTGATGAATACGGGTATATGGAACACGCCAGTGCTGAGACTGATTGGAATGAATGGAACCGGAGCTTGAAGTGGCGAAAGCTTGCTTACTATGAGTTTTCGTGTCAAATATTTTACACGGTCGTATGTACAAATTTTAGTGGGAATACCACTTTTTGCTAAGAAAACATGTTTTTGACGTTAGACCGAACAGGGTATTGTCAAAAGAAATTACGGTTATTATGATGTTTCTGAGCACTACTCGCCACTCTCATGCCGCTATAAATTTGACTTGTTTAAATCTCACCTGCCAACACACGAACAAATACATCAGGCAGACCAAAATTACTTTCACTTTGACATTCATATTAAGCTTTTAATACCTTTTCGCAGCATTGCAAATAATTCATCATAGCTATGTGCTGTAAGCAGACATTATACTTTTATGTGAATCAGTTATAAATATTGCCAATTGGAATCTTGATAATCGATTTTTTAATACATCGAAGCTTTGTCACATCACTATTAGGTTGTTTTTTGCCGGCTCTACTTTAATAAATCTCAAATAACAGCTGATACATCGTTAATAAATATGTCCTCTGAAATACGTTTGTTAGCATCGGGTTCTCCAAACCCAGTTGCTTCCTTAACCAGTAAGCGTTGGAATAGTTTGCGTCACATCTTAGAACGACCAGGACCATTCTGTAAAGCTGATTTTACAGCATCTGCGGAGAACTTGGAGGCTTTACAAAATGGACTGAAAATTCTTGTTATTGGTAAATTATAGAAAATAGTCAGTTTGTATGTCTGTGGCATGATTTCATATATTTTAAGGTGCTGGCGGGTTGGGTTGTGAATTATTGAAAGATCTTGCAATGATGGGATTTGGCAATATACATGTTATAGATATGGACACTATTGAATTATCCAATTTGAATCGTCAGTTTCTTTTTAGACGAAAAGATCTTGGCTTATCAAAAGCAGAATGTGCTGCGCGATTTATAAACGAACGTGTATCCACTACACGCGTAACACCCCATTTTGCTAAAATTCAAGATTTCGATGAAAGATTTTATTCACAATTCCATATTATAGTTTGCGGATTGGATTCGATAGTTGCACGACGTTGGATAAATGGTATGCTTATTTCCATGTTAGACTACAATGATGATGGCAGCGTTGATCCATCTACGATTATACCGCTCATTGATGGCGGAACAGAAGGATTTAAAGGCAATGCTCGCGTAATCTTGCCAGGCTTTACATCGTGCATTGAGTGTACGCTAGATCTGTTTCCTCCACAGGTAACATATCCACTATGTACAATAGCCAATACACCACGATTACCAGAACATTGTATAGAATATGTTAAAATAATACAATGGGATAAGGAGAATCCATTTAATGTGCCATTGGATGGTGACGATCCTCAGCACGTAGCTTGGGTATACGAACGTTCCCTAGAGCGTGCTAACCAATTTAATATATCGGGAATTACATATAGGTAATTCATATTTTCATTTAAAGGTTAAGCATTTTTAAGGCCAGTGAACCACACAGTTATCAGATCTCGTTACATAATGTTTCTTTTAATTTAACTTATATTTTGTTCTCTTTTAAAGGTTGGTGCAAGGCGTTATTAAAAATATCATTCCCGCCGTGGCTAGCACCAATGCCATTATTGCCGCTGCTTGTGCCACTGAGGTAGTTGCTTTTATAAACATAAAGAAGTTATTGTATTTTAAGGTTTTCAAATATACCAAACAAACTTACATATTTCTCTTTTAAGGTTTTTAAGTTGGCAACAAGCTGCTATGATAGCATGAATAACTATATGAATTTTAATGACATTGACGGCATATATTCTTACACTTATCCTCCGGAAAAAATTGAAACATGTTTAGCTTGTAGCAATACTCCACAAGATTTGAATGTTGACGATCCAAATACAACAACGCTTGATGACCTAATTAAAATACTTTGCGATAATCAGCGTTTTCAATTGAAAAGCCCAGGTTTGAGTTTAGAGAATTTTAATTGAAATAACATTGTAACAAAATGAATCTCTACAGGTTTAACTACCATCATTAACGGAAAAAATAAAACCCTTTATATGTCATCAGTAAAAAATATAGAGGAACAAACACGTTCCAATCTCACTATGTCCCTCGCCGAGTTGGGTCTTTACGATGGAGCCAGTATCATGGTCAGTGATATCAATATGCCCACCATAATTACATTGATATTGAAATACCATCCCAATGAAGTGGAAATGAAATAATCTTTTGTTTTATAGAAAAACCTCACTGTTTTGTATTATCGTTATTGTCGTAATTAAATTGCGAAAAATACGTTGAGTGCGTTTAAAACTAATTAGCTAATAAAGTAAATTAAATTTATATTTAATGGATGTGTAGAGGAATCATTCGCTTATCTCATCTATCACTGGAACGTTTTGAAGTTCGGAGCATTTAAGCTTCCACATTAAAAGTTGCTCCTTTAACACTTTTTCCTTAGCTGCCGCGCGGGTGAGTAAAACTTTAGCTTTTTGCAAAAGTTGTGTCTTTTTACTCAGTTGTTCCTTGATAAAGGCCATCTCGTCTCTTACAGGAGCATCCGCCTGTTAAACAATAATGCGGATATGAAATTTAAGTCAATTTGTGAATTATTTAACTAACCTTGGTACAATTTTGACATTTCGCTCTCATATTCAACTCCATTTGTAGACTAGCTACTTTATCAAGTGATTCGGAATAAAGTTTTTTTAATTTATTAAAGTCCACATTATTGACTTCATTTATATTCTGAAAAAAAAAAGTTAAAAATTAATAAAAGTATTCAAATCCATCCATTGTCGCCCTTATAATTTTATTCGTAACTCACTCGAGGCTCGTATGATCGCCTAGCATCTTTCAGAAACTTATTTTCAGCGCGTAGTTTCTCTACAATACCGCGCAATGAAAGAATGGTTTGCTCTGCTGATTGACCCAACTGTGTGTTTATCTTGATACCTGAACATTTACATAGTTCTCGTCGAGCTTCAGCTTGTGCCATTTCCTCTTTCAAAGCAATGATATAACTAAAATTCATTCATCAATTAATTTATTTCCTTTGCAAGGATCACACATTCCCATTGCCTATACTTACTCCTCCAGATATTTGATACGTTTTTCCATGCGCTCTGTTGCATCCCCTTGTCGTAGTAAATCATTATCGAGTTGTAATTGTAAATTTTTCGCCTCTAGTCGTATATTCTGGGCCTCAATCTCTGATAACTTCTCCTGCAACTTCTCCAGTTCAGTAGTCAAAGCATTGCTGCCTTTGCCCGACAATTCAATGGCAAGAATTTTACGTTGCTGCAGCTCAATTCGCGACTTGAGAGCCTCTATCAACTGGATATTGTGTTGATCTTTCTCTGAAACATCATTTCTACCATCTCTGGTATATAATTGGGTCTGCTGCAAATGCTTGTGATGGTCTATCGCACTATGTGCTGGGGAGCTACACTCACTACTGGCGCCTGTATATGTTTCTGGGCTCTCAGACGTTGTGTATTTATTGCCACGATGTTGAAGATTCGGACAAGATGGCATGCGACAACATTTCATGGTTAATGCACCACATTGTCCTGATCGGCCTAGTCTGATTTCGAGTGTTTGTTTCTCTTTCTCTAAGCGTGCGATCATGCTGCGTGCAGATTGCAATAGTCCTCGTGTCTTCTCTAAAGCAGCTTCGGTTTCTTCGTATTTGGCTTTGAATTTTTCAGCATTCTGTTGCCAGCGTTTCTGTTTTTCCCATAAACCTACTTCGGAGGCACTTTTAGCTCGTTTGGCATCGAGCACGATTTGTTGTCGTTGAATTTGTGAGCGCGACTCTTCCAGTTCCAGTTCGAGCGTATGTATGCGTTTCTGCAAGTTTTCAGTTTTCACCCGAGCATTCAGTTCGGTCTTGATGGATACTACAGGACGTTTTATCAGTTGATTGCGCAGCGATTGATTGAGTTCACGTGCTTGTTTCTCTCGCTCAGTCAAGCTTGTGATTTGCCGTCGGAGGGCTTCGACTTGGGTGTGGTAAATCTTGTTGGTGGCTTCGGTGCGCACGAGATCGGCGTGTAATTTTGATATTTGTTCAGCTGAATAGCTTGAGGAATCTTTGATGTAACGTTGTTGGTCCTCCTAGAATGAGAGGCGCTGTTAAACAAATAATTCTACCTATATACATATGGTATATGGTACATATATAAAATTGATAACGTACGTGAAAGTTATTGAGCGTTTCTGTAAGGTCATTAATATGCTTGTCCTTCTCCTCAACTAATTGTTTCATTTCTTCCAATTGCGGATTTACGGTGTTAATCAACGATTTTTCACGCTCCTCATAAATATTTACTCTGAAATAGATAAAGTCGATGTCTACTGCTTGAATATCTGCTTAAAATTAATTCAAAAACCGAGGCATTCACTTACTTCTCTTTTAGCAATGTTAGTTCTTCCTCCTTAACCGTTAGCATTTTCTCCCAATAACAAGCTTTCTCTTTCAAATCCTTTAATGTCACTTCGTTCTGTTTTTCCAAGTGTTCCTTGTTCTTATTTGCGGCGGGTTCACCAGTATTTTGTGTGCTGGCTGATTCCGATGTGGGAACTTGTTCGAACATTTCTTCGATTTTCTCATCTGTTAACTCATTCAAGCTATTGTCTCCGCTCTCCTCACTGCCCCCACCAGCTGCTTCCGTAGCAAGATCCAGCTTTTCCGCGGAGTTTTTACGTACACTCACAACTTCCAGCTTCGTCTTCAGCTCGAGTATCTCTAAATCCTTTGTTTTAATGTTGAAGTTCAAGTTGGTTATCGTACTTTTGAGATTCTCAATATCATTATTTAGCTGATTGGTTGTGATTTTGATTTGTTCGCGCTCCGATTGCAGGATGTCTTGATATTTGCTAATGGCTTTATCCTTCTCACTGAGCAATGTGTGGAATGATATTATAGTTTTCTACAAAAAGTCGTTTAAATGGTTTATTAGCTTAAAAATAACAGTGATTTCCTCTCGTCTACATACTTCGATAATATCGTTCTTTGTAGTTGAGCTACTTTCGGTATTTGCCTTGACATCGCTTGTGACCTCTTCCGAAGACTTGTGTAGATTTAGCTTACTCTGGAGTTCTTCAATTTGTTTATTACAAGTAAGAAGCCTAGTTTAGAGAAAACAGGAACAGGTAAACATTGCATTGGAGTTAGGAGTTTAATTCAATTTAAATTAACTTTAGGTTCTTGAATAAGTCGGAAGGGAATGTCAAACCCTCCGAGTTTATTTCTGACATGAAAATCAAAGCTCCTCACGAAAGCCTTTGGCAGTTCGGAGGCGGCTTAGAATATATATACTTTTTTTTTCTTAAATCTGTGCCGATACCTTGAGTCTTACATTCTGATAAAAAGAGGTGCTCTAGACCCACACGCAAAAAGAGAGAGGCCGAAATGCGGGAGTAAGAACAACTTGGGAACCTGGCCGACAGGGGTTTTACTCGAAAATGCTGCAACTTACAGAAGGTTTCAAGACCAGAACATACTAAGTTTATGGAGAGAACACTTTTCTATCCTGCTAAATGACAGTGAAGTGAAACACCCGGAGTTGGTTAACTCGAATTCCTAAACTCTGAATTCCCAATCTACACCCACCATGTTTGAATTTGGTATCACCGAAAAAAGAACTGACGCTGAGCACAACAATTTTTAATTTCATCAGAATTGAGACGGACCTCTCTAAGCCGATCTTGGTTTCAGGCAAAGAGACTGCTCTCTTTTAGAGTCTTGGCGTACGCCGAGGGCATTTTTGCGGAATCGCTGCTGGCGAACTGGTTTATATTGTTCAAGTGAATGGAAATATCGTCCATTCGAAAGAAGGGGAATTATTAAAAATAAAACCATACGTACTCATTTTTGCACCCTTTCAGCTCCACATCTCTTTGGTTTATGTTTTCTTGCAGTTCTGCAATTTTCTGGTTAAGCTTTTTATACAAAGTATCGTCGTGTTGAAGTTCCAGTTCAATACACGATTCAGTTTCAGTTTGTATGCTTCGATATTCCACTTTTTCCTGTGCCTTTGTCAAGACGTTCATTGATTCAGTTGTCTCTTGGGGAGTACACTCACCCTCATCACCATTCTTCTCTCCATACTTTACTTCAACTGTTACACTTTCCTCCCCACATGCTTTGTCAGAACGTTCCTCATAAGTTTGTGTTATGCCGTCAGCCTTAGTTAAGCTTCTTACGGGCGAGCCGATAGGCGAAAGATTCTTATCTACCAACTCAACACTTGGCTTTTTCCTTAAAGCAACAGGAGTTCTGCTCTCGGATAGCTTCCGTTGAGCTGGTACTGGAGTTTCGGTATTCGTGGCTACTGTTGCTTGCTTAGGAGCTTGATGATCTAATTCCACTTTGTCCTCATCTTCTACTCTATCACAAGCGTCTTTAGCATCAACTATATTGCTGTCTTGTGCACTCTGGCCGAAAAGCGCTGATATTGTTTGCCAGTGTTCGGTTTCCTTTGCAGAATTAAGGCGTTGTTCCAATAATTCCTCTTGCATGGAGTCGAATTTGTTTTGCAGGTCGCGTAAGTTAGCCTCGAGTAGTTTACATTTCGTCTCTGTTTGAATTAACTGGAAGTACAATATTTATTATACCTATATTTATTGGAATTATACTCGTATGTATGAAATATTTCTCTAATCCTATCAAACCTTAATTAAATTTTCATCCAAGGACGCAGTTTCAGTATTTATTGAAGCCATCACTGACTCTTTGATGGCTTGAATGAGCTCCTCCTTCCCATCACCTTCGGCTTTTTGTAGAGTTTTCTTTACGAATTTGGTATATGCGAACACGAAATTGGTCAGGAAGATTAGTGGAGTAAATTTGGCATATTTTTCACGCAAAGTATGAACTGATTTTTGAAGAAACCTTAAAGGATATGAACGGAATTAAGTACGAATCTTTTGAAATTGGCTCAAAATCATTTACCGGACTTTTATATCCATCGCATTGCGTTCTTTTTGGAAGTTCTTCTTGATTTCGGTAAGTTCTTGTTGCTTGGTTCCGGTGTCACGTTCTATTGTGGTACACTTTTGCTTTAGTTGGTCAAAGTCAAAGCGTAAATCCGATAATTCCTGATTAGCTATAAGGAAAGATGAAAAGGATAAATTCGAAATTAGAGCGAAATTACAGATAAAATTCAATTGCATGACTTTCGGAACACAAAACCTTAACCGTAATCGTTATTAGAAACAAATTAAGTTAAATTTTCTAATTGAGGTCGCCCCTAGGCAGGGAATGTCCACCCCTCCGAGTGTATTTCGGACATTAAATAAATGCTCCTCGTAAAAAACGCAAAAGACGCAAAAACAACAAATTTGGAGGAGGAGCTCGGCCGCAAACCGCTTCAGCGGTTACAAAGCGCCAATTATATATATACATACCTATACTATATATTCATATGATGTCTTCTTCTAGGTATCTACACTCGTCGCCCATCCTGAAAGCATGAGCAACCTTTTTAGAGCCTGGGGTCACGGCCAAAACAGAGGGAGCTTTAATGGAGTTACTCCGACATATTCGGCTTAGGGGTTTAGTTAAGTCTTATTGCGGCGCCTGATCATCAGAGGTGTGGCTGCGAGCCGGTATCGGTCTTAGAGCAAGCGGCTGTGTTTAGAAGCAGCGAGCTTAGGTGCTGGCTTTGGACCCACCACTAAAAAATTAATCTAATCACACATTGAATTCCAATATTTATCACAACCACGATCATGTGGACATGCACCTGGAATGTCCGATCCCTTAATTGGGAAGGTACCGCTACCTAGCTGAACGAATTCACAAGCACTGCCCCTGCTATGATGCCAAAAACTGCTTGGCGATTTAAAAACCAAGGAGGACATAAAATGAATCTTTGGAACTCCAGAGGGTAAGTTCAGCTTCCATAGCAAAACATCCAAAAATGGGTTTGTGGCTGATCGATTCCGCAAAGGCTCGAAATATCTCTAGCACCAGTTTCAAGATTAGGGGAACTCATCAAGCTCAATGGCTACGTCAGCATCGAAAATTCGTAGCCAAATCGATGAAGTTGTACATATGTCTCCAGTATTGCAGATGCACGTACCTTTCTTTTTCAAAATATCGACTGGGACCTCTGCCTTTTAGCAGCCAATAGAGAATTAAGAACACCCATGAAGGTTAGGCGGCAATCAGCCAAATGTTTTCTGTTCGACTTAGATTTCTGCTCTCGAGGGAAAAGGGAACCGAGGGGCGCCATTTCAAGCGCCCTACGTACGGTTCACATCTTTGAAAGTCGGCCTTGAAATACAGTGTGGAACCACTAATGCCAACAGGTGCTGTTTTGAACTTTCCTCTCTCTACGAATAAATACCAAACTTTTTAAGTCCCTCACCATTCTCGTTTTTCTAAACGGTGTGGAGGCCTGGACGACGATGGCATCAGATGTCATCGGCATTAAAAATTTTAAAGAGAAAGGTTTCGCGGAAGATTTATGGCCCTTTACGAATTGGCAATGGTGAAAGCCATATTTCGGCAAATCAAGGGAGAGTGGCCAACCTGCTAGGTCATGTTGTCCGCATAAATGAAATCACTCCAGCTTTGGAAGTAGATGCAATAGCTACTACAGGTGGTGAATAACTTGATTACACTTGGTATCTCCAAATGGCTCGAAATGGAACCAAATGGCGAAAGGAAAACACGACTGGCGCGCTGTTCTTAGCTCGAATGTAAACGCAGAAGCGGGGTCTACGCTAAGAAAAGGGGAAGAGTATATATAATTGTAGGAGTGTCTCTGGGAGTTCAGTTTTAAGCCATCTCCGAATGGTTAGTGGAGGGGTTTGCAACTCCCTGTTCACCTCACGACCTCCATAACAGTCTTACGTACTGTTACTCATGCGGCTACAGGGTCCGAATACTATACCAAACCGTTTACTATGTTTCAATTATAGCTTGCACTGCAGCTTTTACAAAATACTTACCCCTGTGAAGTTCTCGCTGCATTTTTGCCAACAACAGTTTCTCTTCTGTATTACTCTGCAGATCGGCCACGAGATGGCGTAGATTGACGTGATTGTCAGTAATCTCATTTAGCAACTTTTGTTGAGATACAATTTGAGTCTGGGAAATTTCAAGCAAACTTTCTAACCTCTCACACTTACGCAACGATTCTTCCTGTTGCTGGCGTGTCTCTTTCAGCGATTTTTGGAGATTTTCATATTCCTCCAAGGTTAAATAGTCCAATTGTAGATTTTCATTTATAATTCCATATTCCGCACATATATCGGTTATGTGAAACTCGGGGCCCAATTTGCCAGCAAACAGTTGCTCAATTATAAAAGCTAATTGAGAACGTAAATTAGAATTGACCGTTTGTACTTGAAAATAATCTTCCTTGCTATGGTTGCTAGTGTTCAGCATTCGCTCGTATTCCATTTCCATGTGGGCTAACTTGTTTTTTGCTTCGTCCAACTCTTTTTGCAGGGAGCTCACTTCATTTATGTGACGCAGCTCACTTTCCTTGGACCTGCCGAGTGTGTTGTCATATTCTTCATGCATAAAAGCATAAGAATTGCGCTCTTTATTAAGTGCCAGCTGTGCGCTGACGAGTTGATCAGACAGAGTAGCACATTGTTTAGACAATTCAGTTTCACTTGCCTTCAGTTGTTCTTGCAGATCTTCAAAGCCCTTACGATAGATTTCTAACTCTTCTAATTTTTCTTTCACATTATTCGAACCTATTTCCGATATTGGTTGATCGTTTGTTTCCGTTACTACTTCTTTGTGCTTTACGACTTTATTAGATGTAGTGGGGCGAGTGAAAGAATCCAAAGGATTGGGTAAATGTATAGATAGATCGTCAAAACCATTGTGCTCGCCGCCTTCACGTATGCTTTCCACAGAACTTAATTCATCAGTCTCTATAGCTCTTTGGTCGTGAGATTGCGTTTGCTCTTTTATAAGTGCTTGCAAAGCCTCTTCACGGGCCTTCAAGCCTTGCAGTTCATTTTGAAGTCGTTTTGGTGTACCTGGAATCGAGCTAGTGCGTAACGCTTCGAGTAGCCGGTACAGCATTTCCGTGTCAATGGTGATGTGGTCGGATGCAGCTAATTGTAAGGTATATAACTTTCTTAATTTCGTATTTGAAAACAATTTTTGGACAAACTTACCATCATATTCTCGTAACTTTTCCAAGATCTCCATCATACCAGCGCGTAATGTGTCATTTTCCTCCAGCACATCGCGGTATTTAAGTTCGGTAGTAGCCACGACCTGATTCGCTTCATCCGGTATCTGTTGGACAATTTGTAAGAAACATATGTATATAGGAATGTATGTAAGACAAGAAAATTAATTAACCCACATCTAGAGAAAGTTTGCAGTTTGCGCAGAAGCTTATTGTGTTATTAATCTCCGCATTGTTGACGTTTATACTATCTGTAAGCTCGCCCACTTCGCTGGGACTGTGCGGATTGTCCAAAGTAGCTCCGTCTTGTTCCGCATTAGTTGTAGCTTGCTTGTGCAGATGGGTTTGCAGCTCCAGAAGTTCCTTTCTGTACTCAAATACATAAAACTCTCACTAATAAAATACATATATAATCAACACTACATCTCTTCCTACCTCAAATCACTCTTTTCCAACTTCAGCTGTAGCCGCATCTCTTCGGAAGCGCGTAGTTTTAACGTTAAACGTTCGATCATTTTGTCTTTGTTACGTGCTTTGGCCACTAGATTTTTCGCTGATATGACCATGTCGTCCGGTATATTTAAACGCTTGCGTAGTATATCATTTTCATTGGCAATTTCATGCATGGAATTGAGTTCCATAATAAGTGCGCGTATTTGTTTGTCCCGCGAAATAACCTTCTGTTCCAGTACGGTGCACTTACGCAGTGCCTTAACCAAACCATCTTCCCCATTTTGGTAGGCATCGAGCGCCGAAATAGCTTGCATAGCTTGCTTGGACTTGAGTGCATTATCCTCTTCACTTCGCTCCAACATTTCAGACAGTTGGCGGCAACGTTCATTTGCTACATGAAGTGATTCTTCAATAATTTTACAACAAGCACGTGGCTTATTTGGATTACGCGCTTCTTCCTTTTCAGCGGACAGATTATTCATTAGCTTGGTAGCAGCCATCATTTCTTCGGCCAAGTGTTTAATTTTGAATTCTAAGGACTCAATATATTTATCACGGCATTCTAGGGCCTGGAAAGGAAAGACGTAAATTTTTAAATGAGCGAGGTCGTAAAGAAGCCGTTTCATTATCTCATCAACCAAATCCGAAGGCATCAACATTCCAAATGTCTATCACGGGTTGAAATAGCCGCTGATTGGGCAGATAGAAAAGGACTCTTAGTAAGCCCGGAAAGTTCTGAGCTGTGCCTCTTTTGGAGAATATTAAAGTTCACCAATTTATTCCACAATCTTTATGAGGTAATCTTTTATAAAAAGAACTTAGCTGGAGGAAACATGTTGAAAGGAGCGCTAGTAAAATGCACCGAATTTGGAATATCTGCAGTGCATTGGCTTTACACAAGTGTAGTAAGAATCATAATAGCATATGGATCACTAGTTTGGTAGGCGACCTTAAGAGAGAAGTGCTGTATTAAACCGCTGGAACAGGTCCAAGGTAGTTGTGTACTTGGTTTAGAAGGTGCATTAAGGACCTTTTAAAGTTTCTAGATATGTAATTGGATACAGTCTCTTAATTGTGAAGGGCATGGCTCGGACTAAACGTAACGTGAAACTTTCTGCCGAGAGGATGCAACCCACTTCTTCTCTAGCAGGAAAGAATGGGCGGAAAGTAAGACCCTAGGTAATACTGAAGATATCCATATCTTCACTGATAAGGATGACAGTCAGAGATGCACAGGAGCAGTGTTCTTCTAGAACTATCTCATTAATCAAGGCAGCTTAAAACTCAATGATTATAAATCTCTCATCCAAGTAGAGATTGTGGGCTTTATTGAAGGTGCAAATAGCTGACCGCTTTCATGGGAAATCTATTAAGTAGTTAAAGTTGCAAGTCGGTTAAGTGCAGACCGTGCACAGAAGATGATGAAACACTGGTACACTGCCTTTGTGATACTCCAGCCTTACGGAGGTGGACACACATGGTTGGATGAACTTAAAACAGGTCATTAAATCGAGCGAAATGTCCGAAAAGCATAGTTGGGATAAGCGGGTAAACACAATGAGTCTACTTAATGACTTAGGAGTGACCACTTGCAGTTTTCATACTTTTCTGTACATGTAGAGGAGTACGTAAGATTTGTTATGTTTGTACATACAATATTTATATGTGAAGCTTCATGGAATGACGAATCGATTTAGACCTGTCAAAGTCTTCGTCCATCTGTTCGCCCGTCCGTGTACACTCTTTTGGTGAAACTTGGTTCATAACTAGTAATATATTATAGTTACATGCAAAAGCTTAGTAGATTGTCCTTCGTCACTGCTTGTGCCAACATTTTCAGGACGCGTTAAGCACTCGCTTCCCGGTTCTTCAGTTTTTTCGAGATGCGCCCGTAATTTCAGTACTTCCTTATCCTTTGCATCCAACATAGTCTTCCAAGATTGCGCTTTCATTTCTAATTTTTCAATGAAACTCTTCAAATCCCGTTCACTTTTCTCACGTTCCTCCTCGAGGTAGGTAATGTTGCTCTCCAAGCGAGCTATTTCAATATTCAGTTCGTTAACCGTTTCCTTTAGTGCCTTTCGTTGGCTATCGACGAGTGTTATGTCAGCGGAGAGTTGTAGAATTTTCGTTTTGCACTGCTGCAACTCGGCTTCACAATCTATTATTGTTTTAGACTGGGCGATGTTTTGATTTTGAAGTGCCTAGAGGGGGAATATGTAGGAAAGCATGAATGCAAGTTTTTGTGACATTTTAAAGGTACATAAATATACGAATCTTCTCAATTACTTCTATTTCTCTCAGCAAACGTTTGATATGCTTATTTTTCGTATTGATGTTTCTCAGTAAATCTTCTTGTTTATCTAGTTCGGAGAGTGGATCGGTTGATTCTTTGTCGCTAACTTCGGCTGTGACCGCTTCTTGTAAACGTTTTTGTAATTGAAAAATGTCCTCAGTAAGCTAATGGCATGAAATAAAAATGAGTTCATACATTTATTATATATAGTACATACATATATATACATATATTCTTTAGCTAAATACTTTACCTCTTTGATTTTTTGTTTAAGCTCTGATTTTTCATCTTCAAGCTTTTCCAGCATATTTTTGAGTTTTTCATTTTCGTCTACCAAACGCTCTGCATGCGTGTCTTCTACAAAAATTAGCCCAAGGCAATAAAAATATATGTATTAATATTTCAATTGTTTCTTTGTCACTGCGCTCTTTACCTGTAAGTTGTGCCTGTAAATCATCCACTTGCTGGCCCTTGTATTGCAACACGGCCAAGGTGACGTCCAAAGTGCGCCGCAAGGATTTCTTAGGTATTTCTTCGATCGCCACAATTAACTGCAACAAAGTTTCATATAATTCTTCCTTTTGTGTTGTGTTGAATTCGCGAAATTTACGTCCTGAGACTAAATCGGATATTTCCATTTTCTTTAAATAAAAACAAATACTTTTCTTATTATATTAATTAGTTTAATATTTTGTGAGCTGCGATGAATTTTCACGTTGCTGAATGTGACAGTGTTAATGACACAAAAACAATTGTCGCCCATGGCGACTACAGCTAAACAAAAAATTGAAGTCTTCTTCAGAAAGGGGTACACAAGTAACATTGTGTCTAACAGATATTTGACCATGGTCGGTCCTCTTTGTGGGGTTGTTTTTTTCAGGATGTGTGTGTGGTAGTTTTTTCTCATGCTAACCATTCTCAAAAATGCATGGTTCCAGCAATAGTTTCAAAACAAAAACTGCTTATATAGACCTATTGTATGTCAGACAAAGGCTTAATTATGTTATTGCTACATTTGTTTACCTTTATTGCAGGTTTTCTCTTTCTGTACACATCACACGATATCAGAGATTGTTAATATAGTGAGTACATGGAAATAAAGAGTAAAATTTTCTCTTTCGCTAGCACAGACTAGCCGAAAACGGAAACGCGCACCAATAAAGAACTGGTAAAGGGTGGTTAAATTTTCAAGGGCCGATGTTGATTTTGAATAAAACACAAACTATTTAGGAAATTATTGAAATTTTATTTTATTATGATATATTGGTATTATTCAATTATGTATGTAACAAAATATCGGCCAAATGAGCGCCGCGACCTCGGCGGCACACCTCCATCCGATGGTCCAAATTTTCGATGACGCTGAGGCATAATGGAGTTTCTGTGCCGTTAATGTGCCGAATTATCTCATCCTTTAGCTCTTGAATTGTTGCTGGCTTATCGACGTACACCTTTTCTTTCAAATAACCCCAGAGAAAAAAGTCCAACGGTGTCAAATCACATGATCTTGAGATAACACGGCCATTGAATTTGTTGCGCAAAAGAGCCATTGTTTCGTTAACTGTGTGGCAAGTGGCACCGTCCTGTTGAAACCACATATCGTCCACAAAAATTCGTTATCATCTCACGATAGCGAACACCATTCACAGTAACTGCCTGACCGGCCTCATTTTGGAAAAAATACGGCCCGATGATGCCGCCAGCTCATAAACCGCACCAAACAGTCACTCTTTGTGAGTGCATTGGTTTTTCGACAATCACTCTTGGATTCTCTTTCGCCCTAATGCGGTAATTCTGTTTATTGACGAATCCACTGAGGTGATAATGTGCCTCATCACTGAAGATGATTTTCTTCGAAAATTTTCATAATAAGTCTGTATAACTTTAACACGTTGTTGGATTGTGTATCTCTCCATGGTTCAAATTAAGTAAGTCTGAAATAGAGAAATGTCAAATTAAATTCGGAAAAAAACTTGGCGTTTAGGTGTGGTTCACATTCAACATCGGCCCTTACAATTTAACCACCCTTTATAAAAGGCACTCAATGAAGAAAAATACATAGAATTCCCATTTGGCCTCTTACTTCTATATCAGAAAGTGGTAAAAGTTAAAGAAAAAAATGAAAAACAAAATCAAAAATCATAAAGAAAGAAACACTTTGATAGAGTTGAAGTCAAAATGCACTAAAATTACTGCAAATTGAACTTTCATTGCTTAATTGCATTTAATATTGTTTTATTCTATTTTATTTTTAATTATTTAATTTTATTATAATATATTTTATCTAATTGTTTTATTTTTATTTCATTTTATTCAAATTGATTTATCTTATTTTTATTTAATTTAATTTTTAATTTTAATAATTTTTTTTTATTTTTTTATTTCTATTCTTATATTAATTTAATTTAATTTTACCTACTTATAAAATAGAATATATTAAATTAAATATTATTAATTTCATTTAAATATTCAAGAAGTTCAGCGGAAAGACGCTTATATAGCGTCACAGTCCCTTACTGAATCAACTAAGGCCGCCACCCAGACTATACCTTATTTCGGACCTACCTACATACCTAGATATTTGTTATTATAGTTGATTTGCAATTAATGTTTATGAACGGTATAATACCACTACTCTGTATTCGAATGTTAACTGATGTAAAAACGATTAATAACCACACCATTCTATGTTTGGCCCTATAATTGGTATTCAAAAAGAAAAAATATTATGGGACAATTTACAATCAAAACAACATACATACATACATCTTTTAATCTATTTATCTATTTACAAATTATATATTTACCAAAGATTAAATTTTTGATTAAAACAAAGAACTCCCCTTAAAGTCCATAATAAGTAATTTTCAGTGTGTACATATGTTTGCACATAGTCGTGATTCGTACACGTATATACATATGCATAGGGTTATCCATTTCATAGTTTCAAGAGTACAGGGATGTATTTTGAGAATTGTCAAACTTAATTGTAAAACCAAACATGTTTTGGATTAGTTAAAAGTCAAGCATTTATGAAAATTAATTGCTTAAAAGCCGTCCGATGCGTTGAAATTATTGAAACCTACCACAAAAATTGTGATTCAAACGTGGTTGTGCTTGAAAAGGAGATTCTGGCAAACTACTCAAGAGGCTGAGCTGTTGCAGATATTGTAATGTTTTTGTATCAACGTTTTGCTCGTTCTACCTCAGCCGTCCTGAATGTATATATTTCTTGATGTTCTCAAGAGCTGGTACATACCTATGTATTGCAGATCCACCACCACTGAAGCCTACTTACCATTCATATGACGTACATACGAACTTGAACAATAAGGAGTGGACGGCAATTTTTCGTCATTTTCGGCTAAGATACCGCCCAATATTTATATGCCAAAAAGTGGTCGAAAATTACCTCAAAAGTTTGCAAAAATTCGCGAGGCGCTCATTGAAATGATGTAGTGTTTCACAAACCATATAAGGCCAAGGTTCAAACTTTGTAATAAAAAAGGAATTTCGTGAAAAAAAAATTATTTTAGGGGTATTTTATTTACGTTTATTTTCGAAAGCGCAAAATGAATAATCCTTCACATACCTACATTGAACTAAGGTGGCCAGAGTGCAAGTAGTGTACTCTATGATATTAAACGAACATAAGCCGGTTTCTTCTGCACGTGACCTACAAAACAACATTAGGTAGGCTATCGAATAACATGGAAAGCAACAATAGCCTAAGCAATACCAGACCTGACTTACTATATAGGGTTGCAAATTAGAAAAGTGGTACTAATGTAAATAGAGAAAATATTGCTAAACGTCAAACCTCACATTCTGTGTACATGAACGGTAAGTAAAATCGTTATAAGCCAGCTCGGCATTCTTTTGCAGATCGCGTTTTTATCTACGAGTAAATCGAGGATGTATGTGGTATCCTGATACATATAACTGTTAGCTGAAGCATTATGATATCCTCATTTTAGCGTACGATAGCGGTAGTTGCCTGTATAAAAAGTAGTCCATTTGGCACTACTTACAATGAGAAGCTCTCTCATGAAATTTTATACAAACATATGTATGTATTAGGGGTATATACAAATGTGTACATAAATACATAGAATTCAACAATCCCGCCCATAGGTGTTTTATTGGAATTTACAAAACGAAAGCTTGTGCATACAAATAGTGCAAAATATCTAAAATGTTAGGCATTTGAAATTAATTTCTCGATTGACTGTCATATGCACACGCAGCTCTAACTCACAGTATTACTTATACTGCTACTCTACACCAGTTGCATAGTAAACTAATAAAAATGCTTAGTAGTAATAAATTACGTGAAATTTTGACAAAATATCAACAGGATATTCGTAGGAATAAAATTAAGCCATCAAAACAACTAAATGAAAATGATAAGAAAACATATACAGCGAACCCAAATGAAAAGTTGTTCATTGAGAATATCGAAGATCGAGATGTAAATACGATGGAACAGATTGGTCGTCAAACACCGATTGAATATTTTACATTTAAGGATAAGGATTTTCATTATATTAAGCCAGCTGGTCCTACGGATTACAGTAAATTGGATACATTTCATCGCGCCGTTGGACCAAGTGAGTATGAAAATAACACATGTCTTCAAAACTGCCGGTCCTTACAAAAATCAAATACAGGAATCGTGTTTTTTTTGGGTCCGAATTGGCCTCAGTCATTCCAGCCCCCATCTAACACTTCAGTACAAGTTTTGTAGAACGACTAATCTTTTTGGTACAAAATAGGCCTCAGTTTGAGCGATGCCCTCTTCATTCGTGCAAAATTTCTTCCAGCGAAGGGGTCATGAGTATAAGTTCACGCAAGCGAGGAAAGTTTTTGACTGCCATTCACCAGGCAATAGTCAGAAATGATTCTTTTACATATGGTCTAAGCAGCTCACGACTTCCGGTCTTAGACCGTCTGGCCTGGGTAGCCCACAAACATCCATTTTGAGGCGAGCTAAAATGAGTAGGCGAGTCCTCTTGCCATTGTACGTACTGTTTAGGATAGGATACCCCTTTTTTGACTGGTAAAAAAAACTTGATATTTGGGTGCCACATGAATTGAACGAATTTAATTTAACAAGAAAATCATAACTGGAGATGAAGCACCACCATCCACTTCAAAGGTTGCTATTCACCAAAAGAAGATTGTATATTTTGAGCTGCTTGCAAGGAACCAAACGATTAATTCGGATGTCTACTGGACAGATTGAATACATCCATCTACGAGAAGTGGCTAGAGTTGGTCAATGGTAAAGGTGTCATATTCCACCAGGACAATGCTAAACCGCACCCATCTTTGGTCACTTGCTAAAAACTGAGAGAGCTTGGCTGGGAGCCGTTGATGCATCCATCCATATGGCCCTGACCTTGCATCGTCAGACTACCATTTGTTTCGATCTTTACAGAAATCATTAAATGGTAAAACTTTCGAAAATGACGAGGCAATAAATTCGCACTTGGTTCAGTTTTTTTTTGCAGGTAAAGGTCAGAAGTTCTGTGAGCGTGGAATAATGATGTTGCCGCTAAAGAGAAGCTCGCTTATCCTCTATTCTGTGGTGTGTCTTTATTTAATGTCAAAATGTATAATTTGTAATTTTTGTTTTGAACTATTTTTCTTTTCTATTGTAACATTTATGCTTCTCAATATAAATATATTATATTATTTCCATAGTACTCATTATAGGCCAATGCTTCTCCCTAATGCCTGTCTTAGGGGTTGGACAACCAAATCCTCGTCATGTGCGTTTCTCTTTCAAAACCGTACGAGTTATGATTACGTTCTTATTTTTGGTGGCGAGTACTACGCTGAATCTATCGATGATGAAGCATTTGGCGAAAATTGGGGTAAACGCTAAAAACCTGGGTAAGCTTCAACAACATTCCTTCATAACCAGTTGGTAAAATCGTATAATATATGTATATGTAGTATATATCTTTGTTATTGTAATTTATGATATTTGTTTCGATTAGTTGGCGTAATGTTTTTCACATGTGTGCAATCATCGTCCATACTCTTCTTTTCATTGGCTTCACGTTGGCCGCGGCTTATACGGTTTTGGACTCGTACTGAAATGATTTTCATACGCAAACCGTATGAGAGGCCACAACGTGATTTATCGAGTCGAGTGCGTCGCGCTGCAGCCACAATACTTTCACTCTCCGCAGGTAGGTTTTTCTCTGGTCTCTGGAGATATATTTGTACTACCAAATAACTGCCTTATTATAATTATATAGTGGAGCACTCATTATATTTGGCTTCAGCTGTAGTGTCACAATATCGTCGAGCACATCTTTGCGCAGCTCTCAACAATACCACTGTTCACTTCACATTCGAAGATTACACGTACAAAAACTATGACTATGTGTATGAGTTGTTTCCCAACACCACAGTCGTTGGCAGTTTTATTCTGGTGAGTGGTGACTCTTTTTGATTACAATGTCTAAATACTTTATATATTTATGTATGTATGTAGATAATTGTCTGTTAATAAGTATTGAGTTCGGCATTCTCCAATTTATGGTTCGTGTCTTGATGTTTTTCCAACAAATGGAGGAACCTGTAGTTTACTCCCAGCCGTCTTCGATTGGCTGATGGTCTAGTCAGGGTTCGAACCAACTACTACATATCTGTACGGTAGTGTGCACTGTCAACAACTTTGCTTCTGTGGTCACAATTTACGGAAGGTTAAGTTCTTCATTGAAACACTTGCTGTATGGCACTGAGAGACATGCCTGTATTGGTTGGAGCCATTACTTTGAAAAGTTTGTCGTTGCTGTGTGCTGTGGAATATGGTAGCACTTTGCATGTCCATCGAGTAGGTCACGCACGAAATTAATATAATTTTCTCTTGGTGTAGGTCACAAACAAGTTCGCTTTCAAGTCGTAGAGCTCGTACATATGATCCGCAAAGCTTGGTGCATTGTTGGTACTATCTTTCACTATTGTTCACCAGATCTTCTAAAACCAAGTCAACCTCGACTACCGATGCCCGGTGGATCCTCTTATCAATCATATCCCCTTCGATGACTCGTTCCAAGCATCCGTTTCCGATACTTTATTTAAAGATATTGAAAAAACTTATACACGACCATGAAATAAATCCCACATCGATAAACTCCATAGGCTCTTGACAACGATGGTCAGATTAGATTAGATTTTTAAATTTTTTTTGGACGAGGAGCGTTACCCACCTCCCGCCCAACCGACCGAGAACGCACCTGAAAGATAAGCGAAAAATCCAACTGACTAGGGACAATTCGGATTGCTGAGAATAAGTGACCGAACACGGAAGATCACGGTTACATTTGCTTCTTACAGTTAACAGTTAAAGATTTGCTCATCAGTCACTATAAATTACATGGAAAAAGGAGAAGAAAATTACTCAATTATTTACAGCTCTTAGTAAGTAGGTTTTGATACAGAAAAGGCAGTCAGAGGAAACAATGCTGGCGAAAATGAGTATCAAAATCGTTGCACAAACATCTAAAAGGTAGATAGAAGCATGCCCGATGATTGAAAACTTAGTGTGGAGGGAACCCAATGGTCTGCGTCAATTGCCGTGGGATTAGCCTCTTGAATATCGCATATAAGGTCCTTGGTTCCTTCATGAGTATGTTCCGGTCTTGAAACCTTTTTTAAGTCGCCGCAGAATTTTATTGAATTTTCAATAAAGCAAGCCGACTCGCTGTGTGCTTTTTTGAAATCGAACTCTCCATGTGTTTACTGAAGGGCGTTCTTCGCTGCGACATTTTGCGTACATCTAGTAAACTGGAGATGTCTCTTGCATCGCGATTTTCGATTCGCAGACCTTTATAGAGCTTGATGAATATTCTTCCACCCGTATTTGATGCGGATTATGACAAGACTTTCATTCACTAGTTGACTCAGCAACGGAGTTTGTCTTCTACCTTAAATCAAACAGTGAATTTACGATCATTTACCCAAAGGATACTTAGTGTAAGGCCGGAAGTCATATGTGGCTAGGAATATATATAAAATACTCGTTTCTGGCCATTCCCAGCTGAATAGCAGCCTACATATGTCCCCTCCCTCACTTTGGAACTACGCTATTTAAACATGCAAGCATCTCTTCGTAAAAGGTTAAGAAAACAGGCTTTATTTTAGACATTCGACTGTTATTGCTTATCCCTAACCTCTTTTTCTTGGATATTGAAGCCTTTAAGTGACTGATTAATTTCGTTCGTTACATGTGTATGCTCAAAGGTCGCGAATTTCTTCTGTACTTTCGTGTGGAACTACATGGATCTTTTCATCATGATGATTGGCAAGGGCATCGCATATCGTTTCGAACAAATAAAGATGCGTATAAATAAGTTACTGGATAAGGTAAAACTTGAATTACAAAATGTTTTTTATATAAATTTTTTTATATACATTTGTGTTTTTGTATCAGGAAGTACCCGAGTCGATATTTATGGAGATACGAGATCATTATGTAAAACTCATCGAACTACTGGAATATGTAGATGAGGATTTATCTGGCATTATTTTGCTCTCCTGTGCGAATAACCTTTATTTTGTCTGCTATCAATTATTAAATATTTTCAAGTAAGTGGAATGAATAAAAGAAAAAAGCAGATAAATACAATAGTAAATATTTACTAATTAAACTTTATCATTTATACACAACTTTTCTGCCAATAACTTTTGACTTTGCCATTAAAGTATTAATGGTACTTTTTTATTGTTTTCAAACTGAATGAATTCTCTTCGAGCGCCAACATTTAAGCTCTTTTAATTCCTTGTAAGAAGCTGACAATTAGTAAAGAAAAGTGGAGAAAGAAAGAACAGACATACAATAGTACAGATTTCATGCTAATCCTTCATTTCTTACAGCAAATCCTCTTTGAGATCTTTGCCACATCCATACGTATACACTTACATTTACATATTCACAATACGGACACCCTCATAGCCATAAAAATCTCCAGATTTGTATTAATTACTTTTTAACACATTTTCTTTTGTATTTCACACATCACGCCTACTTCTGGTACGCCTGGAATGTTTGTTGTGCACGGACGTCGCAACAGTAAATTGCGTTGGCCAATTAACTATGTTTATTTTTGGTTTTCGCTGCTCTTTTTAATCGGTCGTACGGCTTTCGTTTTCCTCACAGCAGCAGCCATCAATGACGAGGCAAAGGACGCCTTGGGTGTCCTTCGTCGGGTCTCTGCTAAAACATGGTGTGTGGAGGTAAGTGGGCGACCCATTTGTGGATTCATGAAATAGGAATTCTATGTTACATATGCATATACATATTTAGCACACTATTTACTATGATTTAATTTGATTTATTAAGATTAATATTATGTATTCGCTCACTGACATATCTATGTATGTACATATTTATTTACTTATATATCCTCTTTAAATCTTTAATCTGAGCTGTTATTAGAAATTCTTCTTCCTGCGACAGGTGGAACGCTTAATATTCCAAATGGCAACTTCGACGGTGGCATTATCTGGAAAGAAATTTTACTATCTGACAAGACGTTTACTATTTGGGGTGAGTAGACTGTTTAAACAAACAAACATACATACATACATTTGTATACCTAAGAATTAGACAAAACCTCCTTGAAGTACAATCAAAGCTATTGCTCGCCGTTTTCAAGTATTCCAATTATAAAGGAAAAATGATAAAGGAAAAATTATAGAAAACGCGGTATGTTCTTCTTCTTCTTTACTGGCGTAGACACCGCTTTGACCAAATCAACAACAGCACGTTATTGATACCTTCTTTCCGCAGTTTAGCGCCAAATTGGAAATACTAAGTACTGTCAGGTCCTTCTTTACCTAATATTTTTCTTCCTCTGCTTTCACCGGCGGGATCTGCATCTGCTGGAGTATTTTTATCCATCTGAAAACTGCAGCCGCTGTTTCTTGATTCGCTGAACTATGTCAATGTTACCGTATATCTTGTAGTGTTCATCGTTCCATCATTTCATTCCACTCTACTTTGGACTAAGTCGGCAATTGAAATGTAAAGTTCTCTCTCGACGAGCAAACTCTGCAAATCACTCATCATTCCAGTTCTGCTTTATGTTGCGGAGGCATGGACGATGACAGCATCTGATGAGTCTGAGGTAGGAGTTTTCGGTAGAAGGTTTTGCGGAAGATTTATGCATATTGCTAAGGGCGAATACCGCAGTCGAGGTAGCGATGACCATATGAATTATACGGCGACATTTGAGGAACGGTGTTGTTCACCAATCTCAAATGTGTACGAAAGTATATGCCAATCGCTTTTGGCTTTTGAACCTCGATCACTACCAGACCCATTCTCTTTGCTTTCTTATCCAGTTTGCAGAGAACTAACGGCGCGTCTGTTCAGGGTACAACATCGACGTACGCCAGCAGTTGCTCACTCATTTAGAGGATTGCATCTTCTCTACTTAGCTCTACAGCTCGTATTATTTACTCCAGCAATAAATTAAAGAAGTCCGTCAGTCCGATAAGGATACACCTTGTTTGAAACCTGGTTTGGTATAGAACAATTCGGAGAGGCCTTTCCCGATCCTGGACTCACAGGTAGATCTCTCCCAGGTGGTGTCTTCTTTGCGGGTCTTACTCCAAATGCAAGTGTGTAATGTTACTGAAAATTGTTCTAAAATTTAGTTGGATTAAATCGCTTTCATACAAATTTATTACTTTATTTCCCTAGGGAACTTGTAAGTTTTCGCCTAAAATAGACTGTCCAGCGACTAGCGTTCAGCGCCTGACAAACTTTGTATGCTGCACATTTACTTTTAGAAAATCCTCGTATTTATTGTTAATTCTTATAAGAATTTGCTTAATTTGTTTGCAGATGGCAGGCACTATTGTCACCTACGAGCTGGTTTTGCTGCAATTCGATGAACCCAACCGTTCCAAAGGTCTGCCCGAGCTATGTTCCTAGAAGTTGAACCACCAGTGCAGCGACATAGTACCTACATACAAACATACATACATATGTATTTGTAACAACGATTTTGCGGCGTGCAAAATAAACATAGAATGCTATAAACATATTTACACATTTACATATTTATATACGTATACTACACATGTACATATGCATGCATTTTACCATCTCTACAATCATAAGTATTCAACATTTAACTATTTTTTTTTATATAAATGCTTGAGGTTAATAAGGTAAATTTCATAAACACCTTCAACATATGCAAATATATACTCATCATCATATATATATGGTACATATATGGTATATCGTACATATGTGTGTATATATACACCTTGAATATCTTATATGACCCTTGTATAAGGTATTGTCCTTGTTGCTATAGTAGTTGTTATTGCTGTTTATTTTGTTGTCATGTTTATCTGCGATTGTCATACGACTTAATTAGCAACATGGAAAGCAACGCCTCTTAGCAAATTGCAACCGCATTCACACATGCAGACCGATTATACGAGTATATACCCTGTGGGGAAAATACTAGTTGTTAACTAGAATCCAACTAGTTTACATGTACTTGTAGTAACTAGCTCATCTGCCATCTATTACCCATGTAAGCAGCTCGGCGTTGGTCTATGAACAGTCAGTTGTCTGTCTATGTATGGTAACAGCGTTCTTCTTCTTCTTCTTTATTATCGTCTTCCTCTTCTTCCACTAACGAGTACAGCAAAGAAAACTTTTAAAGCTGGAACGCTGTCTCTTCATTCGTTCAACTATATCAATGTCACGAGCTACACGTACAACTCATCGCCGTTGCCAATAATTGGCGCATACCGTGAGGTCCCCTTTTTATGGGAAATATTAAAGAAATTTTTTGCCAGACAAAAGTAAAAATTGAGTATCGAGTAGAGCTCCAGATATCCGGGTATCGAGCACTGTGAGAAACTCGATACTAGCTCGATTCTCGCTCGATATTCGTTCGATACTCGCTCGATATTCGCTCGATATTCGCTCGATATTCGTTCGATACTCGCTCGATTCTCGTTCGTTGCCCATCTGCTCAAATGATAATTTGAAATTTTTCAAATTTAAATTTTGTTTGTCAAAAATTCTTCAACATTCCAATGAGTTTTACACTTTGCATAAATAAAATTAAAACTATAAAAAGCGCTTCTGGGAAGAAAGTCAAATTTTTGATTTAAAGTGCTCAAAAATGCTCGAAAAAGCTTGAGTTGCTCGAGCTCGAGCTCGGAAATTTTCGAGCAAAGAGCAATGAACGAGTGTGCGAGTACTCGTTCCTCAAATGCTCGAACAGCTCGTAAATGTTCGAACAAAATCTTGAGCTCTAGTATCGAGTGATTATCGAGCTGTTCGCTCTGCTCTTTCCCGGGTACCCATTACTGGTAAGTTGCTATACTATAAGTATCCAACTGGTATGATTTAATCTTCAAAATATTAGTATTCTATCCAACTAGAATTCTTGCATACTAGTCTACCTTCTCCCTACGGGGTACACAGCCATGGGTGTGTGAATATCTAAGGTACATTCATATATCCACTTACGTCGCCACCATACAAACACATACATACATACATACATACATACATGCATATGTTACATATATTTGTTGCCATTTAGATATCAAGAGTTTACAAGCAATGTAGAGTCCAAAGGACTTTGTAATGTGTTTACCTCTATTTTGGTCATTTATTTATGGTTGAAATGTGAAATTTTCACAAAAATGAAAATAAATAAACACCTATACACACACACCTGCCACCTGTGTTTTTTATTTGAATAATAAATTACTGAATTTTGATTATATCTTAGGTGCTATGTTCAACTTTTGTAATCTTCCATTTATGGTACATACTCGTACATTCACGTATGTATATCTGCTATCAGTGTGCGATTAAAATTGAAAAATTTTCCTAGTTTCCATCAGACTTAGTGTGTACGAGTATTCTGTGCGCGCGAGTGAGCACCGGTAAGAGCAGGTATGTCGCAGAAGCTACAAGAGCAAACATTTCACAAATCCGTCTCCAAAGGTATGTACATATGTAAGAGCATAGACTTCGAATTTGTTCTTGTGAGCGAATAATTTAAAATACTTTAAAATTTGGAAAACCTTCAAATCCATTCTCTAAAATATTTCGTAAATAACTTTTTAGATTTTCGGTACATTTAAATGTTAGACTAAGTGTTAAATGTCGGTGTAATGGGTGCAGTCCTGCTTCTGAATACACTGGTACATTTGTAAGGCTAGAAAACAATTCCTACTCTTACGTCCCCGTCGCGCACGCTGGAAATATGAGCAACTCTTGTGCGCGATACGATAACCAAACCTCACGGTTAAAAGAAAGTGGGCTTTAGAGTCACTTAGACACAATCGCTTTAAGTGTTCAACAGCGGTAAACTCTGCACATGACGTGGGCATGCCACCTTCCTCGGCCAAGGCTAGACTTCACCAGAAGGGCCAACAGCAGATGACAGAGCGAAACCACGTGCAATGTGAAAAGACAAATCTGGCTATTAATGGAGGTAAACAGAACTAAGTTTCTACTCCTTCTAAACCGAACCTCTATAAGCATAACAACCGGCGTAATAACCAGACACTGTCTTATGGGGACTTATGGTAGAAGGATGGTTTGCTTCTTAAGCGACTTCTGCCGCAGCTGCAGGTACATAGATGAAGAGGAATCCGTAGAACATTACCTCTGTCACTGCCTAGCTCTCAGTGCAATCGGTTATAGTTTTCTTGGAAGAAGAAATTCTTCGATTGCCTTGCATCAATAGGCATCATTAATCTCATGAATTTCATAAAACACAACAAGTGACAGTGCTCAACTGGCTCATGTTCTCCGTCCAAGAGACGTAAAAGATGGGACAAGTACCAGATTTCGACATAAGAGAATTCATCAATCCTAATGGCTATCGCTGTTGGAATAATTCGTGCAGATGGAAGAAAAGTTTCCAGTGTTCTAGTTGTGCGTATACTCCGAGGCCATAATATCGATTCGGATCTATGCAACCTTGCTCACTGAGATTTGTGGCAGGAAGCACGAAGGGTATGAAATGGGAATACATATTCATAGCGAGCAGCTTGCTTCCGATGTCCACTCACATCCCCACCTCAGGTGTACAGACCCTACAGTGAGACTTTATTAAACTATTAAACTGAATATGTCGAAGTGACTCTACTAAAATTCTCTCACATTCAGCTGTGATCCAAGGCTACACATAAAATAGTTACCACTCCTCGCATAAGAATTGCTCACTTTGTCAGGGCGTGACGCATGAGTGGGGGTCTTTTTGCAAGTGAAATTCTATAGGTTATCGAAGAGTAGAAAAATGTCGATCGGAAAAACATAATTAATGAAAATCACACAAAGCTCTTACTGAAAGTAATATCGAGGAAATCACATTTAATTCAGTTCTGTCTATCTATTGTGAATTATGATTAATCGAAGATACCTCGCTTTTCAGATTTTCTTTTAATAAATTTATTAAAATATATGGACCCTCTAAGATCTCAGAAATAATAATAGAAATAAACAATGACTTCTTCTCTTATTTCTCTGAACATTTCTAGTGCTCTTCGTTTCGCAGTTTTTCGGCTTATTGCCCGTTTCCAACATATTGGCCGACGATGTTCAACGCATTCGCTATTCCTGGTGCAGTGTACACAGCGTGTATTCGGGCGCTGTAATAATATTGAATACTTTGGAGTTTTGCACTGTAGGATATTTGGTATTCAAATCAGGATTGAATTTCCATAACTCAGGTAAAGTATACCGAAAATCAGTCAACTTTAGGTTTTGGAGCCTTCAGTGGTACTTTTTTACCATCTGACTTCTGGCCTTAGACCAAGTAACCTCTGGTTAGTCAAAAAAACATTTATTTGGAGTCGAGCTAATGTGAGTAGACCCAAATAGTGAGTGGTTAGCAGTGCGTACTGTCATTCGGAAGTCCAAGGTTGGAGTCTTGGTTCGGTCAACTCCATTAATCAGCAAACTCGATACATAAATAAACTGTCGAAAAGCACCGAGTGTGCCTGTGTAAAGTCCTTTCTTATTCCCGTTCTACTCTATGGTGCAGAACAGCGAACTATAAGCAGTATGAAATATACGACGACTTTGATGTATTTCAGCGAAAGGGAAACCGGCTACGCTGGCTAGGTCATGTAGAGCGAAAGGACGAAAACACGAGGTAGCTGAAGATAGAAAGACTTCAACTCTGTTGAAAAGACAGCAGAAGAACTTGGTTTCGAATGGTGTCGGACAACTAAACGTCTCCACTTTATCGTGATTAGATCCATGACATTGACGTCGGATATCTTCGATAAAGCATCCAGCAAAAGGGTTTCAAAATTCCAAAACCAAGCCCTGCTCAAAACAGGACAGTCGCATTAGAGATGGGGGATCGTTCCCTTCTCTCTGGTCTCTTCTTATTCCATTTCAGCCAGTTGTGCCTGGATTTGCAGAACAGTCAAGGGTGTAGTACCGAAGAACTTGCGGTGACTTTTGAAGACAAATACATATACATACCTAAATACATATGCATATATGTACACATATTTTAATTTCTTTAATCCGCACGCAATATTTTAGGTACAATATCGTTGTTCGTGGTTTGCATGCTGGAGCACTTTTACTTTTGGCGTTTGGCCAGGCAGTGGCCACTTATAATGCGTGTTTGGCGTCGCACCGAAGAAATTTTCCTGCGACCTCCGTATCGTATTTATGCGACGTATAATATGAAGACACGCATTTACGCACTCAGTTCTCTGGTTATGTGTAGCGCTTTGGGTGAGTATTATGAAAAGAGAGAACGAAATATTTCCTAAAACTCCTAATTAATCATACGAGCATATTTGTTGCAGTGGAACATTCTTTTCTTGTATTTAATTCGTTTCATCATAGTAATATAGAGAGAATTCAATGTAAATATAATGTCTCCTTTTGGGAGAGTCTCTATAGGCGAGAGAGACCACATCTAAGTAGGGTTTTGCCATTTAGCATTTGGTATCTGCCTGTGGTGGAGGTGAGTTTGCTCACAAATTATATGATAGCCACACATACACACATACACACATCTAGCGATTCCTTACGTTCCTGTACACAGTGCCTATAGCACTCTTTTTATATAATAGAGAGACCTGCATATATCCCTTGTCTCTTGCATCTTATCTCTGTTTTATGCTTTTTCATAGTGGATCAATCTAACTTTGGCTTACCCCCGGTCCTTTACCGATGCCTTTATAATTTGCGTGAGCGTTGGATTGGCCGCACGTTTTCATCAATTGTACTTACGGATTGAAGCCGTTCACAACAAGGTAAATAGAAGATTCAATCAGAGTATATTGGGTTGTTCGATAATTAATGTCCTAATTTTTTTATATAATTCAAAGCAAATTTATTTATAGAAGCCATACAAATTAATAATTTGGTTGATTGTCATTTTATAATATTTCGGTAAGTTGAAAAACTAATTCTTCGAAGAACCCTTTCTTTTTTAGAAGAGAGAGTCTGGTCCAACTAGTTTTGAACAGCTTGACTGAAAAGGGGAATTCACTATTCACACTCAGAGCGTTTTTTCTGAATTTTTGGGTAAATTTTGGTAATTGATGATAATGGACATTCACTTCAATAGCTTGTTAACTCTACAGCAACTCAAAGTACTATTCTTTACTGGCTTACGCGTTTACCTAACAGCAGCACACAAGTCAATTCCTCTTTTCGTCATTTGGCGAGACACCAAGTGAAGCCAAGTCCTTTTCACCTACCCTTCTCAAAGGAGGGTAGAGTTTCCCCTTCCAATATTTCCACCGACAGGTATTGCGTCGAATATTTCCAAAGCTCGAGCGCTCCCATCCGTCCGGACAGCATGATCTAGCAACGTTGTCGCCTTATATCTCGCACAGCTCTAGCTTGCGTAAAACCTGATATCTGAAAAATAGATAGCTCTTTGCTGGGGCCGATCTAGCCAAGAAAATATGGTATTCACGTCCCGATTAGCTTGATATCTGGAACATAGAAAGTTCCTTACCTAGACTAACGTGTGGAAAACTCTGTTTGGTTTCTCATGTGTTTTAACATAATTTTTTATAGGTTATAAGAAAATATATAAAGTAAAAACGTAATAAACATCCTACTGGTATCATTTTAAATGTCCATGCGGACAAAGTCGCTGTCATATTGGATATAGTATATAATATGATTGGCGCTTTGTAACCGCTGAAGCCATTTTCGGCCGAGCTTCTCCTCTAATTTGTGGTTTTGCGTCTTGATGTGTTTCCAACAAATGGAGGGACCTACAGCTTATACTAAGCCGCCTCTGAACGGCTGATGGTTTTTTATGAGGAGCTTTCATTTCAAGTCAGAAATACACCCGGGGAGTCGACATTCCCTGCCGAGGAGTGACAGGGCGAATTCATTTGAGCAAGCAACAAATTTTCTTATGGATTCCTTTTTTGCATATTACAGGCTCTACCAACCCTCTTTTGGACTGAGGTGCGCGAACATTTTCTGGAGTTGCTTCACCTGATGCGTTTGCTTAACGACAATATCGCTCCGCTGATTTTGTTAGCTTGCAGTAATAATATGTATTTTATCTGTTTTCAGCTCTTCAATAGTTTTCAGTGAGTGTTTATTTTCCCACATAAATTCAGAAAACAAATCCACAAATCCATTACTATTAATTGATTTTTCATTGCGTATGCCTAATTTTTTTGTTTTCACAGAAATATCGGTGTCGATCTCATTGCTGTTTTCGCTTTTTGGTATTCCTTGTTCTTTGCAATATTTCGCGCGATCCTCACATTATTGATAGCCTCCTCGGTTAATGATTACAGTAAGAAAATATTGCTGACTCTGCGGAGTGTGCCAAGTACCTCGTGGTGTACTGAGGTGAGTAAGAATGAGGTGGTAAAATGTTAATGGATTTGCAACACAAATAATATATGGGCTGAAAAGTTCCGGTCCTAACAAGGAATACGTGTCTTTTTCGTACAAAATTGGCTTTATTCATCAAAGAAATCTCCTTCGGTGCCCATGCAATAGCCAAGTGAAGTGCTTACTATCATTTAGGCAGGACTTTTAATACCATCATCTTTTGCCACAAAATCAGCATAAGCGGGAACTTTTGCATTCGGAGGAGATTTCTTGA
The DNA here is from genome assembly GCA_037013455.1 of Ceratitis rosa. Classification (NCBI taxonomy): domain Eukaryota; kingdom Metazoa; phylum Arthropoda; class Insecta; order Diptera; family Tephritidae; genus Ceratitis; species Ceratitis rosa. Next base: position 1,568,433 of record JAWMAG010000041.1, read on the forward strand.
CGGTAAGCAGTTTTCTTGAGGTCTACCCACTGTTAGTATTCGCTGGGAGTCAAAACTGGCGCATACGATGGATATGTGTGCAATTTGAAGTTCGATCCTCGGAATTTTGCCGTTGCATTGATTGTGGCGTGTGATACGGTGTGTTGCACCAGCTGAAACAATGGTGGATATAATGAAATTAAGACCATCCATGTGCTATGCCCGGGACTTCTCAGCCCATGTACTCGTATATACAGACGAGTAAACTTCAAATCGAACTATTTGACGTATGGTATTGACGTACGATTTACAATACCATAAATCTTTTGACATAATCGTTTGTAGGCTCAACGCTTCAGCGAACAGCTGGCTTTCGATTTAACGGCTTGGTCAGGTTGCGGGTTTTTCTTTATTACACGACAACTAATTTTGGCGGTGAGAGAAAAAAGTTTCTACTTTTCACTTTTTCTAATTCAAAAATTACTTCTTTTATTTGTTTTATCTTAAATGTTTGATACAATATTTTGCCATTTTCTTGGAATTTTCGAATTTTATTTCTTTCAGATGGCTAGCACAATCTTTACCTATGAGGTAATGGTAACCGATGTTATCAATAAAGGCGCTATTCAACAAGTAACGAGCTATTGCCGACCTATTGAGTACGACACGCAAAGTGAATGAATTTATAAAGAATCTTCTTTTACTGAAATCTACAGAATGCATGAGAAGAGGCCAATGAGACAAAGAAAAAAAAATATTCACAATGTATTGTATTTATATTTATATTATGTATGTATACATATTTACTTATATAATATTATAGTTATGTTCTTTAATACATAAGGTTGTCTAAAGGGTGGTTAAATTTTCAAGGGCCGATGTTGATTTTGAATAAAACACAAACTATTTAGGAAATTATTGAAATTTTATTTTATTATGATATATTGGTATTACTCAATTATGTATGTAACAAAATATCGGCCAAATGAGCGCCGCGACCTCGGCGGCACACCTCCATACGATGGTCCAAATTTTCGATGACGCTGAGGCATAATGGAGTTTCTATGCCGTTAATGTGCCGAATTATCTCATCCTTTAGCTCTTGAATTGTTGCTGGCTTATCGACGTACACCTTTTCTTTCAAATAACCCCAGAGAAAAAAGTGCAACGGTGTCAAATCACATGATCTTGGGGGCCAATTGACATCGCCATTACGTGAGATAACACGGCAAAAGAGCCATTGTTTCGTTAGCTGTGTGGCAAGTGGCACCGTCCTGCTGAAACCACATATCGTCAACATCCATTCACAGTAACTGCCTGACCGGCCTCATTTTGGAAAAAATACGGCCCGATGATGCCGCCAGCCCATAAACCGCACCAAACAGTCACTCTTTGTGGGTGCATTGGTTTTTCGACAATCACTCTTGGATTCTCATTCGCCCAAATGCGGCAATTCTGTTTATTGACGAATCCACTGAGGTGAAAATGTGCCTCATCACTGAAGATGATTTTCTTCGAAAATTTTCATAATAAGTCTGGATAACTTTAACACGTTGTTGGATTGTGTATCTCTCCTTGGTTCAAATTGAGTAAGTCTGAAATAGAGAAATGTCAAATTAAATTCGGAAAAAAACTTGGCGTTTAGGTGTGGTTCACATTCAATATCGGCCCTTAGAATTTAACCACCCTTTATATACATACTCTTATAAATACATATAGGTAGCGAAAGAAGTTATATTTCCCAAGTGTCGTTCACAAACATACTTCTTTTCACTGAATTCACGTTTAGAATATAGAAATGACATCTTTTTAACATACATACATATGTATATTGTGTGAATGCTTACAGATGACATTCTTTTTCAAAATCAATTACACGTACTATTTGAAAATTAATTAGAAAGTTTTTTTTTTGTATTTTTTGAGCTTCACCAGGGAAAAAATGGGAGGAAAGCAAAGCAACTCAAATATTTAAAGTTCAGCTACACAGTCCTTCACTTTAAATATGAAAATTTTATCACTACAAGCATCTAAATCGTTCTTTCCAAGTGCCCCAAGCCACATTCACATTTGATTAAACCCTACTCTACTGCGTACAGTGGTTATATTAGCATTGTCCAGGTAACCGTAGAATGTGGCTGCAAGTAAATTAATCGAGACATATGAGGGGTGTTTAAAAACTGGCAAGAATTTGCATTTTTTTGAATAAGTAGGCTGCTGCCACGTAACAAAATATCCCAAACAGAAGTGAATGGGGAAACACTGACGTCTCAAAGCTGGATGGAAAAGTGGGCTGTGGTATCTACTCTCCGATGCGCTCAGTAAATGTGGGAGTGATACTAGCAGACCACTGCAGCGTTTTCCAAGCAGAACTCTTAGCAATCATGGAAACCACCGAGTGGCTGCTCAAATCTTCGACAGCAGGACAATCATGCTGCCGTCAAATCTCTACAATATAAAGTACGACATCAAAGGTGGCTATCAAGTGTAGAAGCACTCTGAAGAAACTTTCGACTAAATGCAACACTGCCTTGGTCTGGGTATCAGTGACATCAGTGACATCACAGGCAATAGCAGGCTGGACGAATTAGCGAGAGAAGAAACCCTCCCATCCACAATAAAACATGTACACGATGAACGATTGTTGTGTTTTTCTAAGGAGAAGGCTCTAGATGGCTGAATGAGATTACGTGCAAAGTGACAGCCATGGCCGAAATTGGACGCGAAAAAATCAAAAACATCTTATCCTTCTCGGCGGGTTCTCCATTAACATAACGACAGGCATAATAACAGGCCATTGTTTAATGGCCTACTTCCAAAGGACATAAATCTCATCATCAAGCTTGCAACAGGAAAACCGGCCATATAATGCTTCGTTCCAGTCGCAACCATACCTTCCTTTGCTCTTTGTTATTTCCATTTAATATTTCACAGTTATGCTGATTGTATCAGTGAACAAGCGTTGGCTTGCAATTTTTGCAACTGCAAAATATGAACATGAATATGATTCGCACGATTTTTTATTTGCCACTTTTTTCATGTTTAACCCTTAACTGGTGTCGCCAGAGATGGGAGAGTCCTAAACGTCATTCGAAATTTTTTCGAAATTCTCCAATATGCTAAACTTTGGTCTGCTGCAGCACCTGGTAAGTAGATTTATTGCATATAAGTAAACGTTAATTGATACCACAAATGAGATTTCCAATTTATCTTTCAGGAGCATCGTCCCGCCTGATGGCTGGTGACAGCTAGTTATAGGTACTCATATGTAGTAAGTAAAATTCTCAATACTAGTTAAGTGTTAAGAATGTTTGAATGGAATTGCGCCGGATGTGAAAATCTAACCGTTCTCATTTTGCGTTTTACATTCGAGTTGTGGCATTGGTTTGTTGTTGAACTGACAAATAGTGTCATCAGCAGTTGGTGCGCCAAGAGCATTTTCGCGAGAAAATGGCAAAGGTCGATCCAGTAGAGGTTAGTCACGAGGCAGTGCCGCCGAATACCAATACAATGCATCTGACACTGAGGCCATGTAAGTAGGGATACACAACATTTATTTATTTTATATTTCGGAATGTTTTTTCTTCTTCTCATAGTTATGATAATCTCACAGTTGCTGGCCACTTTGCCAGTAACAGGTACTTGGCAAAAATCGAGTATCGAACATGTTCACTTCAGTTGGTGTACGCTAATTGCATTTCTCTCTCTCATCATGATCACTTTCTCGATCATCGATGTGGTGCTATCCACGAAGGTTGTGGTAGAGCTGGGTCTAAAGCTGTATACAGTTGGTAAAATTATAATTATCTCTATATTTATAAAAAAGGTTTTGAACTGAATGACTGCCAGATGACTGCCTTAGCCACTGATCGTAGAGATCTGAAACTTGCAGGGTGTGTGCTGCTTATAACGTATGCACAGGGTAGGAAAGGATCTTAAAAGGTAACTCTTTGCCTAAATTGCTATGTGGAACAGTGTTTTTCTTCCAAAAAGTGAACCCGGCACCGATCTATTCGAAAAATGTATATTTATCGTGATATAAATAACATTTGATACAGTAGTGGCTTTGGGCTCAAAGTACTACTGGCCTGATCTAATAAAAAGCTTTTTAGAACCACCTTAGAGTTCTATGCGGTCGAAGTCGCGGGCAACCTCTGGTATTTACCATATATAATTGGCTTTGTCCTGAAAGACAAATGGTTCTATTTTTTTTTTTAATTTTAAATATAGAAAGCTCTTTGCCTAAGTTAGTGTGAGGGGAACTAGTCTTTCCCACAGCTGCGACGGATCTATACGAAAATTGGAATTTGAAACATAGTTAGCTCTTTGTCTAGTTTAATAAGAGGAAAACGAAGTAAATTTGGGATCAATTTATACGAAGCAATTGGGATTTTGGTTTGATAAGTTTCATATTTGAAATAAAGGTAGCGCTTGCTCATGCAAACAAGTCGCGGGCAATATCTTGTAGATGATGAAAGCAAAAAGCAAAAAGTTTAATTGGAATTTTAGTGACAATCGGACAGTTTTAAAAATATGGAAATCATCATATTGTTTGTTTGATAAGTGAAAATTGAATTTTTTATACCGTGATCTTTCGTTTAGACCAGGTATTCGCAAAATGATCGATTTCGATGATACCAATAGAAATACTTCGATGCTGCAAGTTTCAGATCTCGGACTAATGCCCTTTCAGAATATATTAAAAAATTATTGAAAATCACTCTCAACCAGCGCATATGGTTTACAATTTCAGAACTATATGAGCTCAAAAGATTCCCCTAAACAATACTACACTTATGAGTTTATGGGCTCTCAATTCTCTTTGCTCCAGGTCCATTTAGTTTCAGCATCATTTCAGCGTTGAGTGTCAGCAGCTTTTTGCAACTCGCACGAAAATGGCCAAATCTTATAAAACATATGGACCGTTGTGAGCAGATATTTCTACAGAAATCGTATGGAAACAAAGAATCGCGCAACTTTAGTCACAATGTGCGTAGATTTGGCTGGATTTTACTCTTCGGTGCAGCATGTAAGTAGGCATTATAAATAGTTTTCGAAATTTCTACTTTTCATAGCGTTAACTGCCCTTTGCAGTGGAACATTCAGTGTACATTTTGACCGCGATTTACAATAATGATTTTCAAATTAAGAAATGCAATTTAACGGTGGACTTTTGGAAAAACTATTATATGCGCGAACGTTTGCAGATATTTTCGATATTCAACTACCACGTTTGGTTGATACCGCTAGTGCAGGTAATTAATTAATTTACACCAGTCTACTTGAAGAAATTCGATGACTTGCTAATGTTTTTTTTGGGCGCATGTAATGTTTGTATCTCTTTCTGAATCTTGGATTGATTGGAGACATACTTCTCCATCTGCTTCCACCGCCAGAGACGGCTCATTTAAACGAACTACAACCCTGAACTATGCCAATCTCTGTATATGTCGTCATTGGGAACGTGTTGATGTTGGTTCCAAAATAGTTAAAATTATCTATCTCAACCTTGCCCTTGCTGAAAACCAATTATTCCAGTGGCGAGGGCGAGTGCACGTAAAGAACTTAAAAACTCATTACATAGTTTCCTTATACCGAGCTGTTGATGAAGAAAGAACCAAAGTATTGTTCGTCTATCTCAACATGACTGATTTGGTAGCAAGTTCTTCGAGCCAGAGACAGCCATGTAGCTTGAAGAAATTTCTCGTATTGAAATCTGGCTCTTCAGACAATTTCGGGCCCCTGCAAAGTCGATAAGTCTCCACTCATTTGAGGAGGTTTCTTCATGTGTCGTTGGCAACTTTTCTGGTAAAATCTCGAAGTATGATCTTGATTCTGTGGTGGATGAAGTCATCGGGGATACATGTAATGTGCTCGTAGAATATATCTTCGGATCCATCGTCATTATCTTCCATATGATATCTTAAACAGTTCACTCTAAGGCGCACTGTGACAAGACGGTATGTACGTCTACCGGGGTGTTTCTTATATGCCACAAAGACCCGTTTTTGTTCCGCCTATAGCGTCCTTTGGACGACTATAAGGTCAAACTTAATTTTGTCAATTAAAGGGCCGGGTGTTCCAGTTGCATGCCCTTAAAATGAAAATCCTTTGCGGTGGTTGACATCAAAATGGGAAGTGATTTTTTTCATGAGATCAGTATTCTACGTAGAGGGTCCAAGCCAAGAGCAAAACCTAGACTTCAGTGCACCCTTAAACCGGATATATGGAAACGGCATCTCTGGAACTCCCTCTGTGTCTGCCTGATTTAAACCTACAAAGAGGTTGTTTACCGCATTTCACGCAAGGATGGGTCACCTTGCGAGGGTGCCTGACGAGGATGCAGTAGTAGGACTACAGCCCCTATACTATCTTAAACAGTTGAGCCGATTCGGTTGTAACTTCGTATATGTATTTTTTATTGGCATTGGTCTATTGGAACATAAGGTCGGCAGGTTATTTAAGTGGTTAGTTTCGAAGTAACTTAATCGGTACATAGTTATTTTGACTATAACAGACAGTTTGCTGTGTAACCCTTAAAGACGTGTATCTATTGCTTCATTTCAATAAATTCTCCTCCTTCTTGTACTTGTAATATTTCCTTTAGTGGATTACAATATCGACAACTTTTGCTTGGAACTACGTGGACATATTTTTAAGCATGATTTTCAAATGCTTCGCAATACGCTTTCGACAAATGCATTGGCGAATCAAAAGACATGTGAATAAGGTAATTTTAATTTTTTTTTATTTAATTAATGAATTAATTATTATAATTTCTTGAATATTTGTGTCTTCATTTATGGTTCGGTTTGTTTCAACCTTATCAGCATATGGAGGACGACTTTTGGCATGAGGTCCGTAACCATTTTATGGTACTTGTCGAATTGTTGCACCTTTTCGATGATGGCCTGTCAACTTTGATACTTGTGTCCTGCTGCAATAATTTATATTTTATATGTGTACAAATATTCCACAGTTTCAAGTAAGTGCTTTGTGAATTTGTTCTATTTTTGAGAAAACTTATTTTTGTTTTCATGTTCCTCCATGATCCACTGCTTTAGATATCATTTATAGATGCTGAAATGTGTAGTTGACTCGCCTTGGCACCGCTGGTGGGGTTGCCACCTGAGTTGCCTTTTTAATTGCCTTTCACATCGGTCCTACGTGGAACCTAAGTGATATTCACTGTGTTTTCTCAATGCCGATGTCGCCGCTTATCTCTTACTCTTTCTCTGAGCTCCCTACTCGCAGAGGACCGTAAATCTTACCTTTCACTTTAAAACTCCTAAAGCCGACTGCAGCTCATAATACGACCGCCAGCAATAAATTAAAGAAATCAGAGTCTGAAACATTATTAGGTATCTACCGACTCCAAAAGGTTGTTCCCGATCCCGACTGACGGAGCATTTGTTGCTGTTTAACGACAGTTTACACAGCCGAATAGCTCTGCAGCTCTTTTTCTTGCTATCGAAGGCTGCTTTAAAAGCGACGAATAGATGGCGTATGTCGATCCTTCTTTTGCGATTATTTTCCAAGATTTGGCGTATGGTGAATATCAGGTCAAATGAACCGGATTATGACGAGACGTTCATCAGCCGGACTGAATGGCAGGGCTTGTCGTCGAAGTTTCTCTCCCACCACGAATCCAACACCTAATTTGAGTTGCTTTTTTGGCCATTCTAGTAAATACCCCAAGGACCTACTCCTCTCCGCCCTTGTTCCATCGATCGCACTTCGTTGACGGTGTTGATGTAAGAATTTAGTTTTAAGAGCACATAAACCGTCTGGGTAGCGTCACCTTCCCAATTAAAAGACCGGACATTCCAGGTGAATTAAAAGTGGGGTCTCTCATACGAGATGTTGCTATGCTTTTCAGTGGAGTGAGTTTCAACATGATTTGACCTAAACCCAACGCACAATCTCTCTAGGCATGTAGGATAAAGTTTCTTGTACTGTGTATTGCTTGTACTTCAATTGGGTGCTTGATAAACAAGCATTGGACGGCAATTTTTCGAATAAAATTTCCTTCAGCGTTTGAGCCACATTTCTCACTCGGGAGATGCGAAAATAAACAAAATTATTGCTTTTGGCGCTCCCGTGAATCTTCTAATGATTGAGGAGAGGCAATTACACCCAAAAAAAAAAAAGACTTACTGTCTGGTGCGCCCTCTGCTCCGAAGGTATGACTGGACTTTATTTCTTTGAAAACAGCAAAGGCGAGACTGTCACTGTCTGTATGTCTGCATGTTGAAACTGCAAAATTAATATCCTTGTACAAAGAACAATAGTCGGATAGTGTTCATCAAGTCTTGAATAAACATTTCTAGCACAATTTTAATAATTCTTTTCTATTTAAATTTTTATGGTTTCACATGTGTACAGCAATCGAGACACCTTTATGAAAGAATTCTATTTTTGGTCCTCCTTACTTTTCGTGTTGCTGCGCATTTTGACAATGATGCTTTCAGCCTCCGCGGTGCATGATGAAGCGAATAAAATTATGTCGACAATGTATGAGATACCAACAAAGTTCTGGTGCATGGAAGTGAGTAATCTTTGCGAGTTCTTAAATACATACCTACATATGTATCTACATCCATTGCCTTAGAGCTTAAGCTGTGTGTACTTGCAAAAAAAAATTTGAAATTCACATTAATGATTATGCCACATTCATTCATTGTATCGTTTCGAAATTTATTGTTAATATTTTTTTTTTAGCTCAAACGTTTAAATGAAATCATCGTACATGATTTGGTGGCGTTTAGCGGTAAGAGTTTCTTCTTTCTGACACGCCGTCTCATATTTGCGGTAAGTGAGTCCACATATATATATAGGTATATATATACAATGTATGTATAATAATATTAAAAAGATATTGATTATTTGCCAATGAAATAGCTTGAGTGGAGTTATGCGCAAATTGAGATTTAAAGTTTAAAGTGACCAGATCTAATATAAAATGTAGACTTCAGCTTACAATCAGTGCAACTAAAAGACTGTAAATACTGAATAGACGTAAGCAGAAGATTTCTAAAATTCAATAATTGTCATTTTATAAGACTCTAGCTCTACCAGTTGGTAAGATTTTAAATTGTAACACGAAGGCTGTAAGGTCCCGGGTCGAACATATAGATTTCGCTAGTTTTATTACTTTCTTCTTCTTTACTGACGCAGACACCGCTTACGCGATTATAGCCCAGTTAACACTCCTTCTTTCAAATCTTAATTTCAATTAAATTTCCTCTGCCTTAAGCTATTTTAAATATTAAATTAAACTTTATTTTTATGTATGTATATGTATATATATTGGTATTTGAAATATATATGTACATATATATATATTACCTTGTACTCATCAGATGGCTGGCACTATTGTTGTGTACGAATTGGTGCTAATCGATCAGGTGGAGGATAAGGATGTCGTTACAGATTTTTGCACATCACGCAATGTCTAACGGTCCATTGTTCTATTGTTAGAGAGAAGCAAAGGATATGACGAACGAGTCTTCAAGAAATTAAAAATTGTCATATTACTTAAATGTATTTAAATTTCGAATAAATAAACAACATTAGATGAGACTTTATATTGTATTAAATATTCTATTAGATCAGGAAATTATACGAATTAACAATAGCTTCCGTCAAAGGCTTCCCTCTGGGTTGAAAAAAACGACAACAACATACGTCGACATTTATTGCATAATGAAGATAACCCGAATGGACACCAATCATAAATTGTAAATTGAAGTGAATAGCGAAGAAACAAAGAAAATCGAACGTGTAGAAGACCTTACTGAGATGATAGGTTCATTAAATGTCAACACTGATAAGACGCATTAGCTGTCCTTAATACATGCAAAATAATGATGGATCGCATCTAGGGTCTTTCATCTGATACTTATTCCACGAGCTTTCATAGCTCTCACGAGGTTATACGCATACAATCTACTGAAGATCAATGGCGGACTGGTTATCAAAGTGCAATGCTATTCGGCAGGTAAGGGTCGAGGTCCTGGCCGGACCAACATCAAAAAAATATTCAAAATTAATTTAAATAAAAATAAAAAAAAAAGAATTTCAATTTGTAGTCGCCCTGCGAGTGTATTTTGGACAGGAAATAAGAAGCTCTTCATAAAAAACCATCCGTTCGGCTTGGAGGCGGTTTTGTGTGAACTGCAGGTTCCTCCACTTCTTAGAAAAACAAAACGATGTAAACCGCAAACTGGAAGAGGAGCTCGTTCGAAAATCGATTCAGCAGTTACAAGGCATAAGTTATTTCTATGGGCGCTGCTTGAAATTGAATGTTAACCCCTGTGAGTGTTTGTCTGACATGAATTAAATGCTTCTCAATAAATGTTCATGAAGACACACACCGCACCGCAGATTGGGACAAGATAATCAGATCAACAATTTAGTACTCGTCAGCATAGTATTTTGAAAAGTACAATATACATACAAACGTATGCATGTGCAAATATTTTAAAATATATTTAGAATGGTGAGAGCTTAACAATTAGTAGCCACATGTGGGCGGTTACATGTCAATTTGCACATTCAATTTGCGTGTGTGTTAGTACATAAATGTGTGTACTAATGAAGTATGTATGTATGTATGTATATGTCAATGCGCCGGCAACTATGTATTTGAGAGCTTTTACAAAGAGGGTTTATTCTGCTGCAGTTAGTTGAAAATAAATTTTAACCAGAAATTGTTGCATACCTGCAGGCGCATTTACCTTTGATACTACCAAACGATATTTATAAAGCATGAAAGTTGCTGCGAATTTCACCAAAAATTGGATGCAACGCCAGGAGTTGCGTTTACAAAACATTAATCTGTGGAAGCGTGGTCGCGAAATGTCAAGCGAGTAGGCAATTTTTCAAATATTCAGTATACGAGTAATCCAAAATCTGATGTGATTATTTTGTGTTGTTTTTCATTCTTTTTCAATTTTGTGTAGTATAATGGAAATGAAATCGTGGACGGCAAAACCTAAAATAGGCAAATGACGTAAACGGCTTATTGGTGTGTTAAGAGGTGAGCGCGTAATGTGAATATAAATTTAAAATTATATTAGTTTATAATAGTTTAAGTAGATTTATTCTATGATCACTGAGAACTTCTACTTCCTTACTGTCGCACGATAAAGAGTCACCCTGCATTCAACCTCGTTTGGTACCGAACGGTTCAGAAAGATCCTTCCCAATTCTGGCTGCTCTTCTGGTCTTGTCCTGAATCAGTTTACACAGCCGCATAAGTTTTGCGAGGATAACAAATTCAGACATAGCGGCGTAGAGGCAGCTCCTAACTGTGCTTGTGTGTCGAAGACATCTTAAAAAATTGATTAAAAAATGATGTGTGTCGATTCTCTTTTCGCGAGGTCTTTTCCAAGGTGTGACTGGGTAAAATATAAAAAATACATTTACGAGTGCGTACCAATTCTGATTTGGGGAGTGAACCTGACAATCTACCGGCTTCTTATAGACCAATCAGCCTGTTACCTTGCTATCTACCTACCAACCTAAATGATCTAAATTGGTTATTCTGCGCACTTCAATTCAAATAAATATTGCCACTGAAAATAATCGAAATCTGAAGACTGCGAGTATATCATATAGTCTCCCTATCGATTTTCCAGTAAGGAGGGGAGAATAAATATAAATATAAATAAAAATGTTTCTTGTCGTATATATTTTTATATGCTTTCAATTATATTTAAACCCTTTAAACTGCTTTGTTTTACAGTTCGAAACATATTTCGGCGCGGCACGAAGATAGATTACCGGCATTCAGGTAGCTTTCTGGAGGCCATCGGTCCTGGTAAGTTTTTATGCAATCCAACATGATTAATTTAAGCTAAATTGTTGAAGGAAAAGTGTTATCGGAGTGCTCAGTTTAAGCTTTCTACGACCTACCGTCCTTATTAGTTATGTAGTTAGTTTCCAATGTTACTTAAACCCCGATCAAGCACACTGACCATTGTGATATGTTACCCATGGTAGGTCTGTGACCCTTCTAGCTGTTCAACCGATTTAGTGGGTTTTAAAACCTCCTTAGATTGTTATAGCTTATCGAAGCAAGTTCTACAAGATAACCGAAAGGAAAACTACCGTGGAACGAAGTCGGGTCGCACTGAAGGGACAGAGGTAAAGCTTCGACTCCGACTCCTTATCGTTTATATCCCGCCACCTGCGACAGAAGTCAGTGTGAGTCAGACAGTTTCCTGGTTTGACGCGTGTTAAGTTCATTGAGATTAAGCTTAGAATGAGTACTTAGGAAATTTGCTCTCTTCTCTTCGACGGTTCGTTCTGGTTGCATTGCAAGTGGTTTAACTGGATTTTACGAATGCTCCAAGACATATTTCTCAGAGAGCCGTTCTGACTATCTCGAGTAAGACGTTATTAAAAAACCTTTCTAAGTCGATGAAAACATTCAGTGTGTACTCTTTGAGAGCGAGACCTTATATATACATATATTCGTATATGTAGGTATGTATTAAGCGAGCAGGGTATGTCAACCTCTCCGAGAGTCCCATTTGGGTACATATCTCTGTGACTTGTGACCAAATGCGATACTGCGATAAATAGTGAGATAACAAAGTTTCCGCGCCACCTCTAATTTTTCATATGAAGCTCATCTGCGAGTTCCTCATAGAGTCACAGAACGCGATGAATAAGTAACATTTGCTTGACCTCTCCAATTTGCTTTACTCTCCAGTCATTGGCGGTAGAGCGGTATGAGTTATGACATCATTAACATAGCCCAGCGAATGAAGAAACAGCGTTGGAAGCATCAGGTGGAGAGCGACCTAGCTTCATTTGGTGTGTCACAATCCCGCCGAAATATTTAAGTCTTAAAAAAAGGTTTCCATGAAAGGTATAAAGACCGCGGTTTGTTACTGAAGGGAGCACTTTTTCTATTTACTTATGATTAAATCCAAGGACTAAGTCCAACAGAAAGAAATGTAAATATATTTTTATTTTCTCATTGATACATGCAGTGTTGTTGCTTGCGCAAATATTTGCTTTGATGCCTGTTTGTGGTATATTGTCGAAATCGGCGTCAGAGCTGTATTTCTCGTGGAAATGTGTGCGCACCCTTTACGCCATGATCGTAATTTTTTGCTTGGGTCCAGCCAGTTTATGTACAATCGCCTTTGCTTTTCGTGAAAGCTTCAATTTCGACACAGTTGGTAAGTCGCATTGCAGAAACAAACAAAAAAAACAAAAACAAATATTGTAATTTGAAAATTTTGCAATAAATACATACATATATACAAGTACACTAAAAATATCCTTTGAACTCTTTCGCTTGCAGAGGCAATAGTGTTTTATGTGTCGATATTTTTAATATCATTGGGGTTTTTTCAATTGGCCCGCAAGTGGCCCGGTCTGATGGTGAGATGGGAGAGTATCGAGTCAAAGTTGCCGCCATTGAAAACGGAAATGCAGAAAGCTGCTTTGGCCCACCGCATAAAAATGATTACGCTTGTGGCAACGGTGTGCTCCGTAGGTGAGTCTGTAATTGCTTCAAGCAAGCATCGAGCTTTTGCACTGGTAATAACATTACTTTTTTGGTTTTGTTTTTGTTTTTGTTATTGTTATTTTTCTCTTCACTTCAAATGGGAAAGTGGAACATTTACTTAGCATGTTGGGCATTATATATTACGTGAATGGCTGCCCCGCCATGCCAGGACATCCGATTCAGAGTTTTCTCTTCTCCAATTGGGCGCAATTTTTCTACTTCTTTGATTACACCAACCTGGCGGGCATCTTTGGCAAAGTGTTGAATGTGATATCGACGTTTGCATGGAATTTTAATGATATTTTTGTGATGGCAGTGAGTGTGGCGCTCTCGGCACGTTTCCGCCAACTAAACGAACATATGTTGCGCGCTGCCAAACAGGTAAGGTTTCAAAACTCAAAATCAAATTACTAGGTACTTGCTGCATATTTATGTACGTGTATGTATGTTCATGGCTCAAAAAATGTACTTACGTGCGCAGCAGAATTCTTTATATTTGCAATATTACCAATAAGTTAATAAAATATGATACGTGAGAGGTAATTTTTTTATTTCATGTATTTATTGTCCGTGTATCTAATGTTCGATTTCACACAAATTCACAATTCTTACATGCATATGTACATCTTGGAAGTTGTAATGTCAATTCGCAAAAGTGCAAATGCCCATACGAAGGATAGATCAATCTAGACCGCACCTCTCACTCATTAACCCCGAGTGATATTTTACCTATGGTAGACCTGTGACATTTCTAGATGTTTAACCCATTTAGTGGGTTTTAAAAAAACCCATTAGATTGTTGGAGCATACCGAAACAAGTTCTGCAAGACAGCCGAAATAAAAACTACCGTGGAATGAAGTCGGGTTACACTGATGGTTCGGCAGGGGCAGAAGTAACGCTTTGACTCTAACTATGACTCCGACTTCTTATCGTCTATGAGCTTCCAACTGCGACAGAAGTTATTAGAAAAGCAGTTCATTATTCTGTCGTGGGTCTGACAGTTTTCGGTTTTCACTCGTTCTGGTTCGCTTCATTTGGTTTCACTCTTCCACTTCTAGCAAGTTCATGGGTCTCACAATTCCCTTGGATGTCTCTGACAATAAAAAACACGGACGTAAACACGGACAGATACGAGTTGACTTAAAATGTTCCAGGTGAAGTTTGCATTCTAAGATTGTACCTAGGTATTTGAGACCTCAGTAGAAAAAGCGATTTCGATGGATTCGAGTAAGGGCGGCTTGAAATCATTTGGCTTGTACCTTTTGGTATCTGTAGCATTTATATCTGGGCCGTTATTTTTTCTCCAGTATCTTATTATGGCAAAATTACTTTCAGAAGCAAATTAGAGAAAGTTCATCAATTCCCTCTAAAGCACTGCTAACTCTTCTCAACTTCCCTCTTCGGGGCCTATTCGGGAAATTACAAGCGAGCTGTAACGCAATTAGATTGAACGAAGTATCGAAGGAGTTGGACTGCACTACCTCCAGTATGTGGTTCGGCAATCTTTTCTTCAAGAGAATCCCCAAACGGCTCAAAGCTCGATGTAAAAGTGGGCTGTGGAATCTACTCTCCGATGCCCTCAATAAATATGGGAATGAGACTAGCAGACCACGGCAGCATCTTCCAAGCGGAATTCTTTGCAATCATGGTAGGCGCCGAGTGGCTGCTCAAATCCACGGTAACAAGACAACCGGTTACGATATATTCCGACATTCAAGCTGCCATAAGATCTCTGCATGAAAGTTGGTTATAAAATGCCGTGGTCTGGGTACCTGGACACAGTGACATCCCAGACAATTACATGGCAAGCGAATTAGCGAGAGAACGCTTCAATCCACAATAAAAAAACATGCACAATACGTGTATATGCTTAAACTGACCTTTGCCAAATAATTAGACAGAACGCTGAATGAGATCACATCACCGGTTCTCCATTAACATAACAACAGGCACTTGTTTAATGGGGGCTTCAAGGGAACACTACCCCTATCACTGTCCAGCCTTGACATCTGCGCGGCCCAAAATCCACGGGAAACACTTCTTCAGTTTCTCGCGCCCTCGTAAACCGTAGCTTTAAGGAGCACATTTTCAAAAGATGCTATGGAATTCCTTTGTTTTTTGTCTCCTGCAAATTTGATATATTGTATTTGTTATAGCTCGTCATTGTTCATTTCTTTCAGCCAACTACTGAGAAATTCTGGATGGAGAACCGTATAAATTACCGCAATATGTGTAAATTGTGTGAAGCAACTGACGACACCATTTCCATAATAACATTGCTTTGCTTTTCCAACAATTTGTTTTTCATTTGTGGAAAAATACTGAAAAGTTTGCAGTGAGTATTTAACACACACACAAAACTGTAATTCACTTTATTATTATTTTCAACTGTTCAAAATTCTCCGTTTCACTATGGAATTCTTTTAATAATCAATACGATTTATTTTCAACTCTTTCACCCTTTGCTAGGAAGAAACCATCGTGGTCCCATACAGTGTACTTCTGGTTTTCATTGGGCTTTCTCTTGATGCGCACCCTAATGCTATCATTATTCAGCGCAGAAATAAATGATGAATCCAAGCGGCCGTTGGTGGTGTTTCGCAGTGTCCCGAGCGAGTTCTGGTGTCCTGAGGTGAGTAATTGTTGTCCTGTAGGGCAACTGCTTCGTTTTAATTATTTACCACCTTTCTCATTTTACAAACAGATCAATTCGTAATTATTCTTTTCACTCTCTCTCTCTATTCACTTTTACATATATTTATGCCTGTCTATGTGTGCGTCTTCACACACCCATATGCTCCCAGCTTAAACGTTTCTCAGAGGAAGTGACTACAGACGTAGTAGCATTGTCTGGCATGAAATTCTTTCATTTGACTCGTGGTCTGGTGCTGTCGGTAAGTAAAGTCAGATGGTGTACCGGAGCAATGCATTGAATACTTCATTTAATGGGTGGGTCATGAAGCCACGATAGTTTTTGTATGAAAAAAGACAGATAATTATAGTTTAATGGTGTCAAATCATAGCTGTGAAGCGAACTGTTGACATCGCCGTGTCAACAAAACAATGGATTTTCCAACATAGTGCACAAAAGATCGAAAGTAACGTCGTGTTGGACCTAAAGTCTAATATACCTATACTAAATTCAAGTATTTGCTATTCCCCTTATACTCTACACGTATTACTTGCTTGCAGGTGGCCGGCAGCATTGTCACCTATGAATTGGTTTTACTTCAATTCAACAAAGACGATAAAGTCAACGATTGTTACGAAGGTTGAACCAACGTTTGAAGAAGTTGACTGATAAAAATATATATATAACCATGTACATTTGTATGAAATAACCCCAGTGAAATCTATATATGGTCCATAAAGGTTCCGATATAATGATTGTACCATTCATATCAGAACTACCAATAAATCAATTAAGCTTAAAGAGAAAAACTAAAAATTTCGAGCTTCAAAGTTTATCTAATGTCATCCGGCTAAGTAGTAACATAGATTTTGTACAAAGGTACAAGAGGTTAAATTATTCTAAATAATATGCAATACGAAATAAGGAAATGGTAAGTATTGGCTCAGATGTCCCAAGCGACATTCAACAACGACATTCATTGCGGGGAGAGTACATGCTAAACAGATCTTTAGGATGGGCTAGGTAAAACATTCTCTTTAAAAGCAGAAGTGTGTCCGCGAAACACCAAGTAAATTCGCTAAGTGGTAGTACCCACTTCTCCACCGACGTTTGAGTTGATATCCCATCCCGCTACTCTACTCTACTGATAACCATTTCGTGTTTTGGTATCAGGAAATCACTACTCTTGCCACCTGGGAGAGAAGATTGTATGTGTGAAGTATGCGTATACTGGTCTTCGCTAAATGCCGTATACCTTCACCGTCCTTATCAGTTTGAGTACTTCCTCTGAAATTATATTATGCTACTGTCGCGTGTAGAAGATAAATGATATGGTAAGAGACTTTGATCTGCCCAAGCCAATATATTGAAGATATGGAAGAAGGATAACAGCAAAGATGCAACATCACAATGAAGATAAGCTGCTGTTGGACTCTTCCGAAAGACCTTGCTACGAGCGAAAAAGTACCAAAAGGAGTACCACTGTGGAAAATTGGTTTATTTGGTGAATTATTCGAAAGCTAATTATTATTTAATTATCATCTTTATAAATATCAAAATTCAAAAGCGAAGTTCGGCCTATTTTTACTTAAACAGTTAAGCGTATTTTAAGATGCATAGATAAGTATGCATATAAGAGTACGTACGTATGTATGTATTTCATTAATTCACTTCAGGAAGTGCCGCGATATGTCTTTCTGTCGGCTGTGGCCTAAAGAAATACCCACAATTGCAGTTCGTGCGGAATATACCCGTATATATGTATGTGTGTAGGTTGATATGTCGACAGGTATGTTATTGTTGTAAACGACATTTTACACTACTTTATTTATATTAATCGGTGTTGTTGTGAATTGTAATTAAAATTCTGTTGAAAAGGGTGTAACGACAACTGCAATAAAAGAGTAATTTTGCCTCGAAGTTGATTGAAAGAAATGAGTTTTGCTTAATTGCAGAAAAAAGCCAAGTTAATTGGTTTGCATGGGGATTTTGTAGTTAAATTGGTTAAGTAAAAGAGTTCTATGTAGGTATGCATAGTTCATGTAAAAAATAAATAAATTTAAGGCACATAAAGAATCGGCTAACTCCTGAGTTACAATATAAAATTCACACATTTCATTGGTCCTCAAGGTAGATTGGTGTATTACAAATCAAACTCGGATGTTATGTGTAGCCCCGCTCAATACCTCAAGAAATCCTAAATTACATTCTTTTTTTTTATATACAAACAAATTGAAACTAATTATCAATGAAAAAACCACAAAATTATTGTTAGCCTTGAAATTCCCGAAAGAAAAATAGTTCCCAAAGGTAATTTGGGCTCACAGCTACTACTGTGCCAAATTTTATATAAATCAAATGATAAATACGAATACCTAGATCGGTCCCAGGTCCACTCCCCTTATACGTCATACGCCGAACGCACCTGCCAAGTTCAAGTTCAGGTCTCTACGACCAGTGGTTTAGGCTGATAAATAAAAACGCTGCTCTTTGTTTGCGCCCCACCGTCTCGTCCATTGCATATCAGGTGAGGTGTTCCATTGCTGAGCGAGTGATAAATTGTGCACTCAACAACAAATTACTTGTGGTCTGGCGAAAATGTGCATACAAAAAATCTAAATCGTGTGAAAACGCCAGGTGTCACAATCAAATAGCATACATACATATGTACTATACTTTCAGCACATAACATAGTCATATGTATGTATACGTGTATTATGTAGATTTAGAAAAAAAATTGCAAAAATAAATTTCAATATCCGTGTAAACATTTCAAAGTTCGCATTTCATGGGCAATACATATATTATCCATATGTATTTATGTTCATGTGTATACGAGTAGTATGTAATTACTGCCTTCGCAGCCACATTATTCATATGTATGCTAGTGGTACATACCTTTACTACCAAAGCTCGGACTTTCGTTCGCAAAACGTAGTGAATGAATGTTACCATTTCTTTTGTGGTATGTAGGATTTTGATATGTTTCTTCCGTTTGTGTTGAATTGTAATGCAATATGCAAAGGACACTCTGGGGTTACCCAAAGTACTAACTCTCATTTAGAACTTTATGTATAAATGTGTACTAGTAACATAAAGTCATAATAGACAGACATTTGTGGGGTACTCTGGTATTTGGTAGTTCGGGTGGAGCTTCATAAGGGAGCGACCTGCTATTTCTTCGAATGGAAAATATTGCGAAAAGATCGCAGTATACATATATCATGTAATGAAGACTAAATTGGAGTCGAACTGAACATTAGATAGTCGGCTGGTATTCATATTAAGTCCACACAACGTTTAAAAAAATACAAGGTCTGTAATTTGGTAGATAGGTCTATTTACAGAACTAAGGCAGCTGTTTTTGGTAGGACTGTAGTATGGTGGACGGCCAGTCAGACATGACTAAATCAATTGGAGTCGTTCCTTGTGGTATATATTTAAAGATTTGGCACTTTGTAACCTCTAGAGCAATTCTCGGCCGGGCTCCTCCCTCTATTTGTGTGTTTTTTATGACGAGACTTTATTTCATGTCAGAAATACGCTTGGAGAGCTTGACATTCTCTGTCGAAGGGCGACCGCAATTGGAAAATTAGAAAAACTGAAAGAATTTTTTGTTAAATTAATTTTGCTTTAATACTTGGATGTTGATCATACCAGGATTTGAACCCTCACCTTCCGTGTTGCAATACGCAATGCTATCTACTCGGCTTTCGCGGTCGCCCATAAATCCCTACCCATATTTTATGCCGTCACATACAACCGTTAGCTGAACTAGCTTAATATACTCTACGTACATGGTGCCGGCAAGCAGAAAAAAGTGGTAGAATTCACTCGAAAACGTAGTAGACAGAACGCAATTACGATAAAATCTGAACACTGTTTGCAAATCAGTAAACTATACGCCCACAACCTACAACAACACTAGTCAGCAGTCGACGAGCATAATGGCCAGAAGATTGCCAACTAGTCGTGTTTAAGATCACAAGGCTTGTGGTGGTGGCGAGTGAAAGGAACATTGTCTATAAAAGAATGAAGTTCACCTTCAAAGTCGGTTGGAAAATCGGCAATGTCACTGCGGATGCGCGTTTACGTGTACAACAACAGCAACGCATACTCAAGAGTCAACGTTTATGGCGTCGCCAATGCGAACGTGCTAAACGTCGTCAAAGGTCAGTGGGTTGTAGGACTTATCCGAACTGAAGAGCTCCTCAATATGTATGTACAATGTTCTACTAATATAATTTAATGTTGAAACAATTGTTTAGTTTTTATCTAAATACCTGTTCATATAAGTGTGTGTGTGTGAGCACAAAACGATATATGTTAATGTGAGCCGCCGTAATTAATTAGTTGCGTAACTTTCAGCCAAAGTGGCAGCAGTAATGTTGCCACAAAATGTGATCCGCTGACGCAGAAACACAACCGCAAAGCGCTACTAATTAAGCGTACATGTACGGAATTCATTGCACAGATGGAGCTACTGCATCGGCAAATCGAGAAACCGCCAAGTAAGCTTCTAATTAACACTACAGATATTAGGTATTAATTTATTTATACTCGTATCAGAAGCTTTACCAAAGTCAAAGAAGTCAAATTTCCAGCAGGATGGCAGTTTTCATCAAGCCGTCGGTAAGGGTAAGTATATCTTTATAACTAAATAGTTTAGATTAAGCTCGGAAATTTGATAAAAAGAAACGGCGACTTACAACGGAAACGATGTCCAGAACCTACTGAGTTTATAGGGAGAGTCTGTTGAATGGCGTTAAATATGCAATATTCCGAGATGGCGAACCCGATTCTTGACATTGACGAACTTTGAATAGCGATTGGGTCAAATTGTTTGCAGAACACGGGAGGACGAAAGCACGACCGACGACGTTTAAAATCTAAGTGGGCTCTGTGAAATCTATGAGAAAGTGGATCTCACAATCTATATCAATTAATATCACATACATACGAAAGGACTTGCGTGGCGCTTCGTTGACTATAGCTCACCATTATTGAACTGTACAGGCCTTTAATCCTGAAAAAAAAACACATGGAAAATAGATTTGCACTCTCCACTTCTTCATCGAGGTTAAGACTGCTTTCGAAGACACAAGGAGCTGAAAAGCTACCCTTTTCCAGATTGACGCTTCAGTCAAGGAGATTCTTTTTAAGATGACTTCTTGAACTTGATGCCGAATAAAATAAAACGAGCTACAGAGCTGAATAGAGTAGGTACAATCTTCTTTAAGAGCGTAGAACAGCTGGCATATGCCGATGATATTGATTTCATTGATCTCAATAACCGGACTATAAGTTCCACTTTCTCCAACCTGGATAAGAAAGGGTTTGGCGATGAATGAGAATAAGACGCAATATCTCCTGTTATCAACCAAACAGTTAGCCCATTTACGTCTTTGGATCCAAGTCACTGTTGACAGTGATAACTTTGAATATGTAGACGCTTTCGTCTATCTAGGAACCAAATGAATTGTCAATAAAAATGTCAGGAGCAGTTTTGGACTGAGTATGAAGTTGAAAATTAAAGCCTTCTCTCGATAAACCATAACAGAACTTTATAAGTCGCTCATCAATTACGCCCTGTATTGCGGCGCAGAAGGGTGGACGATGATAGCATCCTATGACTTGGTTTTAGAGTGTTTAAGAGAAACAATCGATGGGAGATTTAAGGAAGACAATGGAACAACATTGACATACAACGAGTGATTTTCAGCCGAGTTCCTCCTCCTATTTGTGGTGTGTGGCGCAATGTTTTTCCAACAAATGGGGAGACCTGCAGTTTACACTAAGCTGCTTCCGAATCGCAGATGGAAACTCTGAAAGTAACTGGCTTCACTTGGTGTCTCCAATAAGTGACGATACTCACATCATTGCTATAGCGAATTTACTCGCGTAAGTGGTGACAACGCCAAGTTAGGATAACCTAATGTAATATCACTTTTCGTCTGATCTCACTAAGAGTAAGGTCATAGTATCTAAGCACCAGAATTGGCTTTATACCGGTATGATAACATAGACCCATCCAACTCGACTATGATCAGCCATGACCGAAATAAGACAATAACGTCAACTTTCTCTTAAATTAACAGAAATATCCCACTTGGGACTGGGAAAGTATATGAAGGTCAAGACCTGAACAGTTATATTTGCATAAATTTTTGAAAAGTACACCAGGTATTTAACGCTCACTCCGAACTTCTTTTTTTATTCTTTCCACGCTGCCTATCAACCAGTGTTGCTGTTTGCTGAGTTCTTCGCCTTCATGCCAATTAAGGGCGTAACCACAGCGCATCCTCGACAGTTGTCATTTTCTTTGACAAACCTAAGGACTTGGTATTGTTTGATATTTATAATGACGACAACAATTGATTTGGGTTTAACAATGATTAAAGTGCTACACAAACCAATCAACTTCAATGGTGTGGGTAAGTTTCAGCTTCCAGTTCCAAGGAGGTGATGGCGTAGAACAAATATGGACACGCGTAAATAAAGTTTTGCACTTGACATTCAGAAGGCTATCATTTCAATGTTGTGCTTTGTTATTGTTTTTTGTTTTTCTTTGTTTTTGTTTTTGTTTTTCCACAACAGTCAAATGGGAAAAACAAATAATATTAATATTGAGAAATTCCACAGTTACTTTATTATACAAACATTTATCTTTGTCATGTCTCTACTATTCGTCAATCGTTTGTCGGCCTTCGTCCGTCGTCATGGCATGAATCGCCACCTTGCACTTCACCTCACCTCACCTCAACGCCTCTCAACTCAACTCTCACACGGTACGTTCGTTGTCCAGAACCTTTGATATTTCGTTTATCTATCATCGTGGTCTGCAGCAATGCTATCGTATTGGCGCGCAAATGGCCGGCGTTGATGCTCGACTGGCATGAGGTGGAGTGCGATTTGCCGGAGTATTTAACGCAAAAGGAAAAAGGACGTCTGGCGTATAAGCTTAAAATGGTGACAGTTGTGGCCATGGCGTTGTCACTCGGTGAGTTGGTTTTTCTCTTGATATAAACGGCAAAGTGCTACGTGCATACGAGTATGCAAGAATGCAAGTGAAGATGTTGTTTTTGTCGTATTTACTAAGACTACCTATTTCACCTTACAAACACTTGAACCACAATTGGCACTTTGTGCACACGTACAAATTTACACTTTACATACATACATATATTTTTGTTTAAAGAAAATTATGTCGCTTACTTCATGATTCATGACCACATGTATGGATATATGTATATATCTACATCTTTCATGACAGGATCTAAGTTTTACCCTCACAAATTTGCACTACAAATAATCAATGTAAAAATAATAAATAAGTGAATTTGTTGACGTTGAAAAATTAATTGTCAAATTTGTAAAGAATTCACATTTCCTTATTGGACCAAAAAATATTCGAAAATTAAAGCTTTTACCACTGATAAGTTTTTTTCTTTCATGCCAATCGAAGGCTAAAAATACAATAGAAAATTCACTTAATTCAGAGTAAAATGCAAAATTTTAGAAAAAAACTCCCTCACTTCAATCTCGGTTTCCAAAGAAGGCAGAAAGGGAAGAGTTAGACTAATCCAACTGTTGAATTTCGACAAGATCAAAGTGACAAGTCCCACAGTTTTTAAGGCATTTTAACGATGTATTCTTACATTTAAACGATAATTTGGCGGAACCGGCCAGATCGGATCACTATAACATACAATTGCGGTCAAAATAATAGCAGCGCTAAGAACAAAAAATTTCAAATAAAAAAAAGGGAAATGATTTTCCAAAAAATTGTTGTTATTAGATGGAATTATCATTTGTCTATTGTGAAAAAGCAATTCTCTGCTCCTTCTACTTTCGTATGTCAGAATCTCATTCCGTTTAGACAATTGACGTATGACGTAATTGGCGAGAAGAGCCAAGGATTTTATGCACTATGTGTACATATGTACATATAAGTATTCCAAGTCTGCATAATTGAGTCATTGTTGGTATTTGTTGGTAGGTCATCGCCATGCTAAAAATATCAGTCGCTAACATGGAAAATAATGAAGGATTACTGTGTGTGTGTGCAAACATATGGGCAAATAAATATGTATGAGTATGCTTCTAAGCATTCTATGCATTAGTATGACTTGCATAAAACTTATTATCCAAGGAATGAATTTGTAATCCGGACGTATGTACTATGCATACATACATACATACATACGTGTATGTGCATGATGATGTAACAATTTCATGTAGCAAAAATGTAATAAATTATAATTTGAAATACTTCGACCTCGCAACGCATAATATCAATTGTAAATAAAAGTTGAATTTTCTCTTGAAGGAGAAACTATAATTTTTAAAGATTACACTCTATAGGTCCTTATATGTACATACATATGTGATATTGAGGTGGTTTAAAAAATTGTGGAGTTTTCCTTTTTGTGGATTGGACAGTGAGTACTTAGGTTCCAATCGTCATCCAACCAAATTTTCCAAATAAGCTAATGTATGCACTTTGTCAATTCTTTGTCACCATAACTGAGTAGCCCAGTCAGTAAATGATAGCGACGATTTCTTGTTCTTCAGCTGGACACAATTGTTATTCGGACTTCAATAGAGTCGTGTGGTTGAACGTCTGTTCCATCGTCATCTATTGGGAATACAGGTTTGCCGCCTGCTGGTGTTTCTCTGCCATTTAGCAGGCTGGAGAGCATATTCCTTCATAAACTTAGTACATTCTGGACATTAAACCCAGAGCACTTCTTGGGGTCCTAATGAGCGTACTCCGGTCTGTCGGCCAACTTTTCTTTCCTTGATATTAATGCTTATATGTTTCTACCTCCAAGTGCGTCGAACCTTCCTTGTGTTTTGGTTCAGAGTGTTCCTTGACACACAGATCTTTGCTGTAGCAAGATAGTGATCTGAATCGATGTTATTTCCTGCAAACATATCGTCCGTCATGAATTTTAGGTAGTCACCAGAATTCAAAACCAAATAAAGCAACCCAAATTGATAAAAAGCTTCTTATAACAATACATTAGTCATTCGGGGGCGGCTCCATTTGTTGGAAAATCTCAAGGTTTACTCCATAAATTAATTAAATAAATCGGTTATAAAGCAACAATTATGTATACACATATTCTTTGTTTAACTAAAGCTTTAAGAGGTAAAAGCTCAGGATTTAATATTTCCGACGCAAATTTCTAATCCCGATTTGAAAACAGATTTTAAAGTTATTATTGTTTGCCGTTAACCCTTTTAGCCGAACATCTGCTGAATATCATATCCCATATAATCTACTCGAACTCTTGCCCGCAGACCGGTGATCAAATCAAGGATTTTTTTATTTTAACGAACCAACATTTATTTGAGCTTTTTCCCTACTCCATTTACTTGGCGCTGTGGGGTAAGACCCAGAATATACTCTGCACTTTCATTTGGAATTACATGGATGTTTTCGTGATGATTGTGAGCATCGGATTGGCAGCGAAATTCAAGCAACTCAACGATAATTTATACAAGTTCAAAGGCATGGTGAGTGTTACGAATTTTATAGTTAATTAAGTTTGTAATTAATATATTGTATTTGCTGCCAACAGCGCATGCCCGAGGAGTACTGGTCTACACGCCGCAAACAATACCGGAACCTCTGCGAGCTCTGTACACGTGTCGATACTGCCATTTCGGTCATCACAATGATATCCTTCTCGAATAATTTATACTTTATTTGTGTGCAACTGCTGCGTAGTCTTAAGTGAGTGCTTATACATACATATATATATATATACACATATATCGGTAACAGTCTAACATATAATTTATGCGATGAAAAATACTTCTCCTTGAATTGCAGCAAAATGCCTTCATTCGCACAGGCATCCTACTTTTACTTCTCATTCTTCTTTCTTATCGGCCGCACATTGGCCGTCTCATTGTACTCGGCCAGCATCAATGATGAGTCGCGGAAGCCGTTACGTATTCTACGCTGTGTTCCGAAGGAGTCGTGGTGTACCGAGGTGAAGCGTTTCTCCGAGGACATCAGCAGTGATGTGGTCGCACTAAGCGGAATGAAGTTTTTCTACCTCACACGCAAATTGGTGCTGAGTGTAAGTTCCTACGTGGAATTACCTTGTGTGAATGCGAGTCGCATCTCACGGGTAGCTTCATCGATTGCACAGTTCATTTTCATTACTTCAATGTCAAGTCTTGTAGTCACATACTCGTATACATAAATATTGAATACTTTCAGGTAGCCGGTACTATTGTGACGTATGAATTGGTGCTGATACAATTTCATCAAGAGAGTAAGCTCATAGAGTGTAATTCGCCGTTGTTGAGAAATGGAAGTAGGCACTAAATGAGGGAAATTGTTGGAATGGCAATATCGATGATGCTGATGTGGAGATACTGCTAATTTCATAAGATAACGTTATGTAATTAATAAAAAATCTTAAATTAAATAATTTGGCACGAATGAATTGTTAATTAGAGACTTCTTAAACTTCATACTGGGGAAGAAAATACCAGCTGCAGAGTTAAATAGAGAAGGTACAATCTTCTATAAGAGAACCATGTTGTTGGTTATTTTTGATTTAGATTCAACAAAAGAGTAAGGCGAATGTGTCTGCTGGTGAATGAGGATAAGACGGCATATCTACTGTCATCAAATAAACGGTCAGCGCATTCCGGACTCGGCTCCCACGTCATCCTTTATAGTGCAGTCAAAACTTTGAAGTAGAAGACAATTTCGTATATCTCGGAACCAGCATTAGCACCAATAATAGTGTCAGTATTGAAATCCAATGCAAAATTGCTACTTTGCACTGAGTAGACAAATGGTAAGGAAAAGACTCTTTGTAGTAGGCATGCACTCGTATGTACGAGGTCTGTTCAAAAGAAATAATAGCTCCAAGGCACTTGTTGACTATGACGATGAGCGTCTCCTGGGATTGCAACCAGGTCAACAAAATTTGTTTCGGAAAATAGTTGAATACCTTAAAGATAATGTTGGCATATAAATTGACTTATGCCAAGCAATATTATCGAATGCTATGGGCAGGAAACGTGTGGAAGCGCAGTTTGTTTTGATATTGCTAAATTCGAATTAGTATCGCTCGGGAGTTATCGAATGACGTCAACCACGATCCAGAGTCATAACTGTTAATTATGACGTCGAAACCAATCATCCCAATGGAAGCGGCCAGATGAGTCAAGACCGAAAAAAATCAGAAGCGAAGATCGAGCTGATTGCTATACTGAAAAGCGCACAAGTACTCCGAGGATTGGAAAAAACGGGTGCCTTATATTTGAGGGGGAGACAAACTGGATATTGATGAATAAATCAAAAATTAAAATTTCACCTTTTTTGAACAGACCTCGTATGCAGCAAATTGCAACCGTTGTAAACAAGATAAGTATAAAATCTAATTGCGTGATAAAAGATATTGATCAATGACAGTTTTATATTTTGAGCATTGGCCAATTAATGGAGATTTTTTTATTTGTATTGCAGTAGCACTTTTGTAGTTCATATGCATGCACTCATTCCCTTATTACTTACTTTCATTTCGGTTTGTGTTAAGGTGTTTCATAAGCAGATGATAAGAGTTTGGCGGTTTGGTGCTTCAAGAAGAGAGGTATGTTATAGAATTACTCCGAAACTATTATACTTACCATACACATCTGTGGTCGAAGCATATTTTATTTCGGAAGGAATAAGCTATCAGAGAACTTTGAAAAAATTCGATTTTAATGGGAGTGAGATCTTTGGACAGGCTTTGTGAAGCGCTTAGAACCTCTTACCGATGCCATAATTATTTTAGTATTTTTTTTTCAATTTTCCGCTGGAAAATGACACAACCTAATGTATGTGCATAGAAAAGGAGGAGTTTAAACATATGCATCAGGCCAACCAACCATTTTATCATTAGCATTTAGCAATTGAAGTCTGACAATTTTACTTCAAGTATTTTTCATTAGACGATTTTAAAAATATTTTTATTAAATAAGTGTACAGATGTTCAACACTCCTAAAAAGGCGTATTTTTGTTAATTAAAAGGGTATTTCACTAAAAAAGAAATAAAATATATATTATGATGGAGCGAGAAAAAAAGGCGAATTCCATTATCGGTTATGTGAAGTGCATATTGGGCATGAAGATATCGGTTGAAGCTGACTATAAGAGGTACATCTATAAATTAAATATTTGTTTGTAATTCAAAATACATACATATGTGATTCCGAGATCAGAATGTGGCGGTTTGTTTTCGTAAGTGTTCAGTTAGCTGTTAAATATTTTAATGTATTTTCTTCCCTGTCTGGAAAATTTAAATAATATTACTTACTTACTTATTAATTAAATAAGTATACTTATTAATTAAATAAGAATACTTGATTTAATGGATTTACATTCCCTGCCGAAGGGCGATCGCAATTAGAAGAATTAATTTGCAATAAAAAATACTCATCGATAAAAAATTTCCCTTATGTACATATTTTGATAAAAATATTTGCCTACTTTTTGTAACTATTAATAAAGAAATCAACCACAAAAACACCGAAAGCAACTTCAAATAACTATGGACATTCAACCTTTGACGCATAAACTGCCAACAAAGCAAACCAGAAGGAAGTCAGGGGAAAAACTGGAGAAAGGCCAAGAGGGAAATGATTCTATACCGCGTCGACAATGGAAAACACGTAAGTAAAATTAAAAAATTCTCTTTTACTTTCATAAAAACTCCATCATCACTACATACTCTACTCTTAGATAGCGATTCACAGGAAATTTTCCCTTTGGCTTTGAGTTTACGTTGAAAGTTTTTAATACCAGTTTCCATTGTCATTGAGTCCATTGTCAGCATGATAAAGACACTCGTTATAAAAAAAAGAAGGCGACATTTTTTCTTTGAATTCAAAAATTGCAGTGCTTTTTCAGTTAATTTGCCTAGATTTTAAGTTAAATATTAATTATTTGGTTTAGGATACTGCCAAAATTACAATTAATAGATTTTTTTCAATATGTTTACTTGTTTAAACTTAATTTAAAGTTAACTTCAATTGCAACAGTCCTACCCGAATTTAATTTCCAAAAAAAAGTATTAATTAATTATTAATTAGTTATTTAAATTTATATTTATATATAAAAAACTCAAACTCTCTAAATGCAAATTTTTTCATGATATGCAACGTATGACATCCAAAAAGGTGGCGTCCGGCGTGGTACACGTGCTGACTACCTACACAACGGCAGCTTCTATGAGTCAGTGGGTCCAGGCAAGTGATTCCATATATTTTTACCATTTACAGTTCAATATTCTGCTGAAAACTTTTATATTTTCGATTTTTATTTGTTATTATTAATGGCATATCTTCCTCTTTACATTGAAATAAAAATCCCATCATATATCTCAAAAAATTCTATTTTTTTACACTAATATCAAAATAACACCTCTTAATGGAAATCCCTATATAATTTCTGTTTTTCTTTGTTTTGTAAAATTTTTTTCCTCAAGCTACAACTGTCGATCAGTCTCATTTGAAGTATGGTAAACTAGTGAGAGAATGGTTAGAAAGACCACTGTGTACTACTGAACTAAGTCCGGTTTGCTTCTAATATTGATTTGGTAGCCACCGTATGGGGACGCCGTAGAAAAGAATGTATGGGACTCACTACCGCTGCATGTTCAGTGAAAAATTTACGGTTTTAGTCTTACTTAGTCCACACCATTTACCAATGGTCGCTTTACAAGTGCTTCGAAAAGTTGCAGCTTTCCTTAATCTTTCAGCCCTGCTTTGGTTCCAGCTATTTAATAGTATTCCATAATATTCAATTTCAGTAGAGAGAGTGATACGAGCTGCAAAACTGAATTGAGAAGGTACAATCTTCTAAACTATTGTAGAAATGATGGGGTACGCCGTTGATATTGACATCATGGCCTGAACAATAACTCCGTGAGTTCTGCTTTGCAATTGAACGAGGTTAAAGTTAAATATCCAAGACAGCGGCTTTGTTGGATAGATTATATGATGCGGATGGATGAGAATGTTCCGGCGGAAGTAGAAGAAAAGATCTTCACTCCATTGGAAAGATCAGTTGGAGAAGGACCTGGCAGTACAGCGAATAGAAATAATAAATGACGCGCTGTGTTTAAATCAGCTTTGATCGCTTAAGCGGTGTCTACGCTAAGGAGAAGAAAAGGGATTGATCTCCATGCGTTTTATTAGGGGAAGTTTATACGAAAGTGTTTTGTACCTCGTGGTGAAGAGTACCATTTTGGTTTCAGCTGGGTTAGTGTTCATTCAGATAATGTAAGGCTACATTTTCCTCCTAGAAGTAGGGCATTTTAAAGTACATCACTCAGAATCTGAGAGTGTTTCCCCGTCGGTGTACCACAATACAATCAGTAGGGCTCAGTTTCGACAACAGTAGGGAGAAACTACCCAGCTCAGGAAATGTTGCTCAGGAAGAACTAAACAGCTTGTTGTTCATCAAGAAAAGTTAACATTTGAAATTGCTGTTGCCCTTAGGCGGGGATGTCAAGTCCTCTAAGTGCCGCCGTTCGTAAGTGGCTTAGTGTAAACTACAATAAATGAAAACGCCGAACATGTATTCCTTAAGTGCATTCAAGCCAAGTCCTCTCTGAGTTGTGTGTTGGCTTTATCTATAGGCTCGCACTTAATATGAGTATGTTGGTATCTTGAGAGACGGTACGTGGGTCTGTTTGCTGTCCAGCAGCCTCTACAAAGAACTGTAGATGAAATGAAGTGAGTCTAAACGGCCTGAAGTTCTTTGGTATGCAGATTACATTTGTCTTGGTTTACAGGTGGGAAATGTAACCCTCGCTCCAGATCGAAAATTCTTTCTTTTTCTTTGTACATACATATATACATACATATTTGACAGGCTAAGCGTGAATAGATAGATTTTTTATTTAATTTCTTCAGTCAAATTTAATTTTCAAAACTTTTTTTTTTTGAATGCTTCTCTACCCCAGGCTTCCTTATTGAAATGTTGTTTTTGGACGTGTGATATATGGTATATTTTTATTTGCAGTCTTGGTCATTGCCCAGTGGTTCTGTCTAATGCCGGTCCGCGGAATACTTGCAGTAAACGCGAGAAGCTTAAAATTCAGTTGGGTAAGCTTCCGCACCTGGTACACCGTAGTCTACGCAATACTGACTGGCATCGATACCGGACTAACAATGAATATGGTTTTTAGAGGTTCAATGGAGGTGAAAAATATCGGTTAGTTTGTAATTAATGGTTTTAAGTAGTTAAGATTGAGATGTTTCTTTCTCTCTCTCTCTCTTTTTTTCTTTAAAAATTTTTTGTTACCCTCATATGCATGCAGCCCCATTGGTATTTCACGTAAATGCGCTTTTAGTTACAATTTGTTTTCTACGCTTGGCCGTTAAGTGGCCCCAGCTAATGCTGAAATGGCAGCGTGTAGAACGCCAACTGCCCCCGCATCAGACGTGGCGTGACCGGGAAGCGTTGGCGCTGCGCGTACATAAGGTCACCTTTGTTTTGATCACGTTGGCGTTGAGTATGTAATATGTATATGTAATTAAGTATGTATATTTATAACGGTAAAAGTAGAAAGTAAGAAAATAGTTGATTAAATGTCAAGTCCAATAAATTTCGATACACCATGTCTTCCCAGATTGTGTGATAGATTAGTTTAGCTTGAACTGATTGACGCTGGTGAGTCTCGCTTAAACGGTGCCCATATTGTTATCGGTTACTCTAACTACGGCCAAAGATTTCTGTTAATTTCGGGTTGGCCATGCTGTCAGGTTACGTGCTCCACTTTTTTCACACATTCCCTCTAGTTTCAGCACTTGTTATCCCCTACCAGACATAAATTGAAGTCATGTGACGGCAACAGGCAGTTGAAGGGCATATTCCTCCTAGCAGCCTGTTTCACGTCATATTTTTTGTCCATAACTTTTGTATTTCGGTTACTTTTAATGTTGACTCCGAAAATTAGTAATAACTCCGAATGTAATTTTTGTTGTTGATCTCCTTTCTTTAATTTCCCTTTTCAGCTGAACATCTTTTGAGTGTCGTCTCAGCCATTCATTTTGCAATTCATTGTTCTCCAAATGGCGATCCAATCAAATCGTTCTTTATTGCGGTTTCTCCACACACATTCTTGATTTTTAATTACTCAACGTGGTTGGCGTGGTATGGAAAACTTTTGAATGTACTCAATACCTTTGCCTGGAGTTACATGGATGTGTTTCTAATGATCATCGGCGTGGGCTTATCCTCTTTATTCGGACAAGTACAAAACAGTCTGAATCGCGTAAAAGGAAAGGTAGTAAAGCGTTTTCGGTCCACCAGGGAAGGAAACAACTAAGTAAACTTGTTTTTTTTATTTATTTATAGACAATGCCTGAGGCTTATTGGACGCGAACACGTCTACAATATCGTCTCATATGTGATCTCATTGAGCAAGTCGATAACATTGTTTCCGGAATGATAATGCTCTCATTTGCGAATAATCTTTTCTTCGTCTGCATACAACTGCTTAAGAGTATAAAGTTAGTATTGCTATTGTTTTTGTAAGGAAACATAGAAAATTTTCATTCCAATTGATTTCTCTTTTAGTAAGATGCCATCCGTCTCTCACTTCATATATTTCTATGCCTCTCTGTGCTTTCTCCTTGGACGCACTTTGGCCGTTTCACTCTATCTCTCCGAGGTAAACGAACGATCGCGCGAACCACTATTAGTTATTAAGCACGTGCCAAGGGAAGGTTATTGTGCTGAGGTCGATCGATTCGGACACGAAGTGGCTGTGGATAAGGTGGCCTTGACGGGAATGCAATATTTCAACATAACGCGTGGCTTAGTACTGACTGTAAGAAAAAAATTATTCATTGTTTGACTATTAAAAACTGGATTGAATTAAATAAATCTTTTAGGTCGCCGGCACGATTGTCACATACGAACTTGTACTTATACAATTTCATGAGGAAGAGAATCTATGGGCTTGCAATTGATGTTTGTAATTAATTCTGGTTTTTTAAATGGGCGCAAATTTGCTTTGAAATAAAATATATGGATGTATATGATTGCATTTGAAATATTGTATTCATCGCAGAGTGTTGTGATGCTATTGCAGAGCTTTTTATTCGGTATCTCAGCCATAGAGTAGTCCCACAAAAAAAGGCAAACGGTGTCAAATCGTATGATCTCGGCAGGTAATTGGTACCGCCATGACGAAATATTACGCGAGCTGTGTGGCATGTGACACTATCTTCTTGAAACCTCATATTGTCCAAAACATGTTCATCCATTGCAGGTCAAAAAAGTCGGTTATCATATGACCGAATAGACAGTGATAGCCTCGCTGTTGTCTATTTCAAAGACGTATGATCCAATTACATCTCCGGACCAAAGAGCGCTCCATCCTATTGTTTTTTTTTTGAGTCAGGGTACGTACGTATGATGAAAAGATGAAAGGCGAGCTCAGCCGATCCAGAGTCGAGCTCTATTCCAGATCCTTTGCATTTTCCCATTTATTCCTGTCCGTGATTCTTGAGGGAAGAAGAATGTCAACGAGAAGTTGGAGGTGATGTAGTCTAGTTCCTCCGTCTGAGGCTAATAGAGAACAGAGAATGCAGTAGGAATTGCAAAGTAGGGTTATAAGCAATTCTTAATCGTTCAATTTGAGTGTGAATAAGCATACGTGTAGATCCAAATGGTGAGCTTGGTTTACTTCGAGGCATTCGTATTGACATTTTCGTAAAAGGCTGGGAGTAACGGAGTCTTGACTTATGTGAGTTTAAGTAATAATAGTATTTCGACTTGTGCGATATTTAATTAAGGCTTTTTATCGCTCTTTGCAATACCAATTAGAATAAAAATTGAACTGAATACAGAAATGCACAGCAAAGTGTGGCCGAGTCTGCTAGTTCATACCAAATAAAATAACTCTAAAAATTAGCCAATTTTCCCTTTAATGAGGTTGATGTTGTGGTCATTGAGTGAGAATTTTTAGTTCCACTCTCGACTGGATAAAACACGCGCTCCTTTCGCTAGTAAACTGTCTTGGATTTTATATGGAAAGTTGCTGATAAGAAAATATGGAAAAATCACATTAAAATGCCATTTACCTATATTGCAGGGAAATTAAATTTCATTAACAAATTACAAATAATAAAGCGATAAATGATGATGATAAAAGTGTTGTTGTTTAGTTTGTTTGCGCTCATAAACCAGTTGATGGTCGGATTTACTATACCCGTATATGTATGATACACAGTTCCTTTGTATAAATATGAGGGTGTCTGAACCAAAAGCCATAGTATAGTTATGAAGGCGTGGCTGCCTGACGTTCTAAACTCAACATTTTTTTTAGTGTTCAGTACTAAAATCTTATTTTATGATCATTAAGTAATGCAAAAGTAAAGCATAACTTTTATTCTTACTCACCACTCAGCATATCGTAAATAAGAAGTTCAAAGAAGAATGGACCTGCAGCATGAAGATGGTAAAAGGTAGAGTTAAAACCATTTTAAAAGATGAAATCATACTTACTGATACGGCTAAGTGATTTTCACCCAAGCCTCTCGAAAAAATAAATAAAAATTAAATTTGTATGGTATTTAATATAGAAAACAACTGCCCCATCCGATGCGGTTTGAAATCATTAATAAAATTATTTCATACGCTTCACGTAAACAGTTTAAAAAGAGGCAAGTCAAAATGACTCAGGAAATAAAATGCCAACCTAACGTTGGATCAAATATCAATCGGAGGACCTCGAAATTACGTAAGTGATACAATAAATTAATCTTGTGATTTTTTTAGAGGAAATACCCCAAATTGCTAATATTTGGTTTATATTTGTTATATAATTAAAAAAATTTTAAAAGGCGTGCTCATAATTCTAATCATTTGAACAAATTTTTGTAAACGTTTTTTCTATCCCTTCTCACGCGCAAAGGTGGTATCCGAAGAGCAACACGCGCTGACTTCATACATAATGGCGGTTTTCACGAAGCGGTCGGTCCGTGTAAGTAATATTTATAGTAGATAATTGGAAATGAGTACGTGGGTGGGTAGGTACCTTGCTGTCAGAATCATTACAGCCTCGAGCCATTTTGATACACTTCTTTTTCTTTATTGGCGCAGACATCGCTTACGAGATTATAGCCGAACTAATAACATTGCGCCATTCATATCTTTTTTTTCGCAGTTCGGCATCAATTAGAAATACCAAGTACAGCCAGGCCTTACTCTATCTGGTCTTTCCAACAGTGTGCTACCACCGTCGGTTAATGTCAATGTCGCCGTATATCTTATGCTGCTCATCATTCCATCGGCTGCAGTATTTCCCGTTCCCAACTCGTAGAGAACCATAAATCTTACGCAAAAACTTTCTCTCAAAAACTCCTAACACCGACTCATCAGATGTTGTTTTGCCCTCGTTCACTACCAGACCCATATTCTTCGCTTCATTATGTATTCTGGAGAAAGTAAAACTCGCGGAAAATTCTCTATTCAGTTCTGTAGCTTGTATTATTTTCTCCAGAAATAAAATGAAGAAGTCACACTATATACGGAAAATCACCTTGTATGAAACCTCGTTTTGTGTGGAGGCTAAAGCCACTCTCATTAAGTCCAACCCAATTTTTGGCTGTGGGATTTAGTCTTTTACAGAATACCCATCGACTCTCGCCGTCACTGGGTTTTCCGTGGATGCTCAATAGGAACTAGAAGTTATACTACCTTGTCGATTCAGCAAACAGCCTCTAGCCTGCTGAAAAGGCGGATGGCACCGCGGGCGATGTTGTAAACATGTATTCTTGTGGGTGTGTTGATGGGCATCTACTGCTGAAATATTTTCTCCACAAGCTAGGTAAAGTGGAATCGGGAGAGCGCAAAGCATGCGTAGAAGATGACGAAACGCTGGAGCGTTACCTTTGCGAATGTCAAGCCTTCACATCTCTCACGGTGCCCACAACATTATGGAGATGGGCACACACAGTTCGAAGAAATTCAACCAGTTTATTAAAACCAGCGAGATGTTTGCAGAAGTATAGTTAGGTACTGCGGAAGAGATCACAATGAGTCTGTTCTATGGCTTGAGTCAGGTTCTCAACCTTCCATTTCAGCTAACCAACTAACTAACCAGTATCGACCTGCCCGATTTATTTGGAACTTTAAGCCCCTCAGAAATTTCTTCACATGACTCCTCTAGAGGTGATAATCAACCTTCTGTTATTAATGGTGTGCAGTGAGGAGAAGTTTGCATCCATTATTGTCCTAGGAAAAGTAAAAAAATATTTTGCTATTGTTGTGTTTGTCCGCTCTTTTATATCTAATTCATTAAAGGAGCGGTTTCTCTACTAGGAACTAACTGCTAGTTCCTTTGGAAGGTTCAGATTACTCCTTCCTCACAAAGCTTTTATATTATTTTAGTGAAATGTTGGATATGCTTTGGATATCTTATCGAGTACAAAGACTGCCCTCTGGTACAAAGACTGTATCGGTTTTTCACAATGTGCTTAAGATACATTTTCCTTTCTTTTGTCCAGATTTTTACACCTAACTGCTAGTGTCCTCTGGTTGATATTCATGGTAGCTCTAGAGGTGGAGATTTTCATATTTGGATGGCTACTTTTTACTGGAGTCAAGAAGGTTGTCTTCGTCGGAGTGAATAAATATTTTACTACATCAAATAAAAATTTATGCTAAAGTATTAAAAAAAATTATTATGAATTAAAAATGCAACATAAAAACGATTCCGGTAAAATATTGCTGTACTTACCATTCAAGCGCCCAGCCCCGTGTTAAATCTCACACTTATGGCCTCTTAGAATTGTTTTTATTTACGAGTATATGTAAATCAGTAAAACCACATAAGATTTATCATTCCAGTGCTCGTGATAGCCCAATGCTTCTGCCTAATGCCCGTACGTGGCATACTTGCTGCCACCCCAAAAGGATTATCGTTCCGTTGGAAATGTTTTCGCACATGGTATTGCATATTATACATGTTGGCAACCATCGCCGACACCGGCCTAACCATAAATATGGTCATAAAAGGTGTGCTGGATGTACGGAATATCGGTTTGTTGATACTAACAACTACTGAAATCTCTCCTTTTTTATCGCTTATTTTTCCCTCAATAAATTTTAGAACCCTTAATATTTCATGCCAATATACTTTTGTCTTCATTTGGTTTCCTGCGTTTGGCCGCCAAGTGGCCGCAGTTAATGCGCAAATGGCAGCGCGTGGAGCGTCAGTTGCCACCGCATCAGTCGTGGCGTGACAGGGAGGCTTTGTCGGTGCGTGTGCATAAGGTGACTTTCGTACTAATCACACTGTCGCTGAGTAAGTTGCTCCTAATGAGTGTTCATGTAAAATAGTTGGTGAAATATGTATGTATGTATGTAATTGAATTGAATTCTATTTCCCCCCGCCACATTCAGCTGAACATCTATTGAGCACCATTTCAGCCATACACTTTGCCAACTATTGTCCGTCGCGTGTTGATCCAATCGAGTCCTACTTCATGACGGTGGTCTCACAAATCTTCTTCGTTTTCAATTACTCCACTTGGTTGGCGTGGTATGGGAAAATTCTAAACGTACTGAATACCTTCGGTTGGAGCTACATGGATGTGTTTCTAATGGTGATAGGCATAGGATTGTCATCTCTCTTTGAGCAGGTGCAGAAAAGTTTGGAATGTGTGAAGGGAAAGGTAAAAATGAACTAAAGGGTTTTCCAATAAGAGGTGTTATTTTGAATAGCCTGATATTATGGCAGATGTCACTCTTCAAGCTGTGGTATGGTCTATGCCAACAGGCCAACGTCAATTCAAGACCTTAAAAATGGAATTCGTGAAGCGTTTGAGATCAAACAGTAGCCACTTTGTCATTTGGTGATGGAAAATTTCATAAGAAAGGAACGGTCCCGTAAGTGTAGCCGTGGCGACTATTCGGCTAATACATGGAAATAAACATCCGATCATCTATCTCAAAAAAAGCCCTTTTTCTTTGAATATGAAAATAACATCTCTTATTGGAAAACCCTGAACATTTAGATAAGATTCATAAGATTTTACATTGAAAACTTATTTTTAAAGCCAGAAACATTTATTTTGAACACGAATGTTTTTATATTGACCTACGACGCAACTTGAGAAGTTGTATTAAATTAGTTTGGGGCTTAGAAACATCTTCTGCGTTGACCATATGTGCACTAGCCATATTTTAATCTCGCTCTCGTTCCAAGCTTATTTGGTGAAGGATTGTCTACGAGAATACCACTCATCTTAATATATGTAAGAGTATATGTACGTAGTACCAAATGACCGTTAGAAAGGTTTTAATAACGAAGCTCAACCTTTTTAATGCCATCAAAAACAAAGTGCTTAAAGCAGCAAATCTTTGCTCAACGTAATTTTGATAGATATCTAGCAACCCTCATCAAAAATATTTTTGAGCAAGTAGAAAAGGACTAAGTCCAGGTCAAACGAGTATTACATCCTGTGTGAACCCCTGTCAATCGTTTTAATGGGGGCAGTAGGCCATCAATGCGTACTACAATGCAAGGGATTATGGCTGACACTGACCAGAGCAACAGATGTTCTGAGCATTAAGTGCGGCAGGTTTGCGTGTCAACGAGCTTCATCGAAAAATCCTATTTTTATGTGAAAATGTTCATCTTCTACCAAACAACCTTCAGTCCATTAATTGAAGCGAAATCGCATCTAATTGTTATTCGGATCTAGTTCTTGAGCTAATCTGACTTTATAAGCCTTCATGCTGAGAACTTTGCATAAAATTTTCCGCAAAGAAGTGCGTGAAACTTTTAAGTCCTGCTTACGAGTTTCATTAATGTTGATAGCTGTTCGAGCACATTTTGAGCTACAGCAACAATATTTTCCTCTGCACGCTCTGGACGAGCTCGTAGGTGAGTTATTTTGTCCGGTAACGAAACGGTTGGGTGATTGATCCAAAAACCACGATGATATGTTCTTCCAGAGTGCCTCCGCGGTAGAATAACTTCCACTAATCCGTCCGTCATTTCCTGTTTTGCATGGTCAGCTTCCTCAGGATGAACATCGTTGACATTACAGCTACCTCTCCTAGGACAACGATTTGTGTCTTCAGCAACTTGGGGATATCTTCCTCACATACAAATCACGGTTCGAAGTTGCCCCATAGGTTCGGGAGACCCTCTACTATCGAACGAATGACTGTGACGTTTTCAACAGCATTTAACAGCCGGTCTAAATTCCCACTTTTGGTATAGAGCAATATTAGTGTGAAAAACTAATGTGTGTGAGATATGATCTATAAGACCGTCACTAAACGTCACATCCAGCAAGGTTTACTGCTCAAATGACTTGTTCCCTCCGGAACTCTCTGTATTTATGATCGCTCTGCTTGTTTCTTCGGTATCTCACGGCATCGGCCTCCTCTACAGGTCCCAGACGCTGATGGCTTGATCTACTCAACAGTCCGGAGATTTTTTCGCTGGTTTGTGGTGACTTTAGCTAATTTCTGAGTTTGGCCTTACGGGCCGTTTGGCTGGTTCCGGTCATCAGTAACCGCTGTGGATATATTGAGTTGTAGTTTAACCTTTCTGCCTGAGGAAATGCTTCTCTCCTTCTACTTAAAGAGGCGCTTACTTAAATGATAATCGGGATGCTTATTCCCAAACCTCATCTTTTTCCGAAAAGGCTCTTGGGGCAATGAGCTGAGTTATTTTAGATAAAATTCAAACGCACACACCCTAATGAGAATAATTATTTAGAAGGTGACAAAGCTGCAATTTCATAGTAAATGAAAGTATTTTCATTTCAGGTAATGCCAGAATCTTATTGGACGCGCATCCGCTTGCAATATCGACTGATTTGCGAGCTTATTGAGCAAGTGGATGCCTCGATATCAGGTTTAACAATGCTCTCGTTTGCAAATAATCTATATTTCGTCTGCATTCAGCTGCTTAAGAGTATAAAGTGAGTGAAAAAGCAGAGAGTGACGTGGTTTCTCCATATTATATACCTTATTCTATTACTAAAAGTATTAAAGAATTATTTTCTTAGCTCAATGCCATCCGTTGCCCACTTTGTCTATTTCTACGCCTCGTTGAGTTTTTTACTGGGACGTACTCTGGCTGTGTCTCTGTATCTCTCCGAGGTAAACGATCGTTCACGTAAGCCGCTGAGAATAATCAAGTTAATTCCGAAGGAAGGCTATCATCCAGAAGTCGATCGACTGGGTCATGAGATAGGCACGGATACCATTGCGTTGACTGGACTGCAATACTTCAATGTCACACGCGGATTGGTATTGACGGTAAGAACTTCATCATTGGAACATTTAGCGTTTAAGTTTAGATATACGCTACCAGCTCATATGCCAGCTTGGTTTCTAAGTGGTATATGATATCTCTTAAATGAGGTAGGAAAGAAAAGTTGAAAAGACCTTTAAAAAATATAAAAAACGAACAAAGAAAATGGTGCTGACGTAGGTCCACAGTCTCAACTTCATCCCTAAAATCCATCGATCAGTTCCTTCCAACTTCTCCATCATTTGTAAGGGTTTCAAGTCCACCACAATACACATCAACGCTCTCTGCCCTTGGAATCTTACTAGAAAGGTCTAAGTTTGTTTTCGATTAGACCATATATGGTAAGAGTATTGGTCACACAACGGATACGAAAAGCCAGCGGCATATCCTGGGACTTAAGCTCTCTTTTTTCATCCATAATTATTTTAGAAGCATAGTGAGCGGTAGTGGCCATCTGTTATCGTTATAGAAATTGTAAAGATAAACCCCAATTTGGTTTTCGAAGCATATTGGATTGCAGTCATTGCCCGTATAAAAATCTGGGTCATTCCGGTGTGAAAACCCAAGGGAAATATTGGATTTTAGTCATCTATTACGTCAAATATATTCTTCTCAGTTCAGTTTACTTCGATTTAACTCCAAATTTAGGCGAATTCTGGTTAGAACTGGTTGACTTATTGACTAGCTCACTGCGGTTGGGCCTTTCGATGTATTCCCCGCATTAGTTGAATAAAGTTTGTGCAACATCCCTGCTCAGTTGCAGTAATAATTGAGTTCAATGTGGAATTCCAGAGCATGGAAGAGAGAACGTATTGAAGGGTTCCTTTATACCCAAGAAACCGACGAGGCAGCAGCCCTTGTTATGTATGGGCT
Source organism: Ceratitis rosa (assembly GCA_037013455.1). Classification (NCBI taxonomy): domain Eukaryota; kingdom Metazoa; phylum Arthropoda; class Insecta; order Diptera; family Tephritidae; genus Ceratitis; species Ceratitis rosa. Next base: position 1,609,758 of record JAWMAG010000041.1, read on the forward strand.
TCTTCATTGGAGAATATATCTCAAAAACAGCTAACCTAATTTAATTATATTGCATATACTCGTATTAAAAATTTTTTGTTTTAATTTCATGACAATATTTATTTTCAGGTCGCTGGAACCATTGTGACATATGAACTTGTGCTCATACAATTCCATGAAGATCAACACCTATGGAATTGCAATTGATTTTTCAACAACAGCAGGAGTTCACCATGATGCAAAACGAATCAGTTTTATGAAGAACATCCGCACATCCGCGTTTCAATTTTTTAAGATAGACAAAATCATCTACGATCTCAAAGTTATAAAGAACATTTATTTAGTGCCTGAGTCGGCGTTGTCCTAAGAGCGCACCTAAAACATAGGCAAACCGTTTTTTGTGTATTTTCCATATGCTTTACCGCGCATTTCTTTTCTATTATCGGTCTCCAAACCATTCTACCCGAAGTCATAATTTGGCCAATATGTCATTCAAGGTGTTAAGTCCTATTTGGGTCTTATTTACCCGCCTTGTTTTATAACAATTTTAAAACGCAAATTTTTCGTAGCTCATTCTTTGTATGAGGGAACTTACCCACACTTTTGTTCATTGAACTTTATATATTTAATGCGTGATTCAACCTAACGCAATCTAATTTAAAATATACTCGTGTGTATATACATACATACATACATTACCTTTATCATGTCATGAGTAAGCCCCAGAGTTGTACTAAACATTTACGCAAATATTCCTTTTTCCTTGAACTGTAAATGCCGGATAGAAAATATTTGATTTTACCCTTCCTTAATTGGATTCATTTTTAGGCAGATTTTATGTGAATGTGGGTGAGTGTGTATGTGTGTGTGGGATTTTTGCAAATAACAACAAATATAGGTTATTTACTTGTTTTTTTTCGCAATTTGTGCTCATACTTGAGTTGATTTAAATTTTTTTATTTATCTTTCTGAGAAGGTTTTGTATGCACGCTGTCTTTTTCAATGGGTTGTAAGCTTTTATTAATTTCTTATGGCAATTCATAGTTATATATGGTAAGTTGATTGATGTAAACAGTCGCTCATATTCGATAATGGTCACTCCGCTGAACTTATACTAGGTCTAGTAAGAAATCATCCATTTGTTTACATAAAATTGAAGTCTTTACTTAAAATTGTTAGAATTATCCTATTTATGTCAAATATGGATCGTTTTGCTCGATTTCGAAGGTGATATCATTATGCCTTTTCCATGGAAACCCTTTGTCCTAATGGCAAAAATATGGTACAATCGAATTTTCACAAGCTTCACATAAGACCAATTCTTCACCAGCCAAATTGTTTGCCATAGACAGGACCAGAGGGTAGAATCTCCCAACCAAGCTCTCGGAACTTTTGGCGATTGTGGGGTCTGGCGGCGTGTGGGCGCTTCTGATAGATTATTTCCTTCAAAGAGTCGAATTAAGAGTTTGGCGGTAGACGAGCAGCTCACCGTTTGTACCGGTGGCCCTTCGACCACGACCGTTCCTGTTGGACATTGCTGTTAGTTATCCACTTTTCATTGGACATATCGCAATTGTACTACTAGAACAACGCAGGAGAGTAAACTCTGAGTTGTACACAACCATTTGCTTGCCAGTTGCCTTTCAAGAAATAAGTAAACCCAACCGTCGCGGGCGGATCACTTTAGACTACGTCATGCGCCGTATAGTCCTTGATGTGGCACCAAATGACTCCTTTAGATCCCGTAGGTTGATGCGTTCGGAATGAATGTTTTGGAACTACCTCAAGTGCCAATGGTCGAGGCTCAAAGGCATACAAGCGTGTGTAGATCTTAATGCAGAATATTTTGACAAATTATAAGGGGATTTATGGTGATTAATATTTCTTTTTGTTTTCTAAGCCCAAAATACGAAAGACAACCCACAGGTAGAAATGAAGAGAGTTCCAAAAATTAAAATTAATTAAATTTTATTTTTATTCAACATTCGTTTGCACTAATTTTTTGCATTACTGTACAATATAATATGCTTAGAATTAATAATACTTTCTTTCTACATTTTTTATTTTATTATTTTTTATATACCCTATAAGTATACACATACACAATAATAGAGGTGTGGCATCCACACTTTAATGCTACCATTAAATGCAATTAATTTTTTTTACAATATAGTTAATTTCGTTTTGACAGTTTTTATATTTGCTAATTTTAATAAACTAATACTACCACACACACACTTTTCAATTATATGTAAATATATTTTAACCTCTTCGATTAATCACAATCAATCACAATTATCCTTGGAAAAGTAGAGCGAATTTCCAGTTTGGGAAGATTCATTTAACGGTAATGAGTACAAATAAAATACATTGTTTAAAGATGTATAATTTTTAGTAATAACAGTGTATAAATAAAAACTATAAATGTATTTATTTAGCGTGCTTTTTCATAAACCACGTTGAATTAATTAATTTAATATTAATTTCAATAAATATCGATTTTTTTTTTAGTTTTTTTAGTGGCATAACTTAAAGAGATCGAACAGATTGGTTACAAATTAATTATAAATAAATTTCTCAGCTAAATTCAATTCGTCAATTTTCTAGCGCTTACTCTAAAATCTTCGTTGATTTATAAAAACATTATTACTAATAAATAAATATTTACATATATGAAACAGAATTATACATACGAGTAAATATATTAATTAAGTAAATATTTTCAAAATCATTGTAATCGTATACTTAAATGCTCAAAGTACACTATAGATTCAAGAAGAACGTAAGTAAAATTATTGGTATATTGACGGAGAGTTTCATAATTTTTCCAAGACTTTTGTTGACCGTTTCTTCCACATGTTCTATGTGACTCGCCAAAAGCTCCGGGAGCTTGGTTGGGGGTTGTTATGCATTCACCCTATAGTATCGGGTGGTTAAATTGTAAGGGCCGATGTTGAATGTGAACCACACCTAAACGCCAAGTTTTTGTCCGAATTTAATTTGACATTTCTCTATTTCAGACTTACTCAATTTGAACCATGGAGAGATACACAATCCAACAACGTGTTAAAGTTATCCAGACTTATTATGAAAATTTTCGAAGAAAATCATCTTCAGTGATGAGGCACATTTTCACCTCAGTGGATTCGTCAATAAACAGAATTGCCGGATTTGGGCGAATGAGAATCCAAGAGTGATTGTCGAAAAACCAATGCACCCACAAAGAGTGACTGTTTGGTGCGGTTTATGGGCTGGCGGCATCATCGGGCCGTATTTTTTCCAAAATGAGGCCGGTCAGGCAGTTACTGTGAAAGGTGTTCGCTATCGTGAGATGATAACGAATTTTTTATGGCCACAATTGGAAGATATGGATGTGGACGATATGTGGTTTCAGCAGGACGGTGCCACTTGCCACACAGCTAACGAAACAATGGCTCTTTTGCGCAACAAATTCAATGGCCGTGTTATCTCACGTAATGGCGATGTCAATTGGCCCCCAAGATCATGTGATTTGACACCGTTGGACTTTCTTCTCTGGGGTTATTTGAAAGAAAAGGTGTACGTCGATAAGCCAGCAACAATTCAAGAGCTAAAGGATGAGATAATTCGGCACATTAACGGCATAGAAACTCCATTATGCCTCAGCGTCATCGAAAATTTGGACCATCGTATGGAGGTGTGCCGCCGAGGTCGCGGCGCTCATTTGGCCGATATTTTGTTACATACATAATTGAGTAATACCAATATATCATAATAAAATAAAATTTCAATAATTTCCTAAATAGTTTGTGTTTTATTCAGAATCAACATCGGCCCTTGAAAATTTAACCACCCTTTAGTTACGCGCACCAAGTAGTTACTATCTGTTCCTGTCTATGTCGAATTATATGTCTGGTGAAGCATTGACATCAAGAGAAGCCTTTTGAAAATCAATTCTCGCAATTATTTTGCCCACTGGGACAAGGGTTTCTATGAGACAAGCATTATGACTTTCTTTATCTTCAAAATAATTCTAACAAAAAAAAAAGTTGTTGAAAAAATACCTTTGTTTTCGTGACTAAACTCATGTAATCCCTTACACATTGGACATATTATTTTTTTAAGCTTCTTTTCTATAAACCTTGATTTAAGAAAATATTCCAATTTATTTGTTAAAACACTATTGAAGACAATTTCGATTAATTCACACAATCTTCACATGCCGTAAAGTTTAATATCGTGACCAAAAACTAAAACATATTTTTACAGTATTTAACCGTTAGTTTGACGCTTGCATCGGTCCTTCGTACCTCTATAGTGTACATATAATAAATTCTGCCTGCATACTATTACCTAAATTTTATATTACTTTCACTTATATACTAAGACATATTTACATAAAAAAATTTTCTTTAAAAATTCGTATAAGATCAACAATTAAATATTTTAATATTTTGAAACCATTTAAGTGCTTTAAATATACAAGTGTTTATGCACATTTTTTTTGTGTTTTTAAAAGCATTATGTGCATCTGTACATATGTACATATATAAATGTATATATATATATATACTTACATAAATATATAAATTCGGTAGTTTAGCTTATACAGGTTTCTTTGAGTTTCCGCGTTTTGAAAAAAATAAAAAATGGATTTGAAAGTCTACATAATAGACGTTGGCTAACTTTAGTTTTAACTAGCAACTGCATTGCCTAGTTTTACTGAAATGTTTCAACCCTTTTTTGTTGCACGCGACCTGCAAAAGAACGCCCAACTGGCTTATATGGTAATTTGCATTTGCTATAAGAAACAAAAATAGTCTCATTAAAATAAAAAAATTCAAACGCATTCATAATAAATGTAGCCTTGCTCCTGGTGGCACTTCTCTATGCCACGTCGTCTACCATATACGAGTGTATGCTTGAAAAATCATTTGTGCTTTAATAATCTCGCTATTTAAGAAATTTGTTCGATATATTTGGTACAACAACACGGCCAAGCGACCATTCGTAGGTTTGTTTATTGTACCTCATTATTTAAATACAAGTTTCGTTATCCTTGCTTATCAACGACGATGCCTCAGCTTCATTTTCCGTTAATACTTTCGGTCGTCCATTGATGTTGCCATTGTCCACAACAACTACAACGTTTGTGCCAAACTTCAATGTACTGTCCCGTGTATCCTTTGAAATGAAAGAAGACGAACGATTGAGCGTAAGAAAGTTTGTATACAAAACAAATTATTTTCCATGAGTAGATAGAATGAGTAATATAAAGACAAACAAGTTATGCTATAACAGTGTATTGTAAGCTCTACTGCTCAGCGAGGGTATGAAATTGGATGATCCAAATAAGTGACAGCTCATTGAGCCTTTATGAGCAAAATATTATATTGTATATTTATTTTATTTGTCTATTTTTCTTTTTTCAAATCGTTGGAATTTAAAATATTCTACGCTACAGCAGCTTTTTAATTTTTTTTATTTATTTTTTTTCTGGGTTTCAAGTAAAGCAAAAATTTTCTGAACCTATTTCTCTTCTGAAGAAGTATGTATGTAAGTAAATCCTAGAGAAACTAAGAGTAAACCTTGTATTAGTATTTCATTATTCAATATGAATACAGCAAATTAGGCTTCACAAAAAAAAATATATATATTTACATTAGGGTGAGCCTAAAGTTAACCTGCCTTCTTTATGGGTTAAAATGAATCTTTTACTGAGAAAACATACAGTTTTTCTCCGCTGTTTCCGAACGGCTGATGGTTTGTTTTATGAGAAGCTCTTTATTTCATGTCAGCAATATATGACATTCCTGCCAAAGAGCGATTGCAATTAGAAAAATTTAAAGGATTTTGTTTCGTTTCGGCGCCATGTTTTCAATTTTAACGTTTGACATTACCTGTTAACGATTTAATATTATCTGTTAACGATTTAACATTAACGGCAGCTTTTCGTTTTTGGTAAAATGAAATAATACTGCTTTAACGACAACATTTCCAAAAGAAATTTTTGGCCTATCCTAATAGTACTGGTATTTAGTATAGTACAAGAAACATATAAGCATAGAATTATTTCTGCTATGATCGAAAAAAAAGGTAAAAAACGTAAGGAAAGGAAAAATTAAGAGATAAAGAATGCAAATTCATCTGAGAAAATTCAAGCAGAACTTCTTTATGCATAGCACCCGGCTACACTGTGTACATAGTTGATAACAAATGTGTTTGGCCAATCGTTGTCTGCAACAACATATTTACGAGGTGTATTCAAAAAATATGAGCTTAATTTTTTGGACAAAATATTTGTTTATTAGTCTACTTTGCGTTGTCGCCTTCAAAATAGTTCCCATTAGAAGTCGGGCCATCGATGGCTGTGAAACGTAAGCGACACAGGATGTCATGCTTAGAGAATATTTCACGTACAGGCAATAATGTGCATTTTCATGATGCAAGCTCCATGAAATGCTTTCTACTTTCCGGCTTTTAACATGTAACTAGTCCTCCTTACTGACTGTTTCACTTAGCGGCAGAAATTCATGTTGCGCTAAGCCAGGACATGCCATTTACCATTAAATTATTGCAGAACAGAACTTAATGGGTTTACTGACGGAGCATCTATTCCTGAGATATCATCTGTACAAGGAAGATCACGAAACCCGGCACGAAGACCTTCACACGATTGAGATGTCACATCTTTCTCGATGCTTACAACGCCTGTTTTACGGAATTGGACTCCCACAAGACAGAAAAACAGTTCAAAAGGAATTCTTCTTTTTCTCTTAAGTGGAATTATGGCTACCACATCCTACAACAAAATACCCACAGTTGGAGAGTCACCAACACCATTTGTATATTTTTAAGTAACAAAAGCTTTTTTATCCATAGACTTTATTGATTTTTACCTTCTTTAGCTGCACCGCATAATCTGTATCCTTTGTCCACAATATATTTTTCGCTTTAATAGAATTCCGATCTCTGTAGTTGTTGGAATGACGTAGTGAACGCACTCGCACCTAAAAAAAAAAGAGATACATACATATATGATTTTTAATATATTTAAAACAAATGTTATTCTTAATAAACGACCAAAAGATCAAAGGAGTTGTCATTTTTAATGATACTGCAAGACTTAGACAAGGTTATCCATTTCGCGGTTTCGACCATAAACGTAAATAAAATGCATTTTAAGTGCAATAGGTTTTTCAAGAAATTATTTTTTTATTATAAAGTTTGAATCTTGGCATTCGATGTCAAACATTACATCACTCCAATGACCTCATCGAGTATTTTTGCAAACTTCGATCCGTTTGAAGTAATTTTCGACCACTTTTTGGCACATACGTATTGGGCGGTATCTGAGCCATAACTTTTTTTTGACATTTTTATTTATTTATTGAATCTGCTTCAATATCAGAAGCCTCGCAATAACCAAAAAACAAATTAAAATATGATAAATATAATATATTTAGCTGGGAATGGGCTGCTGGCTCAATGTTGCTCTTCACAAGGGTTGTAAGTTCGTTCTCTTCAGGCGCCTTTGAGTTTTGCGGCGGCCAAGCGGATAGCTAAAGGGTTCGGATGATTGTGCAGTTTTGCTCTGTATTTTTGTGGAATGATTTTAATTTTTTTATTTCATATGTTATACGGTTTACTTGTTCAATTTTGGCATGGTTTTTCCCGAAAACCAAATTGAGGTGTAGGAATAATAACATTTTGATGGAGAAAAGGAGTAATTTTTGATAGCAGTTTTCGAAAATTTTAGATAGGCAAGACAACATTCTGATTGGTCTATATGATGTCAGCAAGGTTGCGTCTTTACTTGGTTTAGCTATCATAATTATCTGCGACTTTTTCCGTATTTGTCGAAAATATCCTAGCTTTAATATGGCACTGAAAAGCTTTGCAAGAAAAAGGAGAGCAATGCTTGGCAATTATTTCAGCATTTTTGGTGAGATGTGAACGTCTACTTGGGATTTTTTTTGGATTTAAGGCGGTAATAATATTTCTTAGTTCAGACACAGATATATCTTTCCTGAAAATCTCGGTCCGGTAACAGATAAGCACGCCGAAAGGTGTAGCAAAGATATTATAAGAAACGATTAGTGAGACGGCCAAAATATTATCTTTACACCTAAAGTTATAATAGTATTTATAAACGGTAAACTTTATCGGAATTTATCAAAACGGAAAATAATTAGAAATCGTAGAAAGAAATTTGTTTAATTTTAATACACCGAGTAATACTTCAATTGTGCACTTACCGAATGTACCCGATCGTAGGTGCTATTCCCACCCAAACTAGATGCAATCGTTGTTTCTCGAAAGCTGGACTGATCTCTAGCAAAACCGTTATTGTAGTAAAGACTCCGCCGTTTGCCCCAAAGTACATCTTTAAAGGCCACACGATAGCGGTGAGACATCACATTATACAAAATAGGATTGATCGTACTGAAATAAACAGTGAAAGTTAAGTAGTAAAGTATTATACATTAATAAATTTTATTTAAAATTGCTTCAAGCTTCAATTTCATAAATTTATTACTGCAAACTATAAGTACATACATACAAAGGATTATTAATCAAAGTTATTTAATGTTTTCAAATTTTATCACAATACTCACCACGAAATGTAGTAGGAGAATCCAGCAACAAAGAACATCCATTCGTTTATCTCTTGAAAATTATTTTGTTCTTTGGCGTAGAGAAACCATAGCCGCTGCATATGAAATGGCAGCCAGCAGATGAAAAATGTTAAGACCACAGCGGCTGCAAGGAAAAAATTTAAAATTTAAGTATTATTCAAAAGTAGATATGGACCGTATATTTTTTTAACTACTAGCAGATTCGAAAGGTGTAATCCGGTGTAGTCGCGGACTATACTCAATTCAAGTCGCGCATACCGGGAACGTGAGAAACCATTGTGCAAGATGCGGTAACCAACCGTGTGGAGCCTTGAGTCACAGCTAAAAGAGAGGAAGCAACAGAGAAGCCACTCCGACTTATTCGGTCTATTCACCAGAGGTGCGCTCCTTAGTATGGCCGCAGTAACACAAACACAAGGAAGGAACGACGTTGAAAAGCTGTAATCACAACAACCAGAGACAAGAACAGCAAAGCTTCGGGATTTGATGTCTTTCCGCTCAATCCAAAAGAAGTGGTACCCCACAATCTGCGCCAACTATCATGTGGCTTCAGATCAAGCAAGTCTAACATTAACCAGATATTGATCATGCTCCAAATCTTATAAACGACCCTTGAGATAAGCCGCCACAATGTCTTGATATCTGAATTTAGCATCGTAAATCTTATACGGCTGAGCAAACTGAAGCTATTCAAACCTAAACTCCGTCAGAATTGGGATGGGACTCTCCGAACGGTTAGGCTTCAGATATGTAATTTCTTCAGCTTAATAGCACCAAATCCAGAATAAAATAGAGAACTACTGGGCGAAGACATTGATATTGATATCATTGGCCTCAGCAACAGCTGCTTTAGTTCTACTTTATGTAGATTGGAAAAGGAAGCGAGGCGAATAGGTCTGGTAGTGAACGAGGATAACTGAAAATATCTCTTGTTATCACACAAACTCTCTTTGGTCTTCGGTGTATCTCAAACAATGCAAAGATATACGGCGGATCGACATTGTACAGCATCTTAAGTTACGCTCTCTAGGTATTGTAGTCCACGAGGGCGTCGAAACTTGAGCTCTGAATATTTCGTACCCGCTGGTGTAAGGGGAGGAAGAGGAAGACCATCACTCCGTTGGAAGGATCAGGTGGAGAGTATCATGGCTTCACTTGGTAGGGGCCATGTGGGATACTAGTGTTTAAAAATTTGACTTACCTAACATTCGTATCACAGCTTTCCGTGACTGCTGGTGTCGCGATTCACGATGCATTGAACCCTTCTGAACCCCTGGACAAAAAGAAATAAAAAATATGATCAAAGTTAATAGAAAAACTTAACTCAACTTAAAATTGAAAATAATGCAGGTTTAAAAGTTTACTAGTTAATAGGTATGTATATATAATATGCTTCTAATGCTCCTAAAAATTATAATAATATATTTATGCAGTGCCACTTAAAATGAAATAAGTATATTATAAATACTAGATAGATCAGGTGCTATTTCGTTGAGTTATTTCAGCGAAATCCCTGAAAATCATACTTGCTATCAATTGATGAATAAAGCCGTGGAGCACAATGGCCTCAGAGCAGCTGTCCTCCTATTTTAACTAACCATCAGTACTAATAGCGTTAATTTTTTGAAAAGCTCTTAACCAAATTCCTTCATAATACCATTTTAGAAGTTCAAAAATAAATATTCGCGCTTCTAAAATGATCTAAAATTAAATTGTTGTGATACTCATACCCGTATGCACATACACGTATATTCATTTACTTGCTTAGTGTCATTTTACTTACCTAATTGCAGTGTCGTGCTAAATCTTATTTGCGCGCCCATCTTTCCATACAGGATGATTATGAGAAGCATTGGTATAACGAAGAATAAGCAAAATGAGAGCTCAAATAATGGGAACTTGTCAGGATATTGAGTCATACTGCAAAAAGCGGATTCCGGTATTGTCGCTTTAGCTTTAATGATTTAAGGGAAATAAATAGCAAAATAAAATAAATATTCTACACATATAAATATATGTTTGTACATATATCATATATAAATATTAAAATATAAAATTAACATAAAAAAGAGAAAGATTTGAAATATAAACTGTTTTTTGTGTATAGGTATGTATGTATATATAATATAATTTTTCACTTATAGGTATAGCGTGCACTTACTTGATGGATAATTCAAATACTGAATATCCGTGAGCAAACCAAATGGAATGGCGCCTATTAAACTCACAAACCACAGACCGCCAATAATGCGTAGAGCTCGCTTCAAGCCACTCATCGCTTGCAAATGCAGCGGATGGCAGATGGCGATGAAGCGTTCGGTGGAGAAAGCGACGATAGTGAGCACAGAGACATATGTCGAGCTGTGAATTGAAGAAAATTTAATTATTGTCAATTAAAATTTTTCTCCAAAAAAAAAAATTAATTAAATAAAATTAATAGTTAATTAGGTATAGTAAATTATTTCAGGAGAATGATTTATGTACTTACGCTTCAGATATAAAAGCGCGTATCTTGCAGAATGTCAGTCCAAACAAATAAGGATACTGATGCCAATAGAGAAATATTTCCGCTGGTAAGCCTGTGAATACACGGCAAACAAACAAACAAAATAAAATAAAAAAATTTTAATATTTTACTTATATATGTATATATATATTTTAACAAAAACTTGTTGAAATAATTAAACATATAAAACATTTTTATATTCAGTTCTCACGTACTGCCGCCTTAAAGCCTTACACATCTCTTCATACATAAGATAAAGCAAATATTGAACACTTTCCAACAAATTCTGGTTACTTTATTATTATACAGGGATATCTATTTTGCGGTTTCGAAAATAAGCGTAAAAAAAAATTAATTTAAAATTAATAAATTTCAGCGGAGAGGTCTAATTTTCTTCCACTTTTGCAGCAATTGGAACATTCTCTTCCCAGGTGTGATAATTTCATCTGCACAGACAAACGATTTCACATATGTACAATAGATTTACAAAAAATTGTCCAATAATGTTAAATCAATCCCGATCGCTACCGTCCCATGGACATGGATTGAAGAGATTTTCATGACGATGACAATATGTGGTTCCAACAGGACGGCCACACAGCCAACGTTACAATCGATCTCTCGCACAAAGTGCTCAAAAACGCATGTTTAGGTGAAACGGTGATATCAACTGACCGCTCTGCAGCTGTGATTTGACTTCGCTGGACCACTGTTATTGGGGAGCCATTAAGGATAAGTGCCGAGTTTTAAGTCGACATTGCAACCATAGAGGGCCACACAATAGAAAATGTGTTGAAAAATTGGCTCGGCAGACAGAGCAGAATGTGCTACCGCATTGAATCGTAACGAAATCGTTCCATTTCTTTAGCGGATGGTGACTGGTGATGAAAAGTGGATCACTTACAGCAACGTCAAATGAAAACAGTCGTGATCGAAGGGCAGAGAGCAGGCACAAATAATCTCCAAGCAAAGATTGACGGCGAAGAAGATTTTGTTGTGTGTTTGTAGGGTTCCGCAAGGAATCATTGACTATGAGCTACTCCCTGCCACGGTTAATTCTTAATTCTGACCTGTACTGTCAGCGATTGGAGCGTCTGAAGTAAGCAATCGCTCAGAAGGACCCAGTTTTGATCAACAGGAGGATAATTCTATTTCATCAAGACAATGCCACAACACACACATTGATAGTGGCCCGCTAGATGCTCCGAGATACCGGATGGGAGGTTCTCATGCATCCACCTTATAATTCCTATCAATGGCGAATGAAAGAAATTGGTTTTAGGAGAAGTCTTTGAAAATCGTTTGTCTAAACCCCTGGCCTATATAGGGGAAAGGGGTTCTATATAGGACACATAATGACATTACCTTCAAAATGGCAAAAAATTATCCAGGAAACATTGCATATTTAACATAAATCGGACCACTTTAACTATGTTAAATAAATCTTTCCTTTTTTTTATAAAAAGTACTTACACGTAAGTAAAAATTGAGATATTTACATATTTGATTCTCAGCGCAGTTTGACATTCCAATCGCCTTGGTAAACATAAAGAAACCGTTACAATATGGTACAGTAAGTGGTAAATTTAAGCACAGCAAATTGCCTACTTAGTTTTGCTGAGGCGGGGGAGCAGTTGCGATGGAAAATTTAAATTATTTGAGCCTAAGTTAAACTTATGTAACTCATAAATAAAACCACAGAAAATACTACAGTTGCGGTTTTACCTTCTTTAAACTTTTCCCGTTACTTTACTGGAGAAATTGCTAAAGAAAGTATGATTTTATATACATACATTACATACATATTGTATTTGAGAGTATGTACAAACGAGTACAAATGTTGTTGTGTGTCTGCAAGAATGTTTAAAAATCGCTTCGCTCGGAAAAGTTTTTACATAAATTATGTACGCCTCCACGTTGGCAGCTGAATTCAATAAACCAATAATATAACGGTCATGGCTGGTCAACGAAAACGCATAAATCTTAAGTCGAGTGAGTAAAGTATGGCCTATCGCAAACATACATACGTACATACATATATTCAAGTGTATTTAATAGCCATGCACAACACGTTTTTTCGGAAAAATACTGTTACTGATGAATAAATATTTTATTAAGTAGTCTTTAACGGAAATAAGTATAAAAATTTCAAAGAATTTCTTATGAAAGCTCATTCAGTACTTTTATTGGTGACTTTTATTTTTCCAATGCGCTTCAAGCAGGTCTGTAAAAAAAATGCGATCAAACTGAAATGACATCGCAATATTCTAACAGATTAAACTGTAATCAAAATGCATGGCAAATTTTTGAAATTTTTATTAGAAATTAGAATGATACGAGTATTTATTGCGTTCACTGATTGTATGAAAAATACATATGTATGGTATACCTATGTATATACGGGGTTTTCCAATAAGAGGTCTTATTTTGATATTCATAGAAAAATGACATTTTTTGAGATAGATGATCGGTTGTTTATGTCAATAAAAAGAGGAAGATATGCCATTAATAATGGAAAACAATATCAGCCAGATGGCCGTCGCGGATACGCTTACAGGACCGTATCGTTCTTATGCAATTTTCCATCATCAAATCGAAAATTGACGTTGACCTGTTGGCCTTGACCTTATCTTTCACGAGGCACCAAAGAAAGGTGTCGCAAGATGTTAAATCACAAGATTTCGGTGTCCAATTGCAATCACCTCTTCGAGAGATAACACAGTCCGCAAACTTTTCCCTTAAAATATCGATGGTTTCGTTGCTTGTGTAGAACGCAGCGCCGTTTTTTGAAAGTAAACCTAGTCCAGTTCAGTACTATCTAGTTTTGGCCGTAAAATCTCATTAATCATCTCTCGATAGCGCAATCCATTCAACGTAACTGCTGCTCCAGCCTCATTTTCGAAAAAGTAAGGTCCAATGACCTCGCCAGATCATAAAATCTTATAACCGCATCAAACAGTTATAAGTTGGGGATGGAGAGGCTTGTCAACAATAAATCTCGAGTTTTCCGAGCCCCAGATGCAAAATTTTTTCTTATTGACGTAGCAAAATACGGTGCAAGACGTTTGTGGAATACTCAATTCCAAGAAAAGTCGAGGAATGGACAACTCTCGGTTTTCTTAAACACGTTGAGCTACAGCAGCAATATTTTCAGTTGCCTTGAGCGAAGTGCAGGCTTTTATGTTTCACATCACTAACTTGTCCCAACAGCTCTATTTTTCCAATCATTTCTGTATTATGGTCCAACAATGAACTAACACTAAAGTGACCCAACTCTAAAGTTATCGGAAAACGGCTCCGGATTCTAAGTATGCTAACCTATGGGGCTGGCAAACTTAAGGCGCAGTGAGTGACCGAAGACCTTACGTAAAAGCGTTGGTTCAACTTCGCCATCATTGATACTGGGCGACGCGGAGGGAGCATGTCATCAGAGCGGCAAGCCTTGCTAGAGACGGCGTTTAGTGCTGGTCTTGTGGACGTTATTCGTTGCAGTCTTCAGGCAGGTCTCATTTTTACCTGAATACCGATTGATTCTAAGAAGTAGTATTTAGCCTGGCTTCTAACTCCTTTGAGGACGTTCCAGGCACCTACTCAATGGTAGAGCGTCTTCCGGAAGTGTGTCACACATATCTTTTTCGTCGCAACAATGACACGTGAAAGAACTAGTACCGTTGAGGGGATAATTTGTTCACAAGAGGATACACTCATGGGAATCTCCAAACGGATATCATACTGGTCCAGCATGTTAACTGGCATCTAAATAGCATGGTGTCCACGAATCTGTTTGACAGCATAAGTACAGGTAAATTCGATAAATTGTCAGGTGCAAGCCATCTACTCATATGGTGTAGAGAAAATTGAACATTTTTTCAAAATGGAAAAAAACCGAAGTTAATAAGTGTTGAACGATCTTCAACTTTGGGCTTCACCATGCGTTAGCCAAGTTTTCATCTTAATTCGTTTGAAAAGCAAAAGTTTCTACTTACCAAATAGTAAATATATTAAGTCCGACACTGCTAAGCTGAATAAATAATAATTTGTGGCTGTGTGCATAGTCGGATGTCGGATAATCACAACACACACCAAAATATTGCCCAACATTCCGGTGATGAAGATTCCACCAAATATTATCGTGAACTGTAAGTAAAATCAAAATAAATAAAATTTAGGTTAATTTGTTTATAATTATTGATTGCACGCAATAACATTTGAATATAATTACGCTATGAAAATTGGGTTTTCACTATTAAATAGAAACGAATACCGACGATGGGGCAATGAACTGTGCGAGATATACGACGACCGTGGCATACATTCGATGCAGCGCTTGGATTCGGAAACGGAGTAGGAGGAAGACTGTTTGACGCCTGAAATTGAAGCTCGTGATCTCGGAGACATTTGTTTTCAACAAGACGGCACCACTTCCCATATTTTGCATCAATCAATGGATTTATTGAGATAACACTTCGGTGAGTAGATAATTTCGCGTTTTGAGTGTGATATCACACCGTTATGCTTTTTCCTATTGAGATATGTAAAGTATGTGTCATTCGTCCGTTACCAGTCGAAATGCTCGAACGAGTAATCGAAAATTGGACTCAACGGATGGATCATCTGAGATGCATCTTCAAAAACTAAATGCCAAATAATGTTCTTTCGAATGATAATAAACATTCCCCATTCAATGTGGATTTTCGATTTTTGTTTTTTAATATAGGAAACCTCGAAATGGATCACCCTTCTAATATGGTGCAAGCCAAAATGATAATAGCGGTAAATGGTGAGCACAATTGTGTGCTTCTAATGGTGTTAACGTCGCCACTTTTATTTGTTGTATTTGTTCTTTTAGCCATTACTTTAAACTACTTTTGGAAGTCATAAAAAATATGTAATGAAGTTTTTAAGGAATTCAGGCAACTAAATTTGCTCCATTTAGCAAAGTTTGGAAATTATTTGCAAAAATTTAACAGAATTTAAATGTCTTCGAAATGTGGAAAGTGTGTTCCTTCCGTCGGCAACATTTGTGTTTAATGTAATTTTTGAGGATGGTAATACTAGTATGTATATGCATACATATGTATATATGGTACATACATATAGAATTTGCACTTTGTAACCGCTGAATGCGATATTCGGTCAAACTGACGGTGTGCGCCCTGATGTTTTTCCAAAAAATAGATGGGTCCATCTATTTATTCTGAGCCGCCTCCGAACGGATAGCGTATTTTTATGAATTTCATGTCAAAAATTCACTTTGAGAACTTGACATTCCCTACCAAGGGACGACCATCGAGAAAATATGTTTTTAATTTTTAAATTTAATTTTCTTAATATTTGATGTTGTTCGCAGCCAAGAATTGAATCTATGATCTTCCATAGAGTAGTAGGAATTGCTAACCACTCGGCTGCTGCAGCTGCCAGGATATTAATATTTCCAATTTATTAAAGTATGTGCGTAGTGCATTGCTTTGTATGGAGGGCATGCAAAACTAGTGTTTTTCCAAATTTTTTTACTGTGAAGCTTTTAATAGTTCTTCAAAATTGCTTAGAGTGTGCCAAAGAAAACTGGACTCTTCTGCAGATTCAAACAAAGTTCGTTCAAAGATCGAATTAAAATTCGAAGATCGAATTTCAAAATTTCCCTAATTTGATCGCGTATACAAAACAACAAGTATGAAGACTGCTTGTTGAAACATTCTTCAGTCTACAAAAAATTATTGAATAGAATAAGAATAATATAAAAGCGTCACGAGAAGCTTTGTGTTGTGCTGTGTATTGTTCTCTTTCATACGAGTATAACGATTGACAAACATTTTATCTTAAACGGCGAAAACAAAAAGCAATAACAATAAAATTTTAACTTTTCAACTCCTATTAAATTCGTTAAATAAAAAAAATATTTTGAAAACATTGCCAGCTTTGCGGTTGTGGGTTGGGATAAGTGACGAAGACTTTATTTATCATTTATTTTCTGAAGTAAAATGTTTTTTTATTTATTTAAAGCTATTATAGCCGAGTAGCTAGCATTGCGTGCTGCCATTCAGAAGCCAAGCGTTCGAAGCCTGATTCGATCAAAATCCAAAAATTATAGAAAATTAATTTTAATTAACAAAAAGGAGGTTGCCTCCCGGCAGGGAATCTTAACCTCTCCCAATTAATTTCTGACATGAAATAAAGGCTTTTCATAAAAACCGTCAACCGTTCGGAGGGGCCTAAGAATAAACTGTAGGTCCCTCCATTTGTTCGAAAATAATCAAGAAGCACACTACAAATTAGGGGAGGAGCCCGGCTGAAAATAGCTTCATCTTACTATGGATAAAAATCTTCTGAGCTGCAGGAAAACTGACGCAGAGTGGAGCGAAATCAGACTAGCCAGACTAGTGCATAGATGAACTCCTGAAGGGAGGTTTTCTGTTAACGCCTCGAGATTAATTGCCTGCAGACGACATAGTTATAGTTGTTACAGAGAAATTCCTAGACACCATCAGTAAAGTAATCGTACATCGATGTGCGACATCAGACATCAGTAAGACTCTGTATTGAAAAAGCTGCGGAGATTGCTAGTAATGCAGAAAACTATTTTTTAAAAAATGTCAATACATTTGTCGATAGCCAGGCGCCAATTATGGTATTATTCTCACATCGTATTGCGTGAGAAACTGCCCTTAGAAGCAGTAAAGCAGTAAACAAGGACAGCCGAGATTAAACGGGTGCTTACATAGTGGGCAGCTGATGAGATTGCCAAATGTACTATCCCTCTTGCTAGCGAACTTATGCGGAAAATATAGCAATCACTGAAAATGATCTATAATGAAATGTCTAAGAGCACTAAATGCCGGATTAGTGTAAGATGGAACAAATTGGCGACTTGCAATCACGATCACGGTTTGATGGCAGGACAGTTTTTGGCATAATGACGGGCCTTAAGATACTGGCATACCATGCTAGCGGTTTGAGTGAGCCGTTAGGACTTCCATAAATAACCCTATCCGATTTACTCTATGATTCCATAAAAAAATTACAATTGAAAGACTAAACACTGCGTTTTCTATTATTTTACGAAAAGTATTGTACCATATATCACGAGTAAGTCAGGCTAAAAATGCAATGTGACACAAAGGTTAACTCATATTTTAAATATTTTGTACTTTGGACAATAACCGTCAGGTGTACAACAAAAACGGCCCCGCCAACCAGGTGGTGTTTTAATTTTTTTCTCAGCTGACCAACAACATTTAAACAAATACAAATACACATTGATGCTTTTAAGTTATAAGTGAAACCAAACAAAACTTTTTAACACAATAAACACCTGTCAAAAGTTAGGACTCGCTACTTACAGCATGTCCATA
Source organism: Ceratitis rosa (assembly GCA_037013455.1). NCBI lineage: Eukaryota > Metazoa > Arthropoda > Insecta > Diptera > Tephritidae > Ceratitis > Ceratitis rosa. Next base: position 1,628,213 of record JAWMAG010000041.1, read on the forward strand.
GAGAATAAATATTATATATATTTATATGTACGAGTATGTATGTATGAAGTGTATGTGTTTGCCTGCGTATGAGTTTATAACTTTTAATTAAAGTTAGCTTTGTGAAAGATATTCACTAAAAGTAAATATTTGCACAACCCTTGGACAATAACGAATTCTGAAATTGGTGGAAATTCACTCATTTGATTCATAATTTTTATAACCAACCGACCTATGCGCACAGGGAACCTTAAATTTGTTATGCGTATGCACAGATATCTGAATAGGCGGCCTCGGAGCCCTTAATATTGCCCTCTTCCCCAGCTTCGACCAACAGGTACTACATATTGATACTTTCAAAGCTGAAGTGCTTACACCCACACGACACGACCAAACCAGCGTAGTCGAGCATAGTAGTTTTTAATTCGCTGAATTAGGGCAATGTCGTCGCATCTCATCTAGCTCATCCTTTTATCGACTGCGATATTCACCTCGCCCATATACAGAAGACAAAAAATCCTCCGCAACACATGTCAGTCTAATAGAGGTGTTCGCTAAGGGAGGTTTCTCTGTAATAGCCTAAAAGTAGCAGCGACTTCACGTGAGAGCTAAGATTCGAATGCATTATCTGTTTGTTTGATAACCTCTGATATCTGATATCTGATACCAATCTCGGCCGCAATAGCAGAGTGGTTCGCTTTGCATATTGCCATTCGGAAAACCAGGGTTCGAGTCTTGGTTCGACCAACATTCAAATTTATGGGAAATAATTTTTTCTATTGAAATTGCGGTCGCTCCTCGGCAGGTATTAGGTATTTTCCATCATAATCATGGGTTATGGATTCACCGCTTGTTGTGCTTTTACTATCAATTAGTGAAGAAAGGAAGGAGAAGTGCTCTCTCACATGAGTATGCTCCTGCATTGAGAGGGTAAGGTTTAGTCGAGCTCGACTAGTACTCACATATTTCGACCTTTTTCGGTATTGTCTGCAAATTCGTCTTCTCTCCCGCTCTCGATGAGTATTCTACTCTAGACGGGTTATGGCCAAGCTTGGCATTTCTCATCGTGATTTTCTTCTGAAAAATCAAGCAGCTTTTGTGTTTGCGCCTTTCCTGCGCTTGTTGACATATTATCCACATTACTTTATGACTGTAACAGGCGAGTGCTACCCGTACTTAGCGCTACCTTACTTCCTTTATTTTATTTTTTTTCTCACTCTCCCTTAATTTGAAGTATTCTAAATAAAAGAACTATTTTATCAATTAAAAGTTTAACTCGCATACAAAGGGGTTGTTTTAATTAAATAAAAAATATTTCGGAAAAAGTGATGAAAAGTTTAGTTCTGAATTCAGAAGAGTAATACAAATGGGTGTCCATCTGTAATGTCCTCGTAACTGTTGCATTGTCCTGGCACACTGTTGGCACATACACATTCACTTTCCTCAGTTTACGCCTTTCCATTTCGGAATATTCTCCCTTTCCGCTTCTTTTCGCAGTACATTCACGGCAACAAATGTTAAAATATTTGTTTATAATTTTTCCCAATGAAATGCACACGCGAAGAAAATTAAGAACAATTCTCGTTTCCATAGCTAAAAATTTGATGAGAGTACTCACATTGCTCAACTCTCAATTTCATTATTACTGCGAAGGGAATTTGGTTTTTAGTTGAAGAATATGTTGAGCGTGTTTGAAAACTGAGAACAGGTTTTCAATTTCCACGTGGCTTTAGTGTCATATTTTTTTTTTTCATTTTTCAAATTGAAGAAGAAGAGCTATAACGATTAGAAATGCCGTGTCGCTATGGTGAGATGAAGTACTGTCTATTTTGCAACCCTGCGTTCGACCGCAATGTGATCTTTATGGGTAAGATATCGGAAGTTGAAGAAAGAAGTGAGTTGCAATTGAAAAAACAAAAAATATAGATAGAAATGCGTAAGAAGGAAGAGCTTGGGAACATCGCTGAGAGGGGTATGTTCGAAAAGTCCATGAAATTATGAGGCGATTTATAGAAGAAGAAGGAGCCAAGGAAGTGATCTGGTGTCCAGAATATGGGTTCTGTGGCTGGAAACTCAGTTAAATTGCAGTGATGTAGAAAACCCCAATGGATGAGTATAGTAGAGACATTTGAACACCCGAGTATGTTGAAATTCACATGTCCGAAAGGAGTCGAAATATCTTTTGCCATCAATAAGCAGTCAATGCGCTTCCGGTTTGCAACCAGTCAGTCATACTGCTGGCGTTTACTGATGACATTGACATCACAGGACTTAACAAACGCACCCCTTTAGTTCTGCCTTCTGCAAACTTGACAAAAAAGCGAAAGGAATGGGTATTGTAGTGAACATATCTCTGTTATCCAACAAACTTACGACTTGGTTCCCACATCACTAATGATCTAGGGGCCAGCGTTAACACCAATAATAATGTCAGCCTTGAAAACCAACGCAGAATCACTATTTCCAACATGTGCTACTTTGAACTGAGTAGACAATTTAATGGTAAGGTCCTCTCTCTGCGAACAAAGACCAAACTCAACAAGTCGCTCATCATTCTCGTCCTATTATATCTGGATGATGTCGTCATCCGGTGAGTCGGCCCTGGAAGTCCTCGAGAGAAAGATTTTTTCGAACCTTTTATGGTCCTTTCACATTGGCTACGGCGAATGCCGTTATACGGTGGCAATGAAATAGTTCAGTGAAAGAAAGAGAACAATTTTTTCGAACCTTTTATGGTCCTCCCACTTTGGCTACGGCGAATACCGCAGACGATGGAACGCTGAGCTGAACGAAAAGTACGCGGACATTAGCATAATTCAGCGAGTTAAAAGGCAGGGCCAGGCTGATTAGACAACGTTGTTCATATGGCCGACAATACTCCAGCTTTGAAAGTTTTCGATGCAGTACCCGTCGGTGGATGTGGAGATAGTGGAGGATCTCCACTCCCTGGTAAAGATTAGGGGGAGGGGGAGGACCCAACATAACTAAGTGCTTAAAAATTCTAAATAATTTACTTATGCTACTTCAAAAATACAAAAATTAGTTTAATGTAATTACATATATATGTCTACTCACCAGCAACACCTTGTAGAGGGGCAAAGTCTGCGGTCCGAGCAGGTATTTAACATAATCAGTCTGTGTGCAGTTGAAATTCGAATTATTTGGATGACATGGATCCAATTCCTCATCATCGAAATCATTGTAAAACGTTTGTGTGTGTGGTATCCAACTATCTGTGTCTGTGCTCGTATCTTTGCCATTTCCTACAGCGGCAGCCAACTCAAAGACACTGCCCAGCCTTCGTTCCTCTCCCTCATTGGTGAATGGCGTAGAATTAACAGCGTTAAGCAGCCAATGCTCCCAAGGTAATGATACATTCTGCAACGCTGTGCCGCCGTCATTTGTACTCGCACTGCTGCCGCCGCTGTTGCTGCTGTTCCCAGTTGAATGCAACATCGCTTCGGTTGGCACTATACTCGGTGGAATGGCGGATGTTGGAGTGTTGGCATCAACGATGGCGGTAAGTAATTGCTTGCCATAGTCGTAGGCAACGGTGCTTAGATTGCCGATTAGATCATTGAGTGCATTTTCACTGTTATTAGTCATGTAGTTGTCAAAAATACCAGCGTCCGTATTGTTAACGAAATGTGGATCGAATAAAGCCTTGCTGCCGTTGATGGTTTCATTGAATAAATTATTGGAGAAAAAGTTGCTCTCGTTTGCTTGGAAGGCAGGAAGTTCGGTGGTTAAGTTCAGAGCTGTTGTAATTAAATTCATGTCGGGCAAAATTTATTTTATTGTTTGCTTGTTGATTTGAATGACACTGATCATGTTCACTTTTAAAATATTGTCCTTATTATTATTTGCACGCATATACCTATGTATGGTATGTATTTTATTTTTTTCTTTTTTCTTAGGTTTTGATGTGCTTAAATCGAATTTTCAGTTGATCTGGATATCTAATTGTAAGAAAGTAATAATTTCAACTATTTTTTTCATCACGTAAAGTTCAAAATTAATTTCGAAACACAGACGCTCCGTATGGCGTAGTTTACACCTGGACTTACACCTAAATCTATATTAAATCCAGGTCACACAATCACTGAAGCCTGCTGACCATTGACAACACCCTGTGTACGTCGATTCGCACTCGAGCTCCGAGGATCCTCAAATAATTGAAGAGAGGCTCTTCCACTCAAAAAATAACTAACTTCCTTCTAGGCTCTTTGGTCCTAACTTCTTTGAAAACGACAACGGCGAGACTGTCACTGTTAATTCGGAGCGTTAAGCTTATATGATAGGAGTCTTTTCTTGGAAGGATCAGGTGGGGAGTGACCTGGCTTCAGTAGGTATTTCCAACTGGCTCCAAACAGTGAAGAGAAGAGATGAATTGATGAATATTGATTCGGCTATAATCGCGTAAGCGGTGCCAACGCCAATAAAGAAGAAGAAGAAGAAGGAGTTTAGATCAATTGCTTCAAAAGATCCTGGGAAAAAATTTGTTTCTTGATGATGGGAAAATTGTTTTGTTTTTTCAACAACGGTAATAAATAGAGGCTCTTAAGCTTGCTGTATCGAAGTTTCTTAATAATTTATAAAAAAAAATATTTTTAAATGGGCGGAAAACTTTCACACCTAAAATGGAATGTCTATTAGAATTTAGTAAAATCAAAAGCATTTGTATTTTTTAATCACACGTTTGTTCATTTTAATCATCTTCAACAAGAAACTTTGCATCACATCGGAGATCACAAATTTATGGTAATAGTGACAACGACCTTTAACCAGCACAGACTTTCGTCGACGACAAGCGCAGAGTTCGCACGCAAGTTATGCTGCAACTATCCATCTTACATACCTTCCGTCCATGGCAACCTATCTTATGAGAGCTTCATGTAAAGGAAAAGTTGTCACCGCTTGTCGATGCCGTTACTGACGGTTGTCCCGCAGAAAATACTCGTGTTTGTATATTCCAGTACAAGTAGAGTGTTATGGCCGTGCGGTATGTAAGATGAATAGTTGCAGCATTAGGTCCATGTATATTTGTATGTTTCTTCGATGAATAATCATGAAACTTTTTAGGTTAAATAATATTCTCAAATCGAAAACATTCAACCGGGTTGCATGTGAGTTTTAAAGGCACTACCACAAATACGGCTCGTAAAATCGCGAAAATTCCCGAGAGGACACAAAACAAAAATACAAAAATACAAAAAAAAACAATCAATTGGAAATTCTTGTACACTTTTGTAGTTTTCTCTTTATTTCTGCTTTTATATACATGCAATGCTTTCGCAGGCTGTTTCGCTTACAACTTTCACCACTCACTGTCGACAGCCCCCGGCGCTAGAATGCACTTTATATAAATTCATTGTGCATTGTTAGACTTTTTCTTTTCAAACACTTTAGCGAATTCAAATTCTTTCTTCACTCTGCTGTTTTGCTATTATAATACACACTCTCATAGCACAAACACACAATGCTCGCTAATTTCCGCCTTGCGCTTCGAAAAGCAAAGAAATCAAAGAGTTTAAGCTATTTACAAAAACAATGTGACAGACTATCAGTTAAACACTAGCAGAAATTAATAATTATCGAACGCAACCTAAAACAATAACAACCACACACGTTAGCGTTCTACAGCGGCTGTGGCGAAGCGTTTTAACATGTACGAGTACACGTATATCACAAAGGTAGGTAATTTTTGCTCAAGCAGATTATGCCGAATAAAAGTTGCTGCACATTTTACGGTAGCAGGAGGCATTTAGTTTAAGCTTTTGCCTGAGATAAAGTTTTGTTGTTAAGCAAACAGTAGATATGAGTAAATTGTACATATGTACATACATACCTATTCATACAATGATGCTGTACATTCACACACACACCTGTATGTATGTACGAGTATGTAAGATAAACCCACTCTTAAGTATGTTAAAGTGTTTTAGAATTTCCATACATCTGTTTATATGTATGCATGCAGCGTTTGCTGGAGAAAACTGAACAATTAAGAAGCCATTAAAAGGGGCAAAGATAAAATAGCCCTAAATGATAAATTGTTATCGCGTTGAAAGTAAATATTTCGCCCAAGTTTTGCCGTTGAGTCGTCATAAGAAATGCAGCATGGCGTACGCTTGCTTTATAAATATTAAAATGTAATTAAACTGTCATAACACAAAGATTTTCCACAAGTTAGGGAGAGTAAGAGTAAGGGTAGACGTGCACAACGAGCTACATACTTTTTTGAATACATACATATACGTGTATATATGTATATGGCAGTGCATCATCATTTATTAAGACTAAAGCAAGGCTGCATCGTAACAATAAATTTCACGTTAATAAAAAAACTTCAATCGATTCGGCTAAAACATTTGGAAATGTTACCGTTAAAGCAGTTATCAATATAAATTTTATTTCGTTTTTACCCGAAAGGGAAAATTGTCATTAATGTAAAATCAATCGTTAACAGATAATATTAAATCATTAACAGGTAATGTTAAATCGGTAACAGATAATGTTAAACGTTAAAATTGAAGTCTGCTGTTAATATCATAGCAAACAGCCATTTTAAAATTATCCTTATTTGGCTGTAGGCCCAGCCAAACAATCAGAGAAATCCATCAGGGACTGACCTTTTCGCGAAAATCATAGTTTGGTTCGAGTTTATTCAAATTTGGTACGCTTTACGTTCAATTTAAATTGGTCCCAACATTTTCTTCGTGGATGTGGACCAGGTATTCTTTGCTTGATTAAAACAACAAATTTTCCCCAAGTTGTTTTTTCAGTACAGTACGTCAAGGGTAAATACGTAACGTACCTGTCTACTTGGTGAAGCAGACACCTACCATAAACAAACGGCCTGGGAGTACATACGTCCGAGCAGAGATTGTGGGCGTTGCTGAAATTGCCAAAATGGTTAACCGCCTTAGCAGGGGAGTCCATTAGATTTCTTGTTGACATTCAAGCGACAAATAAAAACTGTGTGAGATTCTGCAAGGAGACAACTAACAGACTAGAACGGAGGAACACCGTGTGAATATCAATTGAGTACCAGGTCACACGGATATAGGAGGTAACGAAATCGCGGACGTATCGCCTCGCGTTGGTGCCGTGACAGTGGGCTGTAGATAAAACAGTTTATGAATTCGAGCGAACTAAATGCTAAACGCTCCTTTGGGTTACACAGGGTAGCACATTAAACCCTCCCAACGACTTGAGTGCTGCCTCGCATGATCATTTCTTCAATCTCCTCTTTCAAAAAGCTTTTAGTATAAATAATCAATTAGATAAAGGGCAATATTAATTGTGGTATATTTAGATTTATCTTAGCTACCAACACACATATGTACATATGTAATTTATAAAACATATCTACATATCTAAAATTAAAATTATGACAAAAAGCTCATCTTGTTAGTGGATGATTATGAACCGCCTGACCCTGAACTTCACACAATATTTTCCAAATAACCAAAATACATATATTATTTCTGCCTTTCCTGTCTTTTGACGCACATACATATATATGCGCATACAAACTAAGCATAAGTAAATGTACATCCACATATGTATGTATGTTGGTATGTACGAGTACGTGTATGTAAGTAGAAAGTATTACAGACTCGCAGTTATATTAAATGGCTTTGACGTAAATAAAATCGTCGCACTTTATGTTCGCTACTTTGCATTGCCGTTAGCTGCTGGTTGACGTACTTTCCTCCCACAGTTTCCTTGGTGGATTATTTCGATTTATGCACACTCATATTTATGTTTATAACATATGAGTACGAGTATGTATGTATGTGCATATGTGCATATGCTTGTGTGTACACGCGTTTACCGTTTTATTGTTTTTGTTTTCTTTCTTTGTTGTTGTTGTTGTTTCGGTAAAAGTTGCAGTTATATTTGTCATTGTTGAACTAATATGTATGTAGGTATGTATGTGTAGGTGTTTGTATGTATGTATAGAACTTCCTTATCTTATCGCACTGTCTTTGTTGTTTGAAAGTGTCGCACTATTAGATTTATCTGCAACTCTGCCGCAATGAGCAATAAATTCAACAGTAGCATGACGTGTCAACAATTCTGGAAGCTGTTCTCCGCTCGCGCATTTCACTTTATTTGTATACATACATACATTCATACAGATATATATGGTATGTATGCTTTTTTTTGTGTTTCAGAGAGGGGGAATCTAAAAAAGATACCGACATTGTCCACTAAAAGTATACCTCATACGGAACCACGCCCAGTTAGCATTATCTAATTATGCTGGATATGCAAAATCCAGTCCGTCTACGTCTTAAAACCCTTAATACCGGGAGCTATGGCTTGCATTTTGGACTGCGGGTCCGCCGTTAAGCACTACTTCGCAGGACCAAGCTGGGTCAAAATGCCTTTCACACACTCCCTGTAGTATTTTTCAACTGGTGTTTCGCTTATCCGATGCCGTTCTTTTATTCTAAGCTCATGTAGTACTATTGCGGTCCAATCCTTAATTCTAGCTGACACCAACCTCGATTGCGGAATGTGAGGCACAATGTTCTCGGGTGTTATCCTTTCCATTTATTATCCGCTCTATCCGTAGAACTCTCCACTACATACTCGTATGTACCCTCGGGTTTTCTTCGGCTGTACTGTAGAACAGGAACATTGAGACCCGTCATCGTGGCCGAATCTGTGGAGATACTCTCTGAAACAGCCATGTGGCGACAGGAACTATGTCAGTTAGAAGTCTGTCTCTTTGTGTTATGATGTATGTATGTATATTAATAGGTATGTATGTGTGTATGTGTGTATGTACATACTACATTCTTCCACTGTTTGTTGTCACTGTCTTTATGAATTGTTATATACATACATACATACACATGAGTGTAAATACCAACTTTTATCAGTTGCAGTAGCTTTACGCTCTGTGGGTATTTGTTGCTTTCTTACAAATACACGGTATTTTTTACCTTTAAATAAGATGAAAGTTTAAATATTTTTTTCATAAAAAAATAAAAATAAAAGCAACGAAATTGTTTTTAACAGTATCACCTCAAAGAGGAAATAAACCCAAAAAACAAAAACAAAAAAAAAAAACAAAAAACAACTGTCAAAAGTGCTCACACACATCCATACACAACCAGCTTTTGAACGAGTCGAGCAGCAGAATTTTCTTCAAAATTTGTCAGAATTTCTTATTATTTAATTTATTTTATTCACGTGCATATGTATGTACATATATAATTGGTGCTTCATAAACGCTAAAGCGATTTTTTCTAACATAAAGTTACCGGTTCGATTGGGAATTGTTTTTCGTTAGGGTTTCTTAATTCGGAAAACTCTTTGGATTCTGAGTCGAAAATCCCAAGACTAGCCAAATGATACACCAATTATACTCTGCAGGGAAAAATACTAGATCTTCACGAGAACAGAACGGGTTAGTATTTTTGCACTACTAGCTCATCTTCGATCAATTTCCCATGTAAACTGTCGATTGTCCGACTATGCATCAGCTTTATATTATGTAGATGTATCGGGCGGCAGCGATAGCCGAGTAGTTAGCATTGTGTTCTGCCATTCGGAAGTCTAGGGTTCAAATCCTGGTTCGACCAACATCCAAAACGCGGTGTTCGCCGTTGTAAAGGACCGTAAATCATTCGCAAATCTCTTATCTCGAATACTTCCAAGGCCGTATCATCGGATAGCGAGATCGTCCACACTTTTAGGAAGGAAATGATGAAGGACTTATGGAGTTCGATTTTGGTTCATCGAGTGAGGAATTTACTTTTCAATTGCATCATTTGGCGAGAGTGATTCCGCATAGGATTTCAATGCTGATTTTATTATTGATATTATTACGGTCCCTAAAAAGACGAATTTATCTACGTCGGGGAAGTGGAGCCGTAAATGTGATAACTGTTTATTTGATGACAGCAGATATTTCATCTTGTCCTCTTTTACTACATCAAATTTGTACACATCAAATTGAAAAAATCTCACAATAAAAAGTCACCTGGGTGATTGAAACCTTCTTTGGCATCGAATGACTCGGAGATGTCCTTCTGCGTTTCTGTAGTTGTCCACCGTCAGTTTAAACAGCCGCCAGTCACTAGATCCGGCCTTGAAACCATCTATAAGTCATCGTATCTTTTCGTAGAACTTTCGAGCATTACCCTTGCTGGCTAGCTCCTACGGCTCTTCATAATCACGCATTTCGGCCTCTTTCATTTTTCTTGTCTGCAAATGCGTTTTACTTCCTTCTTCAGTTCTCGGTATCTATCCCACCCTGCAGATATTATTATTATATTAAGAGCAACAAACTGTGGTGGAATTTATTATTAACCAAATAACCAACTGGACTGATTTCATCTTCGTGTATAGGAAACTTATCTCAACACGTAACAATATCCGCGAATTGAGACTTCACAAATATAACTGGGATCTCAAAGCGTATCCACTAACAACCACTACTAGATCTAATCGGTCGGGCAACACCCCGCGGGTGTAGGCAACATTGCAACTATTTACAAAATAACTTTAATATCCACATACCAAAATAGTTTTGACCGACGCTCAACTTCTCTAGACTGTCTGTAAAATCTGTTTACGATTTCCCCCTTTCAAATTTATGTTTATTTTAATCAAATAAACAAAAAACAAAGTCTTATTTACTTAAAATTTACCAACTTCATTATCCCCTTGGATTAATTTAACTATTTTTTTTTGTGTTTTGTTTTTTTTTTTTTGGAGAGAAAGTATTACGAAATATCATATCAGAGCTTGAGAACGGCGGTGGCAGACAATGTGAATACGTATTGTAATAATCATATTTAAAACGCACAGCACCCTGAGCCTTGCAAATTTAATTAGCAATTTGTTCCAGTTGACAAGCCTTAAAGTCGTTTACAAATAATTTAATTGCCCCTGCAAAGAGCTTTAACAACGCTAATTTTATAAATATAATATGAGTGTAAATAATGTTTTAGTTATACCAGCCTTATTAAGCACTCTACACATATATACGTGTATGTACATACATGCTACGTATATATGTACGTATATATTTACCCATGTGTATGTTGGTTTAAAGTATGAGTGAGTAAACGTGATTATTAACGGCTTCTCATTATTGTTGCGGTATTTCTAGCCGCGATAAATTTAAATTAAACATGTGAAAAAATGCGTGAATATTCAACCATTTACATATATTTATTTACGAATACATTATATGTACATACCTACATACTTGAGGTCTCCATGCTGGCGCATGAAGTAAAAACTACTCAGCCGATTTAGACCGAAAAATATTTTCATTCCAGCTAACTTTTACATGGTGTCGCAGCTCGAAGGCACGTGAAGTGAAAGCGCGTATGCTTGAGGTATGACACCCCCTCGCCTGGCGAATAGATGCTGCATTAAAAAATTAGTAAATATGTCGAAAAGACTACAACTAAGCTCAATCGCTTTATCTTTAGGCTCCACGCGGGTTGGTTACCGTTTCTCCCTAAAGGGTTACTCACGTTTCCAGGAAATGTAAGGAGAGGAGGCCAGTTTATATATTATATTAAGTACGGTTTTGTGACTTAAGTTCTAAATTAAACTTGTTGGCAAGAGTAATTGAACATTGGATATCGAGGCTGACATTGCTAATGAAGTTGCTGATACTTAAATGGATGAAATTGTTTCCCTCTCAAGAGTGAAATGGGAGTCCAGACAGTGCGTTTGTTTACAGAAGATATTTCTCTATCAGATCTAATGTTGTTCTTGTTGTTTTAGTAGCGGCTAAGTTAACCCCGCTTAGGGACAGATTTAAAATCAATTTAAGTCACCGAGGTGACCAACTTGCAATTTTCACGCACCGGAGTTGACCCGGATTTTATCCGGTCAAGGGCTGTCACTCTTTCGGACACCTAATACCGTTTAAGTCAATCGGTCGGGTTGCTTCCTTCTAAAATGTGCAGCGAATATGTCTTACGACGCTGGGAGAGAAACTGTGAGGCCTATTGTACAGGGTTTCATATAGCGCTTTCGAAAATAAAAGTAAATGTATTCAAAATATTTTTTTTTTATGAAATTCGTTTTTTATTATAATATTCCATCCATGAGATGTTTGTATGGCCGACTCGCAAACTTTTGCAAACTTCGATTCATTTTAGGTATTTTTCGACCACTGTTGGCGCATATCGGGCGGTATCTCAGCTATAACTTGACGAACGATGATATCCAAGCTCTCAAAAGTAAAAAAAATTATCCACATGAACAGGGTCTTTCCCAATAAAGCCATATTCGCTCTTGTTGAAATCACATATTGTCCAAGTCATGTTCATCAATTGCAGACCAAATGCTCCGATTGACAGTGACAGTCTCATCGTCGTCGTTTACAAAGAAATAAGGTTCATCCAATCACACCGCCAGACCAAAGAGCACACCTGAAAGTAAGTCTCTTTTCGGTGTAAAGGGGTGTCTTCAATTAGTTGAGGATTCTCGCCACTCCAAATTCGACAATTTTGCTAACTTACGTAGGTATTCTCCGAGTGAGAAATGTGCCTTGTCACTGAGGAAAATTTTGTTCGAAAAAGCGCCATCCACTGCTTTTTGTTCAATCAATCAGTCGATGTATGTACGGCGTTGTGAGTCGTCAGCTGGGTTCAGTTGTTATATGAGCTGGACTTTACAGCAGCGATGCTTGAAGAGGAACGAGCAAAACGATGATGCACAGACACCTTGCAATATCTGTAACCGTTCAAATTTCTTAAAGTTTCTGTAAAATTCCACCAATTAGTTGAGTAGTTAGACGCATTATAATCTCCGCTGAAAGCACATGGCCACGTTTGAATCACCATTTATGTTGTAGGATTTAACAATTTTAACGCGTTTTATGGTTGCTAAGCGATCCATTTTCATAAATCCCTGACTTTTAACTAAAACAAAACATTTTTGGCTTGACATTTAAATTTGACAGATGTCAAAAAACAGCTCTATACTTTTTAAACCACGCAATGGATAGCCCTACATACGAGTATATCTCAACCATTGTACAGTCTATCAAGTAACCTAACTCTGTTTTTGTTTTGATTATTGTCATTCCATCGGTTTCGCTTCTCGGTTGTCAAATCAGTTAACCCAGTGTGTTGTGAAGCAGCCAGGGTGTCGTGAAACACAGCCAGAGCTTCGTGAAGCAATGAATTTGATGAAGGGTTGTTGTGTTGCAAGAAATTGTTGGTTAAAGTTTAAGAATATCATATATTTGCCTTCAAATTATTATTACTTCATTCAATAGTTTAGTAAAACTTGTTTTAAAGATACTGTATCAATAATGTGCGGTGGTTTTTATATTAAATTTGTTTGAAAATGAAAAAATACTCTCAAACTTATTTATCAAAATATTAAAAAAATCCGACGTAAGTACATCTCTGCGGTTATTTATTTTCGATTCAATTTGAAAGTTGTTTTAACGTTTTTAGGCAAATTATATATTATTTTATGTAACAATAGTTTTGCTTAGTAAATAGGCCCACTGGGGAACCGTACACCCAAATAAAAACAGTAACGCACCTTTGTTGGGGTGGAAAAGCAATAAAAAAAATCTTTTTTGTATTTTTTATTGGCGCGCTGAAATTATGTTTTGATGAGGCACATGATCAATTTTGTTTGGAAGTAAAGCTACAAGCTATACGACGTCGTTTTACTGATAAAATCGATCAGTCTAAAATAAACTATTCAAAACAAATAAAGAATTCTTATATTGCCATATTTGCTACACTATGCACATATATGTATTGTAGACGTTTTTTTATTACTTTTATCACAAATAAAATTGTATACAATTATTCTATATATAGCCAAAGATGTATTCATAGAATATAATCTTATTTATATTCCTTAAATTAAAGTTCTTTAATTCACTAATGTCTGCACTAAATTCCATGAAACGTTCAGAAGACATGGTTATCACATAAAATCATTGAAGCGGCACGCATTTTTGCTGCTGCCAAGCCTGAAACTCAGAGGGCCTTATATCTTTATTAGCCGTCACCAAGGCCAAGATTTCGTCACTTCTTATTTAAATTTAGTTCCAAATAATTTAAATATCGGTTCACTAATTCAATTCACCAATACGGGAATGGGGATTCAAGATGTAAATTGCATCTGTTGGTATGGCGTGGAAGCGAAGACGGGCGTCTTGTACGTTATGTTTTTTGTATGCTTAATATAATCACAAATGTGGTGAAGCATATATGCATACGCCGAAGAACAGTTTCATTATCTATAAATCGAAAAGTTAATTAGAAAAATAAACGTTTTAAATCACAAAAATTGTATTTACCATCGTTTGCCAAACAAGAAAACTGCTTATTGAAATGTAAACAAAAGGAAATACCATAAACCAATGATAACGCATGGTTGTATTTCGAAGGTTTTTTACAATATCAGATTTACTTCCTAGATGTATAAAAAAGCTAATAAAATAACCAAATAAAAATGAAATAAGGAAGAAAGATATGTTTTATATATTTTCCGTGTACTTAATATTAAAATAAGTCATTATTTTTCGACTTTGAGTATCATTTTATGTTGGTTGCCACTAGTTACTTTTTTTCATACAGTTTAATACATGTTTATACAACACAGCGCTTGAAAGTGAATTTTTTTACGAATGACAACTGAAATGAAAAACGAAAACGATCAGGTGAGCTCAGCTGCGGGGTCGAACCGGAAACATACGTTAAGTTTTCCTACTTTGGAGGCTGTACAATGATCTCAACAGTTCAGTCGTGAAACTCAATTTATTTTCTCTAGCGTTAAGTAGAAGCGGTCATAAGATCCGACCCACTGTTCCATGCAGACAAAGCAACCCTTTTTTTGCTAAAAAGTAAACAATGATAAACTGAAAATAAACTTTACAGGATGATGAAATTTCTAAGAATATCGGCCAATCCCTACCTGTGTTGAAAGGTTCGAACTGAGTAGCCAAAAGCAAAACAAATTAAAATTAAATATAATTAACTTATTTTTTTTTTTTTTGAACTTGAAGTAAACTTTCGTCCCTACGCTGTATGTATACATATATATATTTACTCATAGTATATAAAAATATTTCTAGCGGAAACAACGCGATTACTTACGCCTACAAATGTCGAGGATGGGGAAAAGTTTGTCTTTGTGCTGTTTTGTTAAATAAAGCAAAAAACAAAAAAAAAATAGAAAAATACATAGATTTTTTCAAATTCATGCGATGGTGAATCCGTTGACCTTCCTTGGTTCCGAGCTGTAAACTATTTTAAACTGATTTGAATGGCTCCTTAGTTCAAGGACATGGAAAATTTGTAAACACTTTTGAACTTTCATATCAGTCCGATGTTATTTAGTAGAAAGAGCGCAGTTTACGAAATGATTCAGTTTACGCTTGATGAAAATTGGGAAATATTGTGAATTTACTTCCAACTCGCCTTTCAGGCGGTTTATGGATGAATTTATGCAGCGAGTTCACCGAGGCGCTTCGTTTTAGCACAAATCAACTCGCGTAGGTGCTCGTCCAGTGCATTCATATGTTGGAGATCCAAGTCTGCTCAAACAGCCATAAAAACTCCAATATAAACCAATATATACTCAATACCGAACATTTCGTGTACTTCTTTGTGCAGGATTTTCCATAACTACTTTGGTTTGAATGATTACCATAGAAAGACTAATAGGTTGAAGAACTGAAGCTTCATGATCAAGGCTTTGCTGTCGATCGTTACCGTGTCAAGCTCAAATATGATTCGTTTCCAAAGGTCGATATTAAAGCTGTAATGTCTGCATTTGCTATCCCTGCAAAGCTTATTCCAGACTGCACAAGAGGTCAAGACGAATATTCTTTTGTCATTAAACAAACCGTCAGGCCATTTGCGACAGTCACAATCTTGGATGCCTATTTAGGTCCAGCATAAACTTCGATAACAATTTGAGCCGAATAACTTTTACCAAGAGGTAATACAGTCCTCTCTCCCTTTTTCGACGAAGAAAGACCAATATCTACCAGTTTCTCTCATAAATGCCGCCATGCTATATGGTGCAGAAGCATTGACGATGTCGACATTCATTGATTCGACACTGGGATTATCGATGGAAAAGTTTATGACGAACGATTTTTGATTCTCTACGTGTGGACGACGGTGGATATCATAACCAATGGAACGATGAGATGTACATGGTTCAGTAAATTAAGAGATAGCGACCGTAACCGTTGAAGAGATTATCGGCGAAGCTCTTCTTCAAATGTGTGGTGTGTATCTTGATGTTTTCCAAAAAAATGGAGGGATCTAGAGTATGTATGAGAATATTCCAAGCCGCCTCCAAATAGAAATTTATATGGAGTTTTTATTTCATGTCAGAAATACACTCAGAGGTTTTTACATTCCCAGCCGAGGGGCGTTCGGAATTAGAAAACTTATGTTTTCTATAACTTTGGATGTTGTTTGGACTAGAATTCGAAACGCGGCATTGATAGTACGTACTGTCACGTTGTCCGGATGAAAATATTTTAGCTCTGGAAGTGTTCGTTGTATTATACCTGCCGGTTACAACGGAAGACATACACTCCGGTGAAAAGCTCAGGTGGTGGGGAAGTGATCTGGCTTTACTTGATGATTTAACATTCGGAAGTCCACGGTTCGAGTCGTGGTTAGGTCAACATTAAAATTAATTTAATTAATTTCTAAGTCTTAAAAAACAGTATTTGATTATACATCATTACTTTTTACAACTTCGAATTTCTGACACCAAACAGCGTCCGAAATGAAGCAGGAGCTTTCATGGGGAAAAAACACACATTTCCGAGCAAAGCCCTTAGCACTCATAAAATTTAGAAAGCGTAATTTTCGCATACTGTGAATGAACTACTTTGCATATGTAGATAAAGTGAAATAAAAAATAGTTTATGAGCTACATATTTGTATATTAAATATATGTATGTACTACTCTTATACCTATAAACGTATTTGCAACAACTGGCTAAAACCGGTGCAAGCACTCTGAATGTGTAGTCATCAGACCTTTCATTAAATTGTGCACACTTTTTAGCACTGCCCATTAAAAAGTTAGGCACTTTTCGCACTAAACTTTTATGCACAACAATTTGCCACTTTGAATTGCTACACATAAACAAATGCCCTCATGTATGTATGTATGTATATATGTACATGAACATATGTTCATATTTTCCCAATGCAAAAGTATAATAACTTACTTTCACCTTTTTTCCCGGTCGCTGAGCAATTTGCTCACCCGATTAATTGAGTACACGAATTTCTTGAAATCAATATTTGCAAATTGTTTTTGAAAAGGTAAATCAGCCAAATGGAATATGTGATTAAGTGAATTTTAAATTTCTTTATTGAGCTAAAATATAAAAAAATTGAAAATTAACGGTAATTGTATTAGGATTAATCAGGTTAGATTAGGTTGTACTGTCTGCCTATTATTGGTCCTTTGTAGTGCCAGATGGAGGCCCAAGTTGATTCGAGACAAAGTAACGGTGTTTAAGAGAGTCTTAAGATCCCGTTGTGGAATTTCCTCTAGTATCCTAAACAGCGAAGCTTCTATATGTCTAAGACATGTACTAAATAAGGCCGACAGAAACAGTGGTTGGTGCACCTACTGGTACCACAGGTGTTGGTGTCACATTAGTTATTCATCACTATTTACCAGAAATTCGTGGTTAGAAAAATTGTTACATGTATTTCATGGAAAATATTTTATTATATATATTTTTAAACTAGTATAAAACATTCTTCAAATTTTATACCGAACTGAAAGGATGGCGACTCACCCTCACCCTCCATACAAAAATCCCTTAGCCCATCACAAATCGGAGAAGGAGCTCTGCCGAAAAAGCTGAATTCCTTCCCTGTTGCAATATTCATTACAATTTTTGGCTATGAAAGCCGTACCCCATTCTCTAACTATTCTATGCGGAATACCATTGCCCGTTTTCTAGACTTTCTAACACTACTGAGCTGAAATGATTGTATATCGTATAAGCCTTTTTGATACAGTCTAAGTCGTCCAAATGGAGCGAGTAAACCTTTCTTCTTCTTCGCTAATGCATTCGACACAACTTTATACTACTTTCGTAGCCTTGAGTGATTCATCTTTAAACTGAGTGAGGTGGTGGAAATATATTTACAACTTTTAATTTATCTTTCGTAGGTTTCTTTTATCCTCTTCCCCACTATTATGCCCAAGGAATTGAATCTTTTCCACTAAAAATTGACACATTTGCCAATTAACTTAAAGCCCATAATACCATCTGCTCTAACTAACACCATTTTAAGTTTCTCTATTCCTTCATTTTCAACTTGTACTGGAATAATTACAACGTCCATTTATACAGGGTTATCCCTCTTGTGGTTTCAAAAGTACAGGGTTGTATTTTTACATCTTTCATACTTAAACCACACAACGAGTTAAAATTGTTAAAGCCCACCAGAAAAATGAGTCCACGTTAGGGGTTTTAAGAGAAGAGATATACTTATATACAATTAGCTCTTTAACGATTTTCGCTTAAACGATTATCGGCCAAGCTCCTCCTTCAATTTTTGGTGTGAATCTTGATGTTTTTCCAACAAATGGAGGGACCTACAGTTTATACTAAGCCGCCTCTGAACGGCTGATGGTTTTTTTATGAGGAAATTTTACTTCATGTCAAAAATACACTCGGAGGGGTTGACACTCCCTGCCCTGCGGCGATCTCAATTAGAAAAATTAACTTAATTTTTTATTTAAATAACATTTATATAATTTTTATATGTTAGTCAGTTAGAACTCGAACCCTGGCCTTCCGAATAATAGTATGCTATGCTTACCACTCGGCTATCGAGGCCAGGATATTATGGTGCACATAATCTTCCAACTACCCAAGCTCGAACAACAAGCAATCGACCGCGATTTCCTCTCATTTGAGAATCCTCTAATGACTGTAGAAAAGACATTGCACCTAAAAAAAACTTAATGTCTGGTGAGCTCTTTTACCCAGAAGTGTGATTGGGCCTTACTTCTTAGAAAACGACAAAGGTCAGACTGTCAGTGTCAATTCGGAGCGTTAAGGTTGTACTATAACCGAATTTTTTTGGCCTGTAATTGAGAAACATGACTTGAACAATATCTGGTTTCAACAAGATAGTGTTACAAGCCACATATAACGAGCGAATATGGCTTTCTTGCGAGAGAAATTTCCAGGCCGCGTAAACTCTTGTCTCAGCGAAGTCAATTGGCTACCTAGATCGTGCGATTTAACACAGTTGGACTTTTTTTGTGAGGCTACGCGAAAGACTGTGCGGATAAGCCCATAACTCTCGAGCACTTGAAAGCCAAGATATGGCTGCGGTACCGTCCAATATGTGCCAGAAAGTGTTTGAAAATTACCTCTAACCGATTGAAGTTTACAAAGATTCGCGAGTTCGTCTTTTGAATGATAGTGAAAGTGTTTTACATATAAAGCCAAGGTTCAAACATTATGAATGAAGAGACTTTCATGAAAAAAATTATTTTAAATGCAATTTATTTTCGTTTATTTTCGAAATCGCAAAATGGATATACCTACACTATGATAATACGAATTGGCTTACTAAATTTCAAGCTTTTAAGTTATTACGAATGGTTTTAATGAGTTTTTTGTTATTTCGAAAGTTCCAGACGTAGCTTTATTGCGCCTTAATTTCCAAAAAGTAACTGCAATATGTATTATGGGCTCCAATATGTGGCAAGGGGACGTGGTATTCGAAATGACACAACTCCAGGATGTAGCGGTAAGGACCTTCACTGGAATTGTGAAAACCAATTTAATCCAATCTTTCATTTACTCTGCACTGAAACTGGCATTGCCACCTCAGAGTCACTCGTAAATATAAAGCAGTACATACAATACATACATACACGTATAACCAAATGATAAAGTCGATTTCATTATTGTTTTTCCAATTTTATACTGCAAATGCTGAATTTTTGCATGTACTCGTACTACTTGATAGCAACAAAACGCTTGGAGCTGCTGCAGTTGTTATTGCAATTAAGTCACAGATTAATCAACCACTGACTATCAATATTTGTTTACCTTCCCCCCACCAACCCAAACAAATGGCAGCTGTAAAAATCAATAAACAACAAATGTGTACTTTTATATTTATATACAAACACATACATACACGTACATATACGAGTATTTGTGCAGTGTATATGATGAAATGAATTGGTGACTCCAAATACCTGCATATATTATCTACGTGCCATTCAATTTTTGGCAAGAGAATTAGACTATTTGCATTAAGCATAGAACAGAAATTGCGGTCCCTCAGATGGGCAACAAATCTTGCAGAAAACCATTGGATTGTTGAAGGTGGAAAGATCTTCAAAATATAATTATCGGCATGTGAATAAATTTCAATGAGTTGACCTGATTTTTTTAAGAAAGTGTTTTCTGGAAGAGTAAAAGTAAACTTCTGCAAATAAAAGGCAAGCCAGGGAAGCTGAGGCTGCTCATTACATCGACGTTGATAATCTATATGTGAGCATATTTTTATTTTGATAACAGTTTTAGCTAAATAGAAATTTATTTATAAAATAAAAATTCTTGTCGAAATTTCGGGAATGTTCAAATTCGCTGTAGCAATATAAACTACCTCAAAACACCTTTACCTAAACCTAAATGGAAAAGAACTAACCGTAAGTCAACTCTTCATCTGCATAATCTCGGTTCTCGACCATATATTCCATAATGAGAAGCCTGATAAGTTGTCCAAGTCGGGAGCATCACTTGACGAATCCAAACAGAGTCAATAGTTGTCCATTTTCCCTACTAGTTTCTAGCTCTCTCACATATTGGACATAGAATGGAACCCATCAGGTACTTTGTAAAACGGATATCGGATACACCCCAAGATCTATTATTCTAAATAATCTATTTCAGAACGCAATCTTGGTTATCAAAATTAACTCAACTTAAGCTAAATTTCCGCTTAACGCTTATAAAGCTATTAGGAAAGTATCGGATCTAACACCTTGCATTAGGTATACACAACGGTAGACTGACTAACGTCACTTTTGAGAGGAACCTGGCTAGAGTTCAATGGTTGGCAGCTGCCTTGGAAATGGGGCTAGAGCACTGAGGTGACCACGCCAAAACTTTTGAACAAAATTTTTCTCGATGATGGTCGGCTAAGGAAGAAGCAACTTGCACAAACGATTGGAGTAAACGCAATAACCATTTGTAAAATCTGTCGGAATCATCTTGACACGACTAAGGTCAGCGCAAAATGGGTGCCGAGCATAAGGTGGGGGACTTCGATACCTACAGCCCAGACCTCTCCTAAAATATTTTTGTGGTTTACGGTGGAAATGATTTAAGTGAAAGCCGGGACCCAGGATGGTCGGCCAGTCACGCTTCTGAAACGGGACCAAATCGAACTATTTCTGAAGCGACTCTCACGAGACTATAAAAAGAAAACAAATCATCGTCCGAATCCTGTAATCATTCAGGTGAGGATTGCATCAGAAACCAGTGTATAGAGTTGGCTTATCTTCTTCTTCTTCTTCATTGGCGTTGGCACCGCTTATTCGATTATAGCCGAATCAATATAAAAGCGCCATTCTTCTCTTCTTTTCGCGCCAGTTGGAAATACCAAGTGAACCCAGGTCACTCTCCATCTGATTCTTATAATTAACATAAATTGAAACTATATACGGGTACAGAAAAAAATTAAGTATCGATTCTGCTGTATAAAAGGGCTTTCGATGAGTGAAAGTTAAAGGTTAATTTAGTTTAAATTTAATTATATTCATTTTTCATTAAATACTGCTTTTGCCCTCATACAAAGAATAGGAATTTTCATTCGCACTACATGCACAAGATCGTGCAAATTTAGACCCCTTCCGGTAAGTAGCTTACCACGGCAAGGCATGCCTGCCTTAAGAGTCAACTAAAATCCAATAGCTCCTGCGGAAGTCGAGGTTACAAAAACGTATTTCATATTTTGTTTCGTAGCTCAAATTTTCAGAAATTTTACCATAGCCGCAAATCGATGAGAAAATAGTAGGTTTTTCATGCAATTTGAATGATTATCACTATTTCCTGGTATTTTTATTCCAAATATTAAGCTCACAAATATGCAGGTTATAATTTTTTTTTTAATTTTGAGTTTGAAATTACAAAAAGCACAAATTGCTGCTTGTAAAAAATCCAATACTTCACACTTGGAATGTCACTTCACTTGATTTTAATTTTTTTTAATTGTTTGAAGAAATAGTGTATTGGTTGCAAGGATATGTTGAGAACTTAAAAAAAAAATTTATAATTATTTTTTGCAACAAATATTACGCAACGTACTGTCATCGTTACTTTGATATACACGTGATTTTGATATGTGTACATATATATATTTGAAATATAACTTTGAGTTCTTGAAACGATTTAAATTTTCAGCTTTTTGTTTTTGCAGATTTTTCACTAGCACTAATTTTGGAAACAACCATTCACCTTTTTATGCTGCTGATGGCTATTTCAATTTCTTTCGGCTCTCCATAATAACATGTTTATTATATTTTACTTTATTTATTTTATTTATTTATTTTTTTGTTTTCTCTTATTTTATTTTATTTTATTTTATTTTTTTATTTTATTTTATTTTATTTTATTTTATTTTTATTTTATTTTATTTATTTTTTTTTTGTTTTCTCTTATTTTATTATTTTATATTATTTTAGTTTCTTTTATTCACCATAAAGCTCACATGATGTGCCATTTATTCAATATTTTTCGATATAAGAAGTTACAAATTCATTCAAATTTGATTATTGGCAGACAAACATTTTTGTTGTTTTTTGATTATGATTTGTCACAAATCTTTTTCAAAACTTTGAGTAAATTTTTTATTTTTATTTTGTGTTCGACTTTCATTCATCGCAAAACTCTCACGAATATCGTTGCTTGTAAGTATGACCGATAATGCCTGCTGTTAATTGCCTTTTAATGTAATGTAATTATCGATAATTATATTTCAGGGAAATAAATATATATAATAAATAAATGTTTTTTTACTCTAGTTACGCTTTATTCTTTCATTGTTTTCCGTATATTTTATTTTTAATTTTTTTTATGTATTTTTCCAGCACTCACATTTTTTTTTAACAATTTTAAAATCGAAATTAATTTTTTTAATTTTTAATTTTTTTTTTGTATTTATTTCATTTACTTATAATATTTAATAATTTTTAAATGAATTTCCATTAACTCGTCATTTAAGATTCAATTAATCAAAGCGCCGGTTTTCACTTGCCCTACTCCTGGCTGTTTAACGGCACACTAAAGTGATTTAAGGAATAATTTACAGCTTATACCCGAGCGGTAAAGGCGCGTTGCGTCGATGTATACAATCAGTTGTTGTTATTGGAGCGTTTTGTCGACACAGTCGCGACTATACAGTGCCAATATCCTTTCAATACTAAAGCATGCACTTGAAGCCTTCAGTTTCTTAACTATCCTGATAGTCATTCAGACATTCATTCATAAGTTAGTGAAAAGGGAAATTTTTCTTTGCATACTTACAGGCGTATAACAGTTTGAACAACATCAGCTGTTCAATGTAACACAACTGTAAACTGTTTCGTGGAACGTATGTATGTATGTATATGCATATAAATGTTATAATATGAGTAAACCCCCATACATACATATAGATATGTATATATGTGTTTGTATACATGTGAAGGAGTATGCGCTTTGTTGTTCCTTGTTCAACTGTTAAATCGCTGTCTGCCGTATTGTGTGTTTGAGTCGGCGACTTCATTTGTCTGTGCAGTCATTTGCCGCCTTGCCCTTGAATGTAAACAATACTTTTTTTTATTGTTTAGCTCATTTTAAATGCTACATAAATAAATTCAATTAGGTGTGCGTTTGTTTTATAGCCGTTAACACTCTTCTTCTATGCGTGTACTCGTTGGTCTAGGCACATATGAACATATAATGTATGTAATATTTATATACATATATATTCTATATATATATTTGGCGTTTTTTAACCGAGGCAGCGATTTTCGGCCTTTGTTTTGATGTTTTTTCAATCAATGTTTATACCAAGGGCCCTCCGAATGGCTGATGTTTTCTTTTTATATGATATTTCCTGCTGAGAGAATAATTATGACGGTTGTTTTGACTAAAGTTCGTGCTCGTAGACCTCCGCATGACAGCACGCACTGCCAACTACTCCCACACAGAGGCTTCCACTATTTATAGTGTCTGTAAATACATATGTACTCATGCATACATACATACTTGACATAGTTACATACATTGGGGCCATTATAAGCACTTGCGGTTTAAGAGTGTCCCAACGAGAGGGTTAAAGGGCACACACAACTATGTGCTTTACTTAGTTTTCGTTTTGGGCAACGGTTTATAATGTGTCTGCCTCAAAAATGTCGAAAGGTGTGAGAAATGGCATCAGTTATGGTATGCCTGTGCCTGCATGTGTCAAATAGAAGTGAAAAAGACTCATTGGAAATGCTGATAAAACAATGAAATTTACAGTCACACATACATAGATAGATTGCGTTTAACAATGCGTTGGCACGTACTAACATATATATTTATGTGCATACATACATACTGCATGCTGGGTGATAACTTATAACATAAAGGATTCAAATAAAATCAAATGTGCTTGCGTTGATAAGCATTGGTTGGCCTTATTTTGTTTGCTATTTTAAATATCGCTGAGTAATGCATAAGTATGTACATATGTACATACATATATGGTATATGTGAAGCTCATATCTTTTCGTGGAATTTCGATAATTTTATGACTTAAGAAACTCGCTGTAACTTACTATAGAAGATGTATGTGTGTGTAAAGGCAAGAGACCGAAATGAGGATAATATAGACTTTTTAAACAGGCCTAGATAAAGGTTGCACACACGACTAGAGCAAATATATTTATATGCGACTTTTGTTTTTAGTTTATTAATAACCGATCGAGCACATATCCACCTATGGGGTCATATATAGCAGTTCACGCAAATTAGGAAAGCTTTAGACTGCGATTCAGCTGGGCATGTCCTGAATTGATTCTTTTATTCAGAGTTCCAGTCTTAGACAAAAATCTTCTGTGCAAAAATAAGCATTCGCTTGGTGGTGAGCTAAAGTGCGAAAGCGAATCTCCGATAAGAGATCATCCTGAGGATCAAGTAGAATGTCCGGTTTCTTAATTAAAAGGTTTGATGTCTTCGTACAACTAAAACCGTCCAAGAATTGTGATGGACGGAACAAGGACAAAAACAGGCTGGTTCTCG
This sequence comes from Ceratitis rosa, assembly GCA_037013455.1. Taxonomy (NCBI): domain Eukaryota; kingdom Metazoa; phylum Arthropoda; class Insecta; order Diptera; family Tephritidae; genus Ceratitis; species Ceratitis rosa. Next base: position 1,653,507 of record JAWMAG010000041.1, read on the forward strand.
CGAAATGTACTACATAAAATGGCATAAAGAAACGGAAATTTGGTGTTGGATTTGTGGTGGGACAGATAATCCGTCGCTGAAGCCTAGCATTCAACTGAGTGAAGGAATATTACACTGTAGTCCGCATTAAAACGGGATGAGGCTGAAGTTCCTAGTACTCTACATGTGCGTACGTCCCGTGCACTTTACATCGACTCTGCCACAGCAAAGATATGATCTCGCCTTTGCGTTGGGAATAACGCTCGTCAACAAACCCAAGGAAGGTTCATAGGCGAAAGGTTGCGATCACAGCAGATAGGCAGCCGATCTTCTACTCGACTTGCACTTCTGCTTCCTAAAAACATTCATCGTCTACTCGATATACGTGAACTATAAAACGACATTTTACTCTCGACATACCGTCGCTACAGAAATAATTGGTTTTCGGCAATATCGGATGAAGAGCTGATACGATAGAGAATATAAAGAAAAAACAGATTTTCTGCCTCGCAATGTTACGATCGATTATAACACGAGCAGGGTGGGATACGTACCAGGAGAGCTTGAGAAGCTGGCCAATAGAGGTTGTGTTCGAAAATTCTAAGGAGAAATGCAGCGAATTACAGAAGGTTTCAAGACCGAAGTTCCTTTTAGGAACCAATGGCATAATCGATGTCTAGAACATACTGAATTTACTATGGAAACACTTCTCAAGCCTGCTGAATGGCAAGTAAAGTGCAAGACCCGGAACTGATGGATCTGAATCCCCAATTGATGATGATGGAAAACATGTTCTAATGGCCCACAATGACGAAGTTGGAACAGCGATTGCCCGTTTAAAGCATAACAAGGCGACGGTTGTCGATGGCTTACCGTCTGAACTACATAAATATGGCGATGAAGAACTGACAAGGTGCATGGATCAGCTTCTTTGCAGGAATATGGTCGTACAAAAGCATGTCCGACGATTGGAACCAAAGGTTGCTCTGCCCAGTTCATAAAAAGATGGCCCCTGCGTCAATTGCCGTGGAATAAGTCTACTCAATATCGCATATAAAGTCCTATCTAGCTTAAGTGCACCGTCAACGAAATAAAAGAAGCTTGGTGTGCTGTTTCAGTCCTGGTAAGTCCACAACGGAAAGTATAATCAATGCGTTAAAGCACACCTCCACTTTTCCACCTCACTGAAACGACTAAAAGGATATCCATTTCGCCTCTGGGTGGCCATATTTCAACAAGATAACACTAAGGTGCTAAGCCAAAATCACACATCTTTAATCTTAATATTATGACTGCCATTCATACAATATCTGTCTTCAGGAAATTTATGTGTCTTAACTATTATGAGCGCATCGCCCATACTCATGTCCATAACCAGAGGCAGCTCAAGTAACTGCGTTAACAGAGCACAACAATAATACTAAATGCTTGAGCAGCGTGAAAATTATTTCCATGTCATGAAATTTTATGCCGCCAAAGCAAGTAAATTGAATTATTCTAACGGAATACTAGGCAATAAACTAACAGTCTAACGGTGTCTGAGGACGATACTACATTGACGACGCAAGCACACACTTTCATATACAAATACATATACTATAAGCATCATTAAAATACACGTATACTGGCATCAAAACCATTTACATACATACACCCTCCGGTCAAAAGTCTTTACATTGTGTATTCAATTACAAAGAAAAGAAGATTCAAAAATCATCAAAGAATATTAGCCATTTGACCTTCGTCAATCCCTTTTCGGCTGAGTTTGCCACGATTTGCAACAGGTCAAGTTTTGTTCCCGCCTTAAGGTGGTCTGTCTATGAAAATATTATTTGAGCAGCGGTTTTCACTTGGGTAGAGGGATACCATTGCGTTTATTCCGAAAGAATCTGCTAGAGTCAGTCTGCCTAGTCGGTTCCGTCTGCTCTGAAGTCCCCTTCTGTGGCCAAAAGCGCAATCGGTAGATAGTTAACTCCCCAAGCGATCGGCTAAAAACCAGTACTATTCTAGGTAATGTTCGAACGAATCATCGAAAATTGGAGTGACTAAGCCAACATTCATTATGTTCCAGTAAGAAATGCGTAAAACGTGACAATTCAGAGTATGAGTAGGAGAACGCCGTCTAGAGGTGTGCTATATCCCTAAAAACCCGAAACGATGGCGGTCACTGTTTTCTGATGCATCCCTTGAATAATGAAGTCCACTATTGGAGTATTCAATAAGTCTTTTAGTGCCCAGCTACGACATTTGGTAATAAGTTATTGACCTCTCTCTATGTTCAAGAAAGCAAAAAGACAGTAGTCTTTGTTAACTATGGGTTTGCATCTTTAGGTATGCTGATCGTGGGACAGTATGCGCTTATCGATCATTGATAATTGATGGCTGATCTATGATCATAACTATGATTTATCTTCAAAGGAAAGGTGGGATTACCTCTAAAGAGATCATGGAGAAATATTATGCCAATACCAAAGACCCCAGCTACAAACCAATCGACGAAAGAATTTTATAAGCTTTCGAGCTTTATGTTGCCTAATGAGTTCAAGAAACATTTTTTATTTCCTTTTCCCTTTAAAGAAACTTTGGAAAATTTGAGTGAAGAGCAAATTGAGGGATTCCACCAAGATGCTGATGAGATGGGAAAAAAGATAACAGGAAAGATGGTATTTGAGAGAAACTTTCCAGATGCTTGCTTGAAGCTGAAATGTGGCAAGAGGACTCAATCTCTCAACGAAACAAATTTTCGAATAGTTGAGGTGTGACGAGTGCTCCTTTTTTAGAGAAACTTGGAGAATGGTTATCGCCAAATATCATAAAGACCAGACCACATATTTATTGTTTAAAGCCATTTTTTCATTTGTCTAATGTGCTGCCTTGTGAAGCGAATTTCTTTATTTCTTTAATTCTTGATTCCAGCAGTAAATCACTCAACATTTGCCCCATTGAAGCTAAGAGATACGAACCAATAGCCCATTCTTCATATTTCTGCACGTCTAAATGAAAGTAAATGGACTACTTACGAAAATATTGGCCAAGGCAACAACCGAAAAGTGGGTAACTACAAGATTGCCAATAAAGCACTTGTCTGTCTGCCACCCCACCCCATACCGAGCATTGGACACGGCCCACCAATATGCAAGAGAGAAATTGCGTTGACTTAAATGTCAGCAGGCAGACGTTTACTTGTCAGATATGTGTGCGGCTGATGTTGGTTGTAACGGTGATGTTTCTGAGTTTCATTACAATTTTCTCAGGCGATGGACGTGGTGCGTTAAATCACCGAATACAAAGACATGTCTGCACCGTCCGTCAGGCGAAATGATGAGCATATTGCATTTTCCGGTTTTCCGGTTTTCTTGTTTTCCAGGGCTGACTGACACAATCACAATAAACGGCAGCAGGCGGGGGAGTGTGTGGGCATTTTGAAAGAAAGCCGACCAATGATTGCAAATTATAATATATTGGCCAAACTGTGATGTTATGTGTAAAAGGAAGAAAAGGAATACTTTGGTTCGATGAAAAAATAAACTAACCATCTGTAAGCTGACCTTTAAGCATTTTTACTTTTCGTCCAGTTGGCACGAGATTCAATTGTTATTAATTCCGGAAAGCACGAGCAGCTCTACTTAATTATGACGTCGATTATTTCATGTCCTTATAATAAAACTTCCGGCTGTGCAAGGACATATACCGGTCAAGAAATGCCTTTGGAAAATGTATTCAATAAGAACTTACTTGGGCAGTGACTTTATTTTTTTTCTCTATAATTTCCGCCCACTTAGTCTGCTTTATTGTACAAGGTTTGATATTTAATTGGGTTTTATATTACGACCCAGACAGCCTCTTGTATCGCTTCACTCCTTTTTCACAGTCGATTAAGGGTACATAGATCTGGGGTAAAACTAGTCTTTCAGAAACTTTTAGGAACATTGGGAGCACCGCGCTGTGATTAAATTCCTTGTAAAAAAAGGGAGTACGCCGAAAAAAATTTATAAAAAGATGTCATCGGCTCTTTAGGACTCTGCCCCTGATGATGCAAAAATGGACTCGGCTGTTTCAACAAGTAAGAGAGATCTGTGAGGATGACGCCCGGGTCGCCCAGTGATGGTAGTTATACCGAATAAAAATCTTCAGAGAATCGAAAAATTAGAACTGGCTGATCGAAGTATTAAATTGGGGCAACAAGCAACGACAATTGGAGAATTGTAGAGATTTTTTGGAGTTGTGCCAAGTTGATTTGGATGAAATTTGCAACTGCATTGTAGCAGTTGATGAAACTTGGATTCGTCAGTATGATCCCGAGTAATAAAAGCCAAAAAGACGTCACTTCTTCCGACGTTATTCCCTCCATGCGAGAATGTGTACTAAAGTCATCAATTACCTGGACAGATGCATATTCCAAATTAAGGGAAGGGTCATTCCAAGAGCTGCAATTATGTTTATTGTGGTCTCCCTCTGTTTTTTTAAGTGCTGGATATAGGACGACGAGACCCTGTGTAGAAGACCATGGGGACGAGTAGAGGAGAGCTTTTGAATAAACAATTAGTTTACCTATAGCAGAAGTTGTACCTTCCAGTTTCAGACTGGGAGTCCGAAAGGAGAAGGAGAACCTCCTAAGTTGTGCGTAACCGTACTGTAATAAAAAAAAAATATACGATGAACCTTGGTTGAGAGGCCCTCTTTTAATGATGACCACCGCCGTCCGAAAAAAGGCGATGAGTGGAAAAAGGACGGAAGAAAGTTAATCCTTGTGAAATCTAATTGGGAAAGAGACTTCGTTCGTGTATGAAGGTCTTGTCACAAGCCTCATCAAAACGATATTATTCAACTTGCATTCTGGGCAAAGAAAAATGCATGACGAAACATTCCCAAATAAGCTGAAACTGGCCAACTACGACGGAGACCAATATACGGTTGTCTTTAGCAAAATACCGGTGGTCTTCTTCTCGATCTGCAGAAACTCGTCATATGAAAGCTGTGGAACGGCACTCTGAGTTTCCTACGTACTACGCAGAGCTAGTAAGATTAAGAATGTCGAACTGCAGTAGAGAGACAACAGACTACACATAGTTAGAGGTACATATATCGCCTGATAAAAATGCTGGCAAAGGGGTTTCACACCACCAATTTTAGTTTTATGTTATTTTGTAATTTTGGGCGTAAATTCCTCATCCGCTTACTCCCTTTCTTAGTTTGGTTTACGAACTTTTTTGACGTCGCACCAACTATGCTCGTATGAAATGTAAATTTGGCGCGGGTGTTTCGACGTTTAATAAAAAATCATGGATGAAAGTGAATTTTTTATTGCGTGGAAGTCATAATAATTCAAAAGCATGCTGTCACGTTTATGTGTTGATTTTCGCTGTTGTGCGTTTTATGACTTCCTAAAGGATTTAGTGATTCAAGGCAGCAAGCACGTGAGCGTTTACCTGTGCCAAGTCAGTGAAAAGAGTTAACTAAATATATTTATGTATGTACATAGGTATATGTACTTGTCATATCCCAGCAAAAGATTGTACGATTTCGGGATGTATCCACTGCATTTTGCATTTCCTTGTACGAACTGAACGGATCTTTCTCTCTCTCTCTCTCTCTATGTCACTTTAAACGACGAACTTAGCGTTACATACCGTCCAAATCGAGTAACGAAAGGCGTGTTAAAAGATAAAAACACAGATTATATTGTTTTTGTATTCGTTATATTTGCACGGGTCGACAGAACTAGTCCTGCCGTAAGTCCTAGGAAAATAGGACTTGTCTTATTCTCCAAAATATTGGAATACTTGAGGTCAATTCCAGACAGGAAACTGAAATAGAAAGCAAACATCGAGGGGAGAAAGAATACTGATACAGGTTCATGATCGGTAAGTACATCTCTTAGATCATGTCTACCTTGTTTACACGGAACTTTCATATAGTGGAAGTCAATAGTAAGAGTTCCTTTAGCTAATAAACTGGTTCTCATCAGCAACTGTGCGGTGCATTAGTGTAGTATAGTGCCTTGGGATACTGTCGGTATTTATATCTTTGAAAATGTCGCTATAAGACACAGGGAGCCTAGAGAACAACCAACTAAATTTCCATCCCAGTTGCTTTCTTCCTGTATTTCCGAACTGACCCTGGGGGATACCTTCCCAATCATAATTGCTTCAAGCGAGAACTGGAATGAACGGAGTCATTACGGACTTGGAGGACTTGCTGGGCACCGGATTAAAGACAAATCTGTTCTTCTTTGTTAATTTGCAGGCTACTGTTGGACAGGTAAGCCCTCAACCATCTCAGCGTATTCTGGGCTTGCACCTAAACAAAGACGGTTGCGAGATAAGTCTAGCCTAAAATGGATGGTATTGTGTAAAAGACTAAAAAACACTGCCAACAAACTAATTGGACCTTATGAGTGTGACTTTAGGTAAATAAACCATTGACCAAATATATTTACATTATGTGCCAAATCTCGGAAAAGACTCGTGGAAAAAGTGTCGATACACATTACCTTTTCATCGATTTTGACAAGACGACATATCTCTTATCGTCAACCAAACAGTAATCGCATTCGCAACTCGGCCCTCACGTGACAGTTGATAGTCATAACTTTGAGGTTGTAGATAATTTCGTCTATCAGGGACCAGTATTAATACCAGTAATAATGTCAACCTTGAAATCCAATGTAGAATCACTCTTGCCAGCAGGTGCTACGTTGAGGAGAGTTGATAATTGAAAAGTAAAGTCCTCTCCCAACGAACAAAAGCTTTACTAATCCCTCTTCATTTCCGTCCTGCTATATGGTGCAGAAGCGTGGACTATGTCGACATCTGATGAGCCAGCCTTGGGAGTCTTCGACAGAAAAGTTTTGCTAACGGTTTGACGAAACTGACAGTTCAGCGAATGAATAAAAGTGCTCCAGCTTTGAAAGTATTTGATGCAGTACCCGCTGGTGGAAGCAGAGGAAGAGGAAGACCTCCACTCCGTTGGAAGGATCAGGTGGAGACTAACCTAGTTTCACTCAGTATTTCCAACTGGCGCCAAACATCAATAAAAAAGATAAGAAGAAGAAGAAGGTAGGCCGTGTGTATGTAAACTCTTACGCATAGTGGAAACTCCGAGCGGACTTGGTAATTTTCTTGATTTTCTGACTACAGTGTGCCCAAATAATGTTCGATTGAGACCAATGCTGGAATAATCAAACTCTCTTGCGGTCTTCATACGCGCTCATGACATTTATTGTTGTTCCCTGTGTACGCTGAAGGCGTTGTCTATCGCTATGTTCTTTGTTGTGGTAATATTTCCGAGGTATCAAAGGTTTTGTGCTGGTTTAAGTGTAAACGTGAACTTTGTGCGAGGAATTTAAATGATATAAAACTGGATCAAAAGCATTCGTATTCGTGGGTGTTGTTCTTTTCAACGGATCAATAAAGCTTTGTTGAAATATGTGATTTTTGTTTGCACATGAAGTACGTGTGTGTGTGTGTGTGTGTGTATGTGCGTGTGAGTATGTTAGTATGCTAGAAGCAGCAGGCATGCCTTTTACGGTTACTATGTCATAAAGTTCTCACACGTAAATTTAGAAATACATTTTTTTAAATCCTAATATAGAAATTTTTGAAATGAAAAAAAAATTGAAAAAAAGCAAAAAAATTACAAGTTTTTTATACTAAAAAATTCAACCATTTGTTTTATTTTATACAATAAATAATTATTTTTTTAGAGAATATTTGTCTAAAACCTTTTTTGAACTGTAGGTTCCTTCAGTTGTTGGAAAAACATCGAGACGCTCACCACAAATCGGAGGAGGGGCTCGGCCAAAAATCGCTTCAGCGGTGAAAAAGCGCTCATTATACATATACAAATATATACGAGTATATATATGTGTAAATATAAATATGAAAATGTAGCTCCTTTAAGGGTAGTCTGTCAAAGTCTTAATAAACGTGCAAAATTTTGAATTTTAATAAATTTAACGTGATGAAATTATTTTTCAAATTTAATTTAAAAACATTAAACCTGTAAAAAGAAAAAAACATGGTAAATATTTAATTTTGCTTCGCCTTTAATGTGCATATACGATGAGTTTTCACATTTTCAAATGTAAATAAAACTGTCTGAGGCAGATTTCGCTATATCATCGTAGAATGGAGCATGAGCATTGGTAGACATAGACAAACATATTATACCATATATATGTATGTACTTGTGAACAGCGAATTAACAGAAGTGCCACTTATTCCTTCTTAATTTAATTTTTTTTTTTTGCTTCGTTTGTTACTTTCCCTACCCAATTTCTAAAGGGGATGCACACAAAATCTGGATAAAAATTCGTTTTCTCTGATTATTTGTATCATTTGACGATATAACAGTGAATCTGAATTTTAAATCACTACAAATTAAAATGATTACGATTAAAGAATTTTTACTCTTTCAAGGGGTTCAGATTTGGGTCCAGTAGTGAATTTTGTTAAATAAAATTTCATTTCATTCGTTAGAAAAATCATCAAGAGGCTCACCACAAATCGGAGGAGGGGCTCGGCCGAAAATCGCTTCAGTGGTTACAAAGCACCAATTATAGATTTTCCAATAAATTCGCATGGAACTTTTAAGTTTCTTTTTTCTTTTTTTTTTTTGTTTCCAACATATTTTAATCTGCTCCCAATGAAGACCGAGAGATTTTCATGAAGATTTTTTTATTTCATGTCAGAAACAAAAATGGTTTGGATGTTGGCTTAACCAAGATTCGAACCAATGGCAATCCTCGTGCCAACCAGTAGTATTGATGCTCATTGTACTTTTTTCTAAAACGCCACCATCTGCATGGAATTTCGGGGCTGACATTTTATTGCTGGTTCCGAGATAGACGAAATTGTCTAAATCTGTTTATCAATTTAGAGAAAGTTGAACTAATGGCCGAACTGTTGAAGCATATGATATCAATATTATCAGCGTACGCCAGCAGTTCTTTGCGCTTATTCAGCTCTGCAGATCGTATTAGGTTCAAGAGGTCACAAGATATATAGTCTGCTTGTCTGAAAAAGTGGTTCAAACAGATCGATCCGGCTTCAATTGCGGTGGAGTTTTTTAAGTTACTCGGTGTCTATTTACAGATCCGTATTTATTTTGTGGGTCAGGTTTATAGTAAACTTTAAAGCCATATTTAGAATACCCAATCAGTTCGCTGATGGTGGGTTTTCATCTTTCATACAATATGGTAGGAAGGATTTTATGTACGATATTGAGGAGGCTTTTCGCACGGTAATTGGTGGATCGGCTGGCAATCCATCGTTTTCGGTAGCTTTGTTAACCGTTAAGTGAGTTTTCAACTTAAAAGTTTGGGAAGTATGACATCATTTGTCAGCACATCTGGCAGCATTACACAGTTTTGAAAGCATAGCACACTTTTGGTGCCATGACACCGATTGGTGGCACATCACACTTTTGGTCCCGTGCCACTGTTTGGTGGCACATCACACTGTTGGTGGAATGACACTGTTTGGTGGCTTATCAGACTTTTGGTGGAATGAGGTCGTTTAGTAGAAAAGCACACTTTTGTGGAATGATACCGTTGATAGTGTGATTTCTGCAAGTCGACCAGTTGACCAGTTGAGATGTGGGGAATTCCTCCGAGATTTGGTGAATTCCTTCGTGTCGTGGTGACAAAACTCGCGCACATTTTTCAGTTAACATTTACACCTTCTCATTGTATTAACATTCTCTGCATTCGCTGTTCAATCTACGAATATTTTTAGCGAAGTCATCATCCTGTAGCGTCATCTACCGTTGACTAGTTGTGGTATAATCTGTTCGTGTCAGTTCTGCTGTCTTTTAATTTGTTACCAATAAGCAACTTGAGATGTCGCGGCCAATCCGTAGGGTGTGGTGAAACAAGCGTTGCAAAAGTTGGCAACGCGTCTTAGTATCATTTTGTGTCGCTATAAAAATAATCCATTGAAACGTTTTTTTGTACTGGGAACAAACGACAGTTACTCTACCCAACTCTTTATGGGTACAGTTATTTACAAGGCAAATCGATACCAATTCGATAGAATAGAATACTATCGTTTATGATATGTCAAATGTCGAGAGACGCGTGTTTTATCATGTTAAATGTGTAATTAATTATGTAAAGAATATGAATTTTGTATGGTAAGCTTACTGTTATAAGAGATAAATCGTGGTGGCTTGCATTGGAATGGAATAATAGGCTGTGACAAAAAGGATTGACTTCGGTTATTCTAGCTATTAAGTACAGTTAGCAATTGATAGCGATTCCGAAGTTAACTGGAATTGTACATCATCGTTTTGCTCGTGCCACCTCAGATATCGCTACTGTAAGTGAAAATGTAGCCGAAGACCCGAATGTCTCTATTCAGCGGTTACAAAGCGGCTGTTTTATATGTATTTATATGTATGTATACAAATAGATAAATAGAAATATGTATGTAGTACATAATAGAACAAGCCAAAATAAGTCCATTATTTGCGTTCTATAAATGCGGTTGGATTATATTAGACGGCGTTAGAAAGTTGGTACTTTGTACCAGAAAGATAATGGGAGAAGTGCTGATCACTTAACTCAGTAGTTAGGCAGCTGAAAATGTGAATAGTGTTTATGGTCCTGATACTGTAGCAGACAATCCTGCAGAATTTTGGTCTCGTCGATTTCGTTTCGGTAATTTTGATGTAGTGTAGAAGGCTAATTGTGGAAAAGTCGATAAAAAATTAAAATCATCGGGCTAAACATTGCACACAAAACAATTTGGAGCCACTTGAAAAAGGATTGATACACAAAGAAATTCACCTGCGAAGCCAGACAGATACAAAAAATATTGGCAGTGAATACAAATTTTTAAGTCGCATCCAACTTAATAAAAAAAATTGTTTACTGAATTTGGTTATCTGCACGGATGTATTATCTACCGTCCGTGTTAGACTTAATGGGCCAGCCAGTTCAACTTTATCTGGAGTGTTATTCCTGTCCGACCAACCCAGTTAATTAAGATCAAACTGTATGTGTCTTTTATCTCAGAGGAATTTAATTTTATTAAAAAGAAATAAAATAAATAAATAAATAGATATAATAATATTTTACTTACTCGCCACTCTTTTAAAGCTTGCGCCATTAACAATTCACATTTACGAAAAAGAAGGTCATAAATTTCTGGAAAACTGAATGAAAAGCGAAAATTCCCCATTATGAGCCAACGAGTACAATAAAATGGTTCTTATCATCTGTGGCGAAAAGTGAGGTATAGCCAGTGTGCACCGTCCAATTGCAAGCGTCTCACAATGAGTATATATGTATGTATGTATGTACTATAAATGGTCCAGCGTTGAAAGGCCATTCCAAGCTAATGCGAAAATTTATTGTTTGAAAAACAAGTTAATAATTCATGATTTAATGCCAGCGCAGCACAGGGTAGGGCATAGAGGGATCGGCGGTAAGTTGAATGGCAATTCAGGCAGGACAATGAGCACTCGAGAACTTAACTGTAGCATTTATGTATTATATATATGTATGTATGTATATATGTGTATATATATGGCGGCCGCGGTAGCCGAGTGGTTAGCATTGCGTACTGCCATTCGGAAGATTCGGGTTCAAATCCTGGTGTCGTACTAACATGCAAAAAGTTATTGAAAATTAATTGAAATAAAAAATTAAGCTAAATTTTGTAATTGCGGACGCCGCTCGGCTGGGCATGCAGCCCCTTCGAATATATTTCTGACACGTAATTAAGGCTCCTCATAAAAAAGCTATCAGCCGTTCGCAGGCGGCTTAGTATAAACTGTAGGTCTCTTCATTTGTTGGAAAAACATCAAGACGCAAAACGACAAATTGAAGGAGGAGTTTGGCCGAAAATCGCTACAGCGGGTACAAAGCTCCAATTATATATATATATATGTACTTATAAATGTATACAAAGTAGAATTAACCTGAAGAAGATCTTGACATATTCTCGGATAGTTTTAGAATAGATTTAAGAAAAAAATGCATTTTTTGAAAGCAGACTCCAGCCTTAAGAAGTTGACTCAATTTTGTGGGTTGTCGAAGATTTTCAAATAAATTTGCATAATAAATCTATAAATGCAAAATGTTTAACTATAAAACTCTTGGATGATAATTTTTTTTAAACGAATAACAATTACATTTAAAACGTTCGGAATAGTTTTATGTCGAACAAATGTTTTTTTTTAATTTTCAAGAATTTTTAAATTTTAAAAATTAATATTATTTTTTAACAAAAATTTCTATAGCTGGCAACTTTAACTTTTGGTGTCATGTAATACGAATGTCGTGTGTAAATAATGTCAAAAACGTTTAAAATTTTCAAAATTCTAAGGGAACGTATAGAATTTATGCAAATTTAATGTAGAAACCGATTTTTGCAGATTTTATTTCTGTGCTAAAAAAGCTTTTAACTAATAAAAGATCTCTGTTTTGTGAAAAAATCGTGTTCGAAAATTCGAAGCGGTGAAAAAGTATGCAGTGGGTTATTGTTGACAAAAATTAAAAAAAAATTCTATGAGTAATTTACAATATTAACGATTTTTATTAAAATTCTAAAAATACTTCATATTAAGTACCAAAACTCTGTGACGGAATCGAGGGAAAAGAATTGTTTTGCGTAAGACTATCTTTCTCTTTACTGTTTTACTACTCGTTTGGCACTCTTTAATAATCATTTGAATCTCTTTAGTCCGACACTCTTAAAGTCTTCTTTTCAGAGCTCATCTGAGTACATACCAGAAATAAGTGCCGAACTGGTTCTCTACACTACTAGCGTACTCTCCGCTCTTGCACGCAGCACGTGCGGTACTAAAACCACAAAGAATGTTGTTTGTGATTGTGTTTTCACAGCGGATACAAAATGAGTATGTGTATGAAGCAACAAGACAATAAGTGGTGTATAAATGCAGTAACGAAATATTAGTTACTCAAATTTGAATAAAAAAATACAAAATCGAAGCAAGAAATCCATCAAATAAAAGTAAAGAAATAATATTACATATTTAAAGTAATAATTTATTTTATTATTTTTTTTTAAAACAATACACAATAAAATTGTAAATATGTAAATTTGCAAGCACACTGGCAGCTGGAAATATTTTGCCGCTGTGAACTGATCCTTTGAAACCAGAACTCATCCCTGCATAAAAGCACGGTGATGTCGTATCAAATGCAAAACCTCCGTTCCAGAAAGCAGTTCGGAGTATGGCAACTTTCCGTGAGTGGGTGTTTTATTTTTGGTTATTGCAACCTTATCATTTCGCTCATCAAGTAAGCGGTCATTCAGGCACCTGGATGCTGAAGTAAATATCAAATTTCGTCTCTGCGAATTTTATTATTTATACATACATATATCGCTAAAGGAAAGTTTCGAATCTCACAAGCGTGCAAAGTTGTTCTAAAAATTCCTAGTATTGCAAGCAACTGGTCTTGTATGTATGTATATTTATAAACGAATATTACTTATTCTTGATTTTTTTCCTTCTTGATAATGATTGGGTTTGCATTCACTTGCTGAGAATCAATTTACATCCATGTAATCAAATCATTTACTCCAAAAATCTGATATAGGGGAGGAGAGGAACACATCAACAAAAGAATGAGGTAAAAAACTACACATTCACAAAATGAGTTGTTCGCTCGATCATCAACCACATATAATATATTTACATACATACATACATATGTATTTATGTCCATATATTCATTTTATGGTTTGTATTAGCAAAAGCAAAGGAATAAATTTGGGATATAAAATACAGTTTTCATACGTCACAAAAAAAAAAGAACGGAAAAGTGAACGAATAAAACACAATGCATTATTTCTTAAGGTAGTACATAAATAAAATACACCTGTACATTTATTAAATTACATATCAAGCTTCACTTATATTGGTTTTTTTAAAAGAATGCAAAAACAATATGTTATTCAATGATTCGGTTCCAAAATCGCTCCCCCTTTTGGTAATTATATTTCGTGTCTTCAAAATCATTTCCTCAGATGCGGCACTGCTCGCGGGTATCGAATGAATTTGCATCGCGAATCTTGATAAAAGTGGATAATGTTTCTCATTATCTTTCCACCATTGCATCAAATCAAAATCTTCCGTCATTAACACTACTTCTTTGCTATATTTTTCTACCTCGTCGATAGGGGCATTATTCGTGCCAGTACTTGATGTGGTTAGCCAGTTTGAGAAGAAAAATGTATTATCTTGTTTGGCAATTTTTGAATTTTGTTCCATAAATGATGATTCTGAGCTTGAGGCTTCTGAGGGTGCAGCTGGGCTGCCTGGATTAGACCAATCAGGCAGAGCCTCAATCTCTGCTGAAATAGTTTTAGAAGATTTTAATTGAGACTTGCAAAACTCTTTTGCATCACTAAAGTCACTTTCTTGTTTAGTTAGTGCCGGAGGAAACAAAAATAAGGCTGTTTTGTGCCAAATGGATAAATTGTTAATCCACATTTGGTCCAAATTATAATTAATGTAGTTTTTTAAAGCCAATATTTCTAGTACGTCAGATCGATTTGGCGTGCACATACTTTTTATCTTGTAAATCGAAGGCAAAACGAAACACAAAGACGGAGTGCTGAATACTTCCATCTTTTTATAAATAATTTCGAAATCTCTAGACAGCTCAATGAAGTTAGTCAGCGCTGCTATACTTATTGACGTAAGCAATTCCATGTCTTCTATCTCTCGCAGAACTTCGCTAATACCACACCAGTTATCAACAATTGATTTTATCATATTGTAATTTGAGTTCCAACTTGAAGGATTTGAGCTGCTTATGAGTGTTGGCAATCTATGTTGTAAATTGGCGTTAGCAAAGTATTTGACCAAAGTTTTGCATGCCTGTAGGGTTTCCTGGAGCTCAAATGTGTCTTTAATTGATTTGTCCAAGACTCTTTTCAACAAATGACTGCTGCTGTTTAAGCGTGTTAGATTTTCCAATGATTTTACAATACCATTCTCCTCTTTGTCAGTTACAAATTTTACACGACTGATGTCTTTCACACCGAACTCTGCGAATATTTTCTTAACAATAACCAATAAAGTCTCACTGTTGGTATTTTTTATATCCATTGATTGCAGACCTAAATTAATGTCAATTTGTTCAAAATTTTTCTGGAAATGTATTGTGACCGTCAAGAACCTTCGCTCAGCATAATTATCAGTCCAAATACTAATAGTTGATGACACTCCGCCGTCTTCGATTGCGGATTTAATCTCACTGCTTATTGAATTTCTCTTTTCATTCGCCAACTTTTGAACACTATTGTTCACAACTGCAGCATCGACCAATAAATCATTAACATCAATATTTTCACCAGAAATCGCACCAAGTTTAATGAAAAACTTCGCTAACTTTGCGAATCCGGAACTCTCGATTGAAGAAAACGAGTGACAATCTTCAGTTATCCATTCCGCAAAGGTATCAATTGCTTCCTGTTTATCAGCTTCTGGTAAACTTTCTTGGCCTTGGTTCCTTATAGTCTTACAACATGGATGCCGACTTAAATTTGAAGTTGTGTTCCCACTACATTTTAAAACTTTGCGACAAGTAGTGCAGTATATTATTCCAATCAGCTTAACACCATCTTCATTATAAACTTCGCGTAGAATGCTCCAAACAAAACTTTTTCCTTTTCGCGGTAGGACGGTATATTTTCTATTAGCTATTTGTTTAGCGATTAAACTGCGGTCTTCCGACATATTGAAATCAAACAATACACTCTTCGAACGCCATAAGGGTACTGAATGTCAAGAAAAAACGTGTACAACTTGATGCTTTCGATTATTATGCGTGCATAAACACTCATACATACATATGTACATACGTATTTCTGTGTTGAGCGGAGACTACACAAGCAAACGATAGAGCAAGAGAACGCCTTGCTTTGAAACACAAAACGAGTACTGACAAAGAGACTGTATTGCGGCGTGCTTGAGTGTAGCTGCAGCTGAACCGGTGTTGATGCGACCGACAACGAAAGCAACTCGTTCACATACCCATTGCACTCATGGATGGAATCTGATGATTGTATATGTACATATATTTGTACGTACGAGTACATACATACATATGAATGCGTATACAAACAATTTGAGTAATTTCCAACCGTTCTAAGCTACAAATACATCGCATCGAATTAGAATGAATTTTAGTATGGTGTATTTTGGACTCGCTTCGAATCTGATGTAAACTACATTCATGGATACGAGTACATACATATGCACATATGTATACAGTTTTTACGCCTTAAATAAATTATAATAATATAATATTTTTTTATCGAAAATGTTGTTTGAAAATATAAATTTTTTATATCATTTTATTAAAGTTGTTTTATTTAAAGTGATTTATAAGCCGCGTTTTCTTGAAATTGCCATAATTAATTATAAATGGTACTCAATATTCTGATTCATTTCGCGAACGTTAGGTGAGTAATATATGGTATGTATCAGGCGACGCGAGCGAATTCGTTGACTCTGGATACATTCCCACATGAGTGTTTATCAAGATATATAGAGAAGAGATTGTGCCAAGGAACTTTTTGTTTTTCCTGTAACTACGTCACAAATGCAAATGCATATATTTATGTACATACAAACGTACATTCAAAATATTAAAAACTTCTTTATATTGGCGGCTGCCAACAGCAACAAAATGATAGAAAATTAACTTAACTAAAAAATTAATTAATTATTCTACAATAATTGCGATCGACTCCATTTGTTGAAAAATAATCAATACACATCACACCTAGCTTTACCTCAGGAGGAGCTTCAGCGGTTATAAGCGTCCGTTATACATAGGTATATGTATGTATGTATATATAGATATACTTCAATTTTTCAGTTGTGTTGTTATTGCGACTCAGCAAAATTATAGCTGCCTATCTCTATCACTCTTGAGTGTATATGTACATACGTATATGTGGCTTGCTTGTGCGAAATTAAATCACATACTCTCTAGACCTGAACTGAGGCAAACTCTCTCAAGAAAATAAACTAAACAAATAAAAAACTTGATATGCTCTTAGAGCAATGAATTATTGGTGTTTTATTAAATATGGAAACAAAACATTAAAATATGAAACAATGATATGCGATAAATCGAAAAATGCGCCAATTATTCTCTAATAAAACTTATTTAAAAAATTAACATATTCTAAATGAAATGAATATTCGTCTAAAAGCTAAATTTCGTAATTACTAAAAATGAAAATTAAAATATATTTCCAGCTGCATATAGGACTTTTTTGATTAACGTGACATTTCCAACTTTACCAGCAACGCGAATAATGCCAATGCTATGACGCAATGAACATTTCAATTCTCTTCGCTTCGCTTAACATAGCGTTTTTATAGTTATGGAAGAGAGTAAAAATAGCTCTTAATGAATGATTCAAATTTGTGGCACATGGCTGGTTCTCTCCTGCTAGGGTGGTGTAGTACTGCTCTAAACCCGTGTAAAAAATTAAATTGGCAAAATTTGACGTATTGTATATGGCAAATATTCCAATAAAATAAATTGTATTTGGGAAGTGAAAGCAGTCTCTCTGACGCCAGAATTCATCCTTGAAAATAAGCTTTCTAATTTCCTTTTTAAATACCACTTCGAGTTGGGAAAATGTTCAAATGAGTTTTCTTTTGATTACTGCCACTTTTTTACTACGCTTGCAAATTAAACAGTCATTTCAAGTACCTACTATTTCAACGCATTGTAGAGAATACCACTTCGTCAATGTCGTGTTTTATATTTATGTATAATTTTTTTGCAAGAGAACTTTGCATATCACAGTTTCCACTTTATCTCCTCGCTTTCAAGACCTTACCATTTCCTGATGTGAAAGCAAAAATTGAAGAGTTGAATCAAATTTGTAGGCATCACGAAGAAACAGATAAACAGAGCAAAAAACGAATAAAACACAATGCATTATTTCTTTAGGTAGTATTTAAATAATATACAACACATATATTTACATTTCTTCAGTCACATTTCCAACTTCACTTATATTAGTATTTTTAAAAGAATGCAAAAATAATAAGTTATTCAATGATTCGGTTCCAAAAACGCTTCCCCTTTTGGTAATTATATTTCGTGTCTTCAAAATCATTTCCTCAGATGCGGCACTGCTCGCGGGTATCGAATGAATTTGCATCGCGAATCTTGATAAAAGTGGATAATGTTTCTCATTATCTTTCCACCATTGCATCAAATCAAAATCTTCCGTCATTAACACCACTTCTTTGCTATATTTTTCTACCTCGTCGATAGGGGCATTATTCGTTCCAGTACTTGATGTGGTTAGCCAGTTTGAGAAGAAAAATGTATTATCTTGTTTGGCAATTTTTGAATTTTGTTCCATAAATGATGATTCTGAACTTGAGGCTTCTGAGGGTGCAGCTGGACTGCCTGGATTAGACCAATCAGGCAGAGCCTCAATCTCTGCTTTGAGTTGAGCAGCTGAAATAGTTTTAGAAGATTTTAATTGTGTTTTGCAGAACTCTCTGGCATCACTAAAATCACTTTGTTGTTTAGTTAAAGCCGGAGGAAACAAAAACAAAGCTGCTTTGTGCCAAATAGATAAATCGTTTGTCCACATTTGGTCCACATTATAATTAATGTTATCTTTTAGCGCCAGGATTTCGGGTACGTCAGATCGATTTGGCGTGCACATACTTTTTATCTTGTAAATCGAAGGCAAAACGAAACACAAAGACGGAGTGCTGAATACTTCCATCTTCTTATAAATAATTTCGAAATCTCTAGACAGCTCAATGAAGTTAGTCAGCGCTGCTATACTTATTGACGTAAGCAATTCCATGTCTTCTATCTCTCGCAGAACTTCGCTAATACCACACCAGTTATCAACAATTGATTTTATCATATTGTAATTTGAGTTCCAACTTGAAGGATTTGAGCTGCTTACGAGTGTTGGCAATTTATGTTGTAAATTGGCGTTAGCAAAGTATTTGACCAAAGTTTTGCATGCCTGTAGGGTTTCCTGGAGCTCAGATGTGTCTTGAATTGATTTGTCCAAGACTCTTTTCAACAAATGACTGCTGCTGTTTAAGCGTGTTAGATTTTCCAATGATTTTACAATACCATTCTCCTCTTTGTCAGTTACAAATTTTACACGGCTGATGTCTTTCACACCGAACTCTGCGAATATTTTCTTAACAATAACCAATAAAGTCTCACTGTTGGTATTTTTTATATCCATTGATTGCAGACCTAAATTAATGTCAATTTGTTCAAAATTTTTCTGGAAATGTATTGTGACCGTCAAGAACCTTCGCTCAGCATAATTATCAGTCCAAATACTAATAGTTGATGACACTCCGCCGTCTTCGATTGCGGTTTTAATCTCACTGCTTATTGAATTTCTCTTTTCATTTGCCAACATTTGAGCATTCTTATTAATTGCTGCAGCATCGACCAATAAATCATTAACATCAATATTTTTACCACGGAGCGCACCAATTTTGATAAAAAACTTTGCTAACTTTGCGAATCCGGAACCCTCCACCGAAGAAAATGGGTGGAAATCTTCAATTATCCATTTTGTGTAGATATCAATGGCTTCTTGTTTATCGGGTTCTGGTAGACTTTCACAGTTTTGGTACCTTATTTGCTTGCAACATGTGTGTCGACTTAAATTTGAAGTTTGACTTCCAATAAGTTTTAAAATTTTGCGACACCTACTGCAATATACTATTCCAGCCAACTTGATGCCATCTTCGTTGAAAACTTCGCGGAGAATACTCCAAATAAAACTTTTCCCTTTTTTCGGCAGAACGGTATATTTTCTATTAGCTATTTGTGTAGCGATAAAACTGCGGTCATCCGACATATTAAAACCACACAATACACTCTCTTCGAACGCCACAAGGGTACTGAATGTCAAGAAACAAACACGTACAGTCAGTCTAGATGCTATCGATTAATGAGCTTGCATAAACACTCATACATATTTATTTGTGTATATGATGTCGCACTACATAGGTATGTATGAAAACAATAGAGTAAGAGAATGGCCTACGTGTACACACAACGAGTACTGAAAAAGAGACTGTATTGCGCCGTACTTGAGTGTACCTGCAGCTAAACCGGTGTCGGTGTGACCGGCAACGCCAGCGATTCGTTCACATAACCATTGCACTCACGACACAATGATCGGCTTTTTGTGCACTATCGTACTTCGTAAAACAGATACTCTTGTAGTTTATTGGTGTATAGTATATACATATGTTCATATTACATACAACATACATATGTATATGCATGTTTGCTTAAGCGCGAGTGTATGTATACAGATGTACTAACAAGTTAGGAGGATGTCTAACAGCCCTAAATGTGTTTTTTATACCCAACTAACACAAATTCAAAGACTTGTACCTAATTAAAGTGAGCTTTTGTATTATGTATTTTTGATCGTTTCGTTTTTTATTAAAACAAAAAAATTAAACAAGAATTCCTATCGAAAATATTATTTGAAGAATTGGATACATATACTTACATACATATGTATGTAATATCTTAGTAATGTTGAGTTGCTTAATACATGGCGAAGTCATAAAGGCGAGAGCAGGAGAACAAATGCGTTAACATAGTGGCTATTAAAATCATGGAAAATTTTTTTGGCTTTTAAAAACGCACTATTTCCTTGCTCCAATCTTTTTTTCGCGTAAACCACAAGGACAGATTTTCACGCTTACAAGCAACCGCAACGTAAACTGGAGAATGGATGTGTTAACCGCCTGGAGCAATTAATAAAAAAACTTGAATTCGTTGCCCCAGTAATTTCACACAGTTAAATTCGTCTTAACTTAATTTGTGTGTATATAAAGAGATTTGTAAAACTTTCTTTTATACTCGTATAACTACTTTTAAATAGAATAATCGATGAGAAAAAAAAATGATTTTGAATATAAATTTAAAATCGAGCGAATCCAATGTTTTTACTGGGTACAATCAATCACAAATACTTAAGTGTGCATTCTAATTAGCTCTGTTCGGTGAGAAATGTATGCAAAAATTAACCAGGAACAAAATTAAGAGAGTAAAATATTTTACTCTCCTAAAGAAATAAATTTATTGAATTTTCACCGAACACGATTCAATAAGATGTAGCCAGCAAATGATACAGAAGCTGCTAGTTTTGGCAGTTCAATTGAATCCGTTCATTTATATAGTTTATTTTATCTGCTTTTAGATATTTTTTAAAATTGGCAATTATATGGCATTTTTTAATTTATTAATTGTATTCAAAATTTATTGTATATCAGGAATGTTGAAACTCCACATGCTTTATAGCCATCGAACGATAAAGCTATTAGTGCTTTAATAGTACGAAGGTTTATGTAAAACCTGCTTTGCCGCTTAGATTTTTAGAAAGGATGGTTGAGTGCAAGCCTACTCATTTTCATATATCAGTCATCCTTTCTAAAATTACTTTGGGTGGTGTGCGGAGTGATTCCACTCGACTGGCACCACATTTAACGAATGCCTTTACTATTATTTGAAACATTAATATTATTAAATTTAATTTAAAAAAAATATATCTGGGTACTTATTAGCTTGGTGTATCATTCTTATTAAAGTATTAACATTATTTTCACTTCAAATCAATATAGAGTTGTTGACGCAAATGCAAACATGTGATAACAAACCAGCTGTCTTTCATACTGGCTAGTTACTACTGGCGGAAATTTCCCTAGCACGACTTATCAACTTTTTCTCCAAACTAAGCGCCAAAATTTCGCTCTCACGCTTTTTGTTTCACAGAAGGCGGTTCAGTAAAATTCAGTAACAATTGTTACAGTCCAGCAGCTCGCCGAACACACTGGTTGTTTGTGCGAACCAAAGTACATATGTTTGTACCCTATACAAAATTTTTGACAGCTTGCACTGAATACCACAGCAGATCCGAATATCTCTAGAGAATAAAAAATACAAAATAAATTATTAAACGAATATTGAAGCACTACTTCAAAAATTATTATGTGTATTTGTTCGTAAAGGTCTGCATTGATTCTCTATGAGCTACTTCGCATTCACTTGAATACTCGTAAAAGATGTGCGTACATATTTTTACTTGCATAGCTTTAAGAAAAAGAAATTCATATATTATACGTATATATATATTCATATTAATTTTTAAAGAATAATTAAAAAAGTTTGCATTTTTAATTTAAGAAAAAAGAAATGTAGGCTCCACATATCAGATCAACGGATTGGCAAGTTGCGCTTATAAACACTTGGTTTGTAAAAGCTAATGAAGATGTAAATTGCCGTGGCGAACTTTTCGTTAGAAAATGACAATAAGGTGGTAATGAATGAAATTCAAATCAAATTCAAAATGAGTACAAAAATACCATACAAAATTTCATTTCAATACGCTACGATGTATTTGCATTTGTTGTTAATATATTTGTTGCTTAGAACGGTTGGATATTTACTCAAACTATTTATATACGTACATATAAATATACCCATATGTATGTAAGTAGAAATATATGTACATATGGTATACCATCATCAGATTCCATCCATGTGTGCAATGGGTATGTGAACGAGTCGCTTTCGTTGTCAGTCGCATCAACACCGGTTCAGTTGCAGCTACACTCAAGTACGCCGCAATACAGTCTCTTTGTCAGTACTCGTTTTGTGTTTAAAAGCAAGGCGTTCTCTTGCTCTATCGTTTGCTTGTGTAGTCTCTGCTCAACACAGAAATACATATGTACATACGTGTATGTATGCATGAGTGTTTATTCAAGCACAATAATCGATTTGCTTCTTGACATTCAGTACCCTTGTAGCGTTCGAAGAGAGTGTGTCGTTTGTTTTTAAAATGTCGGAGGACCGTAGTTTAATCGCTAAAGAAATAGCTAATAGAAAATATACCGTTCTGCCAAAAAAAGGGAGAAGTTTTATTTGGAAAATTCTCCGTGAAGTTTATAATGAAGATGGTGTTAAGTTGGATGGAATAATATATTGCAGTAGTTGTCGCAAAATTTTAAAACTTATTGGAAGCCAAACTTCAAATTTAAGTCGACATACATGTTGTAAAATGATAAAGAATCAAAGCCATGAAAGCCTACCAGAAGCGGATAAACAGGAAGCAATTGATGCATACGCGAAATGGATAATTGAAGATTGTCATTCGTTTTCTTCAATCGAGAGTTCCGGATTCGCAAAGTTAGCGAAGTTTTTCATCAAACTTGGTGCGATTCATGGTGAAAATATTGAAGTTAGTGATTTATTGGTCGATGCTGCTGTTGTGAACAATAGTGTTCAAAAGTTGGCGAATGAAAAGAGAAATTCAATAAGTAGTGAGATTAAAACCGCAATCGAAGACGGCGGAGTGTCATCAACTATTAGTATTTGGACTGATAATTATGCTGAGCGAAAGTTCTTGGCGGTCACAATACATTTCCAGAAAAATTTTGAACAAATTGACATTAATTTAGGTCTGCAATCAATGGATATAAAAAATACCAACAGTGAGACTTTATTGGTTATTGTTAAGAAAATATTCGCAGAGTTCGGTGTGAAAGACATCAGTCGTGTAAAATTTGTAACTGACAAAGAGGAGAATGGTATTGTAAAATCATTGGAAAATCTAACACGCTTAAACAGCAGCAGTCATTTGTTGAAAAGAGTCTTGGACAAATCAATTCACGACACATCTGAGCTCCAGGAAACCCTACAAGCATGCAAAACTTTGGTCAAATACTTTGCTAACGCCAATTTACAACATAGATTGCCAACACTCATAAGCAGCTCAAATCCTTCAAGTTGGAACTCAAATTACAATATGATAAAATCAATTGTTGATAACTGGTGTGGTATTAGCGAAGTTCTGCGAGAGATAGAAGACATGGAATTGGTTACGTCAATAAGTATAGCAGCGCTGACTAACTTCATTGAGCTGTCTAGAGATTTCGAAATTATTTATAAAAAGATGGAAGTATTCAGCACTCCGTCTTTGTGTTTCGTTTTGCCTTCGATTTACAAGATAAAAAGTATGTGCACGCCAAATCGATCTGACGTACTAGAAATATTGGCTTTAAAAAACTACATTAATTATAATTTGGACCAAATGTGGATTAACAATTTATCCATTTGGCACAAAACAGCCTTATTTTTGTTTCCTCCGGCACTAACTAAGCAAGAAAGTGACTTTAGTGATGCAAAAGAGTTTTGCAAGTCTCAATTAAAATCTTCTAAAACTATTACAGCTGCTCAACTCAAAGCAGAGATTGAGGCTCTGCCTGATTGGTCTAATCCAGGCAGTCCAGCTGCACCCTCAGAAGCCTCAAGTTCAGAATCATCATTTATGGAACAAAATTCAAAAATTGCCAAACAAGATAATACATTTTTCTTCTCAAACTGGCTAACCACATCAAGTACTGGCACGAATAATGCCCCTATCGACGAGGTAGAAAAATATAGCAAAGAAGTAGTGTTAATGACGGAAGATTTTGATTTGATGCAATGGTGGAAAGATAATGAGAAACATTATCCACTTTTATCAAGATTCGCGATGCAAATTCATTCGATACCCGCCAGCAGCGCCGCATCTGAGGAAATGATTTTGAAGACACGAAATATAATTACCAAAAGGGGGAGAGAATTTGGAACCGAATCATTGAATAACATATTGTTTTTGCATTCTTTTAAAAAAACCAACATAAATGAAGCTTGATATGTGATTTAATAAATGTACAGGTGTATGTTATTTATGTGCTACCTTAAGAAATAATGCAATGTGTTTTATTCTTTCTCTTCTACGTTCTTTTTTTATTGTGACGTCTGATTTCTCAATTTTTGCTTTGCTTTATTCGTTTGTATTAACAAAGACAAACCCATACATATGTATGCATGTCTGTATGTATAATGTATGTGGCTAAAGATCGAGCGCACAACTCATTTTGTGTATGCGTATTTTTTTACCTCATTGTTTTGTTTATGTGTTCCTCTCCTCTTCCATAACAAATTTGTGAAGACCTAATACATGGGTGATCTGAAAAAACAAGATTTTTTCCGTAGAAATCGTTTCCCTCACTGCTTTTCTCTTTTCCTTCTGCTCACTCGTGCAGATGTGCGCATAAGCATCGTTGCAGGCAGACGAATGGACACGTAAATATGCAAAGAAAAGAAAATAGCTAATTTCTGAGTTGGAGCTGCGTTCATAAGTAATCACCCACAAGCTCCGCACACGTTCTTGGGTATTTCCAGTATTTTACTATTCCGTTTTCATAAACGTGTATTGAAGTACTACTGCAAAGAATTATTATGTGTTTGTTTACTCGTTTTCTTTTCTTTTGCTCTTATCGTGGTGACTAAACTGTTCTTCAAGTTTTGCTTTGATATAGTTTAGACATACGAACAGGCAACTCATAAAGATTGCTTATGTAAAAACAACCCCAAAAATTTATGTACACACATATACATATGAATAAAGTGAGCTATTGGTAATCGAGCACTCAATTTGTTTTTTGCAAAATTATTTCTTTACCGTTTTTCTTTTATTTAATGGATTTCTTGCTTCGAGTTTGCATTTATTTTATTCAAATTCAAAGCATAACTAATATTTCCTGAGTTTATACACTACTCTTTGTCGATACACGCACTCATTTCGAATCTGCTGTGTAAACACAAGCACACACACAGCAAGAGCGGAGAGTACGCTAGTACCGGCACACATTTCTGGTTTGTACCCAGCCAACCACCTTAGCAGCAGCAACACTCCAAAGAGTAGACTCTTAAGAGAGTCCGACTGAAGAAATTTTTCTGAGTACTACAAATGATTATTAAAGAGTGTAAAATGAGTATACAACATAATGAGAAAGATAATGTTAGACAAAGCCATTTTTTTCCTTACGCTGTAATTCAGATGACACGTTACAATAATACTTAGTAATGAGGTGGTAGAGAGGTACCTAACTTGAAGTTCTTTTAGAGTTTAAATAGAAATCTTTGATATTGTAACGAGTAGTAATTTTACCTATTTACCGAAGGATTATTCGTAAACTACATAAAAGTGGACAAAACTTGTGATGCCACTGCAGAAATCGAATATTTTCTTTTCTTTACATATTTACAAAACACAGCGTGTATGTATATGGTATTGTGACGAAAATTTTAAATACGAGTGACAGATGAAAAAGAGCCGATAACTACAGCATGTTATAGAGCTCGAGTATCGAATTTCTGTATATCGTAAGAAATTACCAAAGCTAAGTACGAGTAATCGGTGAGGTATACAATACAACGGCCAACACAGCATTTAGTCAGTAACAAATCAGCTCTGTTGACAACACCCTGTGTAAAGTGAAAATAATAGTATTATAGCTGTAAAATAAGTCGTTGCGTATAGTGAAGAAAATTGTTAGGTATTTGGTAATAAATAAACGTTGATTAAGTCCTTTACATTTAAGAAATTGTACAACAAATTTAGTGACTTTAATCAGTGGTCGAACTCAAAGGAAATCGACGCAATTGGTGTCAGAAGTGGGATTGTTAAATAAATTGCAAAGGATTAAAACAGAAAGTGGTCAGGATCAGAATTTGACGATTCAGCTCCTCGTAAAGGAATTGGCAAAACGAGAATTATCTTCAACTGGAAATAAGGCGCTGCGAGAAGCTATGGAAGCCGAAGGTATTGACTTGAGTCCATACAATTTCCGTCGTGAGGGCGAAAGAATGTGGAGAAGGAGTAGGCTGTTGATTCTGTGAACGAATTGGAGCAGCCATTAACGAATATTGAAGGTTAGGCTACTGGTGTGAACATGAACGTGCTTTTGGCTGGAATGTTGTAAATGAATGCTTACATTTTATCACAGCGGCAAGACCAGATGGCCAATATTGCTTCCCAACTGCAAACAAAGGATGCATCGCAAGTCATCTCAGTTTATGCAGTTTCAGGAGAAACACAAAGCTAAGGAAGAATGCCTTATAATCTTCGTCTCGCTAATTGGTAGAAAAACCTCCGCATGCATAGATCCCCTTCAAAATAATTATAGTTGCAATTAAAAATAGAAATTGAAATGATTGAATCGCTCATTCACCATATGGGTGCAACTCCGCACCAATTTCCTCCCAAATCACTTTCTTCCTGCCGTGAAATTTATAGCAGGGACTACTTTAAAACTTTTGAATTTGGCAACACCGTGTTGGAAGAGAGCAAAATATTCCTCAGATCACTCAAGGTATCTTGTTGGAATTTTAAGAGCTCTTATGTAAAGTTTGCGAGCTTTTGGCTAAAGCTGTAACCACTGTGACTACCACAGTGTCTTGGTTAAGCTTAGCCGAGACACAAACCGTACGGTACTACAGTGGTTGTGCGAGAATCTGTCACAGCTTCTCTTAACCGAAAGGGATGAGGAAACCGAAAAATAATCCGCATTTATACTTCGTATCTATTAAGTTCCAAGAGGGTGGGCAAAAAGGAAAGATCCACCGGACATCAGCCGTACAGATACTCCTGTGCCAGATATTATCCCATCAAACGTGAAGCATAACTTAACTGAGTTAGGTAGCAAAATCAAGCAGTTAGTCAGCATGAAGGGTGGATGTCGAAGACCGACCCATTATATTATGCGACACCGAGTTGTGAAAATTTAAACGCTACACAGCCAAGCAGTGGTACAGGTAAGTACGACTACTATAACAGAAGTAAACCTTAAGAGAGGAAGTAAGCCGGAAACTGAGGGGCAAACCGACGCCTCAAGAAGGATACCTTAAAGAAGATGAAAGGTCATGAAAAATTTAAATCTTTCCCCCGATTCTGTGACGAAAACTGGGCGCACACAAAATGGTGAACTGTGCAATAAAAAACAAAATCTTGTCGAAACAATACTAGATATGAAGTACGTATTCGGATACACAGTCACGAATGCGCCTCCGAAGTGGAGGGGGTGTGACGACTACAAAACCAGGGTTTTGACGCTCTCACAACAACACTATTACAGCCCCAAATATCATCAATAATCAACACAAAAACACTAACATATCATATCACAACAACCACATCAGTATATCGCATCAAGAATAATGCTACCCGTTGACCTAAACGGGATTGTTGTTGTTGTTGTTGTAGCGGCTTACTTACCCTTCTTAGGGCAGGCTTTGGTAATCTAAGTCGCCAAGGTCATCTAAAGGAAGGTCCAGGAAACGTGCAGTTTCGACGGGATTGGACCAAAGGGAGAGGGGGTTAGATGAGTCGGTTTAAGGGGCATGTGAAGAGGTGGTTAGTACCGTGCGGAGACTCCCCATATGCAGGGCATACGTTGGGTATGCTGGGGTCGAGTTTGGATAAGGAGGAGTTTATCCTGTTAAAATATCCAGATCTAACTTGTGTAAGGGTCACACGGGTCTCTCGAGGCAGCTCGTTATCTGCTATGGGTGGTGGTTTAATTCCGAGCACGCCATTCACGGAAAGGGAGTCCTTGAAGGTTTTGACTGACTCCTAGTGAATGACGGTAGCATTCCAGTAGGAACTGCTTACACAGCAAAACATTATGCCCCTTAACTCGTAGCATAGATGCTTCGCTGTGCCAGTGATGCTCCGGCGACATCAGGAGGTTTCCTGAAACGGTTCTGAGGGTGATATTTTGACAGGCTTCTAGGTTCTTCATCCGCACCTCGCTAGCCCCCGGTGCTCAGATCGGTGCAGCATAAGTTATGACTGTCAAGAGTGATGTGGAAGCCAAGACCCAAGTGTCTTGGTTGTTTGTCCTCGTTCACAACAAGACCTATTCGTCTCGCTTCATTATTCTGTGTGGTGAAAGTGGAACTAACGCACTCCCAGTTCTTGATATAGACGATGTTAATATCATCGGCGTATGTTAGCAAGTCTCATGCAATAACGGTTTAAATTTCCCGATTACCTTTTTTTTGTAGACACCATAAAGAACTATCATACTTGAAGCCTTGCACAATTTCGGTGTTGCATGGTGTTCTTTTCCATTTTGCAGGCCAACCTGTTGATTGGCGAACTTGCTTTGTCCTTTTTATTTACCGTTATTTGACAAATGCCATTGTGATACGAAAATAAAACCGAAAGTTTCAATGTCCACAAAGTGGCTAATGTGTGGCGTGCAAGAACAAAAAGATTTTGTTGCCGAACAGAGTAGAGGAAGCTTCGGATGTGATTGGAATGGACGCTCCCCTGACTGGCGCCCACACTCTCTGGCACTGGATGTAAGTGGCAAACTAAAAATAAACGTGTTTCATGCCATAAACTCATTGGAGTTCTTTGATTTACGCGCTGCGAAGGAGTGCAGTAGTGCGAGGTCCTTAGTGTTGCCAACTCTCAGCAACGCCGGTTTTCTCTACGCTATTGGCCGAATCATTTTAAAAGTGTGCATGCGCGTTTCGCGTTCACTTCCGCGGTGTGAGCAGGTGGCGTTTAACAGTTTTTTATGAAGTGGATTCCCATACACCGCCACTGTAAACAAGTGCACAAACATCCACCAACGCCGCATATGTTGAGGCTTATTCACATGCACCCACACACAGCGTGTGCGACGCTCGTTTGTATGCAAGGGTGGCGGTTGCCATTTTCAATTGTTCGTTGATTTCCTTTTATTTTATTGCACTTCGTTTACTCTGTGGGGGTTTTTTGTTTAACGGTCTTTCCATTGCTGCTGATTTAAGCCACTGCTGCTGTTAGGGTGGTGGCGTGTCAACTCCACATTAATTGTAGTGGAGACTTTTGCGCACATGCGTAGTTTTGTTCACTTTGATTTTGGCGCCAAAAATCTATTATACCGTTATATGAGTACAGCGTTTTCCCACTGCAGAATGGAAGATCCACTCCTTTTACCTTTTGCGTCCTGAGTCATATCTTATATGCGATATTTAGGAGATAATCCCACGGTGATTAGCGAATGTAGTGGGATCCCTCTTTTTATGGATTGGGTAGAGCGCACTGAGCTTCTAATCGTCGGCCATACTTTTATCCGATCATATTCTGAAAAGAAGCTGCTGAATGCACCTCGTCAGGTCTTCGCCGGGTCCGCTGAGGAATAATTGCAGCATGTGTTCACCAGAGGTGCAGCTGCGAGCGAGTGTCGGTCTTGAAGCAAGCGACTCGCTATATAAATGTGTAAAAATTTTAAACATACTCGCCTAGCGAGGTTGTGTGCTGGGTTTGGGACCCGCCACGTAGAAACCAACTCCAACTGAAAAAATTAGCCTCGGATGAGATACCCCCCTCTCTGTTGACGACCCCCGCAAATGAATTTAGGATCACGATTTGAGGGCTTGCACCTGGAATGTCCGGTCCCTTAATTGGGAAGGTGCCGGTGCCCAACTCCTCGTAAGAATAAATGCTGACACCACCGCCGAAGGACTTAAGCGAGTCGGCTCTTGTGACATTTACTACAGCGGTCATATAAAGGAGCGTAAATTCTATTTCCAGCATATTCAAGCTTTTTTATGCTTTGTTCACGTTCGAGTTAAAAGCTTTCTTCGTGAAAGCTCTCGATTCTCAAATCTTACTAAAGCTCATTCTTTCAATTTCCGTCATTCATTCGAGGAAACTTCGCTTTGAGATATTTATTGTGATAACTTTATTCTTCGTTTTTTCATTAGCCCAGCATAATTATAGTAATTTGGTATCGGTTCTTAGGAAAAGTAGCTCATAAGACCTTCATATCCGAGCCGACTAATAGTAGTGGGTACTACCTTTCGAGCGTCAAGGGTTCCGGACATGGTCCGACCAGCATCCAAACGTATAGAAGAGGCTCCTCGTAAAAATCCATCGGCAGTTGAACCAGATTTGGGAAATGAAATCCTTAAAATACGATCACTAAGGCATATAGACAACGATCTATTTGTTATGAGTTTTTTTTAACACATACACACACATACTACATACAAATAAAGGCCAACATATAATGACATATTTACTTTTGGTATTTGTGTAACCAAACATATTTTATTTAAGTAAAACATTTGTTTATGAAAAAAATCCACAAAAATATCCAGATCACGTTGAAGGGGCAGCACGGATATCAGAAAAAATAAGAAATAGTAATAACTATGTCAATATGAAGTGAACTGTGGACATTTTACAAATATTTGCACTAAACCAAAACCAAAAAAAAAAATATTGAAAAAATCTACAAAAACTGGACTAACGAAAGAAATGGAAAGTAAATGTAAATGTAGTGGCAACATGCATATGTATACATATGTATATGTATGTGTGTATATAAATATGATTGCACTACCAAAGTAACCATTCAAAAGCAACAACACTTTAACAACCGATAAAAATGTTAAATGTTACAATTTCATATGTATGAATGCACATACTCACTCGTATGTATGTTTGTATGTATCGCTACATCAGCTGCCATGCGTGTGCGAGAGAATTGAGTTGAATTTCATCGCTGCGATCGCACATAAATCGATTTGTTTCACAACTTCCTGCACATTTACACAAGC
Source organism: Ceratitis rosa (assembly GCA_037013455.1). NCBI lineage: Eukaryota > Metazoa > Arthropoda > Insecta > Diptera > Tephritidae > Ceratitis > Ceratitis rosa. Next base: position 1,684,960 of record JAWMAG010000041.1, read on the forward strand.
ACTCACACAAACAAACACACATATCCCAAACTCTACACGGCATATCCGCTCACCAACACCACTACCATCGCAACTTGTGGAGAGTTTTCATTTTCACTTTTGTTTTGTTGCGGTTTATTGTTATTGTTGTTGTTGTTGGGTGGTTGTGGGTAGCCCAGTTTACTACCCTTCAATGGATTGTAAAACACTTCTTCTTCTTCTTCTGCTTCTTCTTCTTGTTTGCATTGTTTCGCTCACATTGTTTGTGTTTGATAACGTTCTATGCGCCTGTTGTTGTTGTTGCTAACATTTTTTGTGCCTTCGGCCGCGCGACATTTCTCACTTTTTTCCCACTTTGTCGCTCATTTCGTGCCTTTCACTTGTGGGCTACGCATTATTCGAGCGCATGGCCGCGACTATGAAACGATTGTAAAGACGATAAAGCCAAAGCCTTGCTTGCGTGCTTTGATTGTATACCTTTTTCGGAAAATTCATGTTCGTAATAAATGCGTGCGCGTTTGTGTGTGTATGTGTGTGTGCATGCGGGTGTCGATTTGTGGCTGCGTAAACAGTAAACTGAAAGGTGTGTGCAACAATGATTGCGATTTGTATTATCTGAAAACACTTGTCAATTGACGCGCAACGTGATCGGATGCAACACGACGAGTTACTCGTTTAAATTGTTTCACGCAAATTCTTCCGTTTTGTAATTGTTTCGCATACGACATGAAAGGATTGTGAGAGCTTACGGCAAAAAAAAAGTGATGAGTTGAATTGAATTTTGAGTATAAAAGAAGCTTAACAACAAGAATAATGTGCAATAAATTTTGAATTTCTAATGCTACAAATAAAGTTTGGAAAATTGTTGATTTTAAATTTAAAAATAAGTGCAATATTCAAACATAGTTTTTTAACAAACTAAACATTTAACTAAAAATTTTAAATAAATATATACAAAATTACAAACGGTGAGAGCAAAAGACATAAGTATTTTAAATAATTTTAAGGATTTTTTTTTAAGTTTTTTTTTTTTATTAAACAAAAAATTGAGTTGCCCCGTTTAAACCCATGATACAATAATTTAAAGGTATGTAGTTTCTCTCTTCGCAGTCGGCTTCACAGCTATTTGACATTAAACGCGTTTCGTCTTTCTCGTGTGCTATTTGAATAAATTAAAAAATCAATTAAAAAAATAAAAAAATTAAGATTTCTGCATTTTACATTTTATTTCAATGTAAAGAGGCAGATATGCCATTAATAATGGAAAAAGAATATCAGCCAAATGTTCGCCACGGCTACGTTTATAGTACTGTTCCTTTCTTATGAAATTTTCCATCACCAAATCGCAAAGTGGCTGCTGAATTCCATCTTTGAGGTCTTGAATCGACGTTGGCCTATTGGCGTAGAGCTTATCTTTCACGTGGTCCCAAAAGAAGAAATCGCAAGATCTAAATGGCCAATTGCCATCACCTCTTCAAGAGATAACCCTGCCCGGAAACTTTTCCTTTAAAACAACAATGGTTTCGTTGCTTGTGTGGCATGTGTGGCGTCGTCTTGTTGAAAGCAAACTTTGTCCAGATCAATACCACCCAATTCCGGACATAAATAATCATTAATCATAGCTCGATAGCGCAATCCATTCACCGTAACTTTTGCTCCAGCCTCATTTTCGAAAAAGTGAGGTCCAATCATCCCGCCGGACCATAAACCGCAACTAATATTTACACGTTAAGGATGGAGAGGCTTTTCAACAATAAATCTTGTGTTTTCCTTGCTCCAGATGACGTAGACATCGCGGTGGAAGTCGGTGGCATCAGACAAGGTGGTTTTTTGTGCCAACAGTTCTATTTGTTCCACCAATTTCGGTATTCGGTCCGAAAAGATGATTCACAACGTCCAAAAATGTTTTAGTTTTATGAACCGTCTCTGCCAGGTTTTCACCATTTTTATGGTGAACTTTAATAATTTCAGTGCTTTGTTGAAGCGTGTATCGTTCCATTTTGATTACTGGCGTAGTTTTTACTTGTCAAATGTCAAAAAATTATAACTTCAAAAGTGACATCTACCGGAATAGGAGGCTATTCAAAATAACACCTCTTTTTTAGTACAAAAACTCGTCCGCGTCTTCACCAGCCTGGAATGTAAAGAAGGTTTTAGTAAGATTTTTATTTGATTTATTCGAATCCAAACACCAATTTTTTCGAACAGCTCGATCTACTTATCGGAAGAATTACCTATTTCATTTGAAAGGATTTTCAACAACAAGATCTTCCTCAACAAACATTGTTTTTTGTCTCTCCGAAAATGTCCGGATTTGTGTTAAATAAACACCATTTGCGTGTAGTTTTGATTTTCTATTTTAATTGGAAGAGAAGTCAATCGAATGCCGGTTGAAGTTTATGGTGGTTCTGCGGCGACTGAAAAGTCATACAGAAAGTGATTTCGATGCTTTAAAAGTGGAGATTTTAGCGTCGAAGCGAAGCCCTCCGAAAATGTTTAAAGATGAGGATTTCGTAGCTTTACTGGATCAAGATCCATGTTAACCAAGTGAAACCATTCATGCGAAACGGTTTAATGATTGCATCGAGGACAGAGAGGACTAATTTTTTAGAGATCAAAATCGAGAATTACCAGAGAGATGGGCAACAGCAGTCACTTCCGACGGATAATAAATACTGATGATTAATAAATATTTGACATAAAGAAAAGATTGGAAACAGGTTTTCGAGTGAACATTAATGTATTCAGTTGTATATCAAAATGAAATATTGTACATCAGTGTACCTCTGCGGTTGGATGGTTCAAGAATTTACCCGCGGTTAGGCAACTCAAATTCATGTAGCTTTCGTGAGATTTTCAAGAATACGCTTTTCGCAAGTTTTAAAAATTTTCTAGTTATTGTGAAAAAGTTTTTTTTTTAAATTCGCAAAACTTACGATGAATGTTTGTATACATTCAAATTGGTGTACATTTACGCGAGAAATACTACGTGGTAAAGTCCTTGCATAAATTTAGGCGTTTAATTTACCTAGCAAATTTAAAGTTTGAAATTCTTCGTACCATTGGTCCCTTCTATTTGTTGCTTGGCGCCTGTTGGAAATACCAAGTGAAACCAGTAGTATTCTTATCCATCTAGATTACATGACCTAGCCACCGAAACCACTGTCCTTTGATTCGTTGAACTATGTTAATGTCACCGTATAACTCGAACAGCTCATCATTCCATCGTCTGCGGTCCACAGTACCATAAATCTTGCTCAAAACTTTTCTCTCGAACTTGTGGAGTTTGGTTTTGGTTGGTTGAGAGAGGTCTTTACTTTTCGGCCGCCGAAGTAGTGGCAAGAGTGACTCTGTAATGGTTTTCAGGGTTGAAATTGTTATTCATGTTAATGCTGGACCCTAAATAGATAGCTTTTAATTCATGCCAGAAACACACTCGGAATTTTTGACATTCCATGCCGAGGGCCGATTGTAATTAGAAAATTCTATTTTGGCTGTTGGTCGAACCAGGCCTCGAACGCTGACCTTTCGAATGACAGTGCGAAATGCTAACTACTCAGCCATTACTATATAATTATTAGGTCAAATTACAAGTCATCCATTATTTTCGCATTAAATTGAAGACTTTATTTAACATAGTGAGAGTCATATACGGTGGATATTTGCTAGATAACTTTTGCCATTTTGAAGGTAATGCTATTATACCTCTCTCATAGAAATCCATTAGGACAATTGATTTTCATAGGCTTTGATTGAGGCCAATTCATTACCAGTCATATCATTCACCATTTGTAGGAACAGTTGATAATCATTTGGTGCGACTATAAGACTATAAGATGAATGCATAAGAACCTCCCAAACAAGCTCTCTGAGCTTTTGACGAGTCGCTATGGATGTGTGTGGTCTGGCGTTGTCCTGATTGTTCTCCTGTTGGCTAAAGCTGGGCGCTTCTAGGTTGCTTCTCTTTAACTCATGTGACAACCTTATATCGATCTTCTTTGTGTATCCAATCTTTTTCCAATAGTTCCAAATAGCTTTTTTTTGCAATGTTTAACTTCCGCACAATCGAAATTGTAATCTCTTCCACGCCGTGGAGCGTCTTTAAACCGAAATTGTGAATGATTGACTGCAACGCTATTCACATTTCCAGCTGTCTGACTTCTGTTTACGCCTTTATCGAAGAAAACTTGATATGTATATTTCTCGTTAAGTTTATAGCTGCCACGGACTCGAAACCTGACTACATCAAAACTTAATATTCATAAGATTATGTTTTCTAAGTTTGGGTCCCACCTTGGCAGGGAATCTCAATTTTTATTAACACAGGAACACAGGAACAAAATCCATCAGCCCTTTTGAGGCTTAAAATTTGGGTTCCCTCAATTTGTAGGAAAAATTTAATTTAATTTTTCACCGACACAATCACAACTTTTTTCTACTATACAGTAAACAATTTATTCTTTAAAAGAGAAATACCGTTACCATTTTTGTTTTGGAAGTGCCAATCAAATCAAATAATCATTTTAAGGATATGCAAATTGATAATTAAGTTGAAAATCCCAACTCTACCATTTTTAAATTATTATTATTTTCGCTTTTAATTATGCTAAATTGTAGTGTACTTTCAGGCGCTCGGAAAACCGCTAAAAATTTGTTTCAATTCGGTTGAATTAGATACCATACACGTTTTGGTAACTGCGAAACACACCAATAAGAAAAACAATTGTAATATTAAAGTGGCGTTCGGAAAACACGTTGAAAATGACGACCGTCTCCAACAAAATGCAACAACAACAACAACAACAACAACAACAACAGCAAAGGCAGCCATCACCCTATCGGCCATATTTTCACAACGGCAGCGGCGGCGGCGGTGGTGGGGGACACAGTAGTCGCAGTAGCAGTGAAGTTAGCAGTGGTGGAGAGTCGCCACCGCAATTAACTGGATCGGATGCGCTCAACATGACGATGGCGGCAACTAACGCGACAACGGCATTGTCACACAAGCGTCATCATCAACAAAATCACCACCAGCACCAGCACCGTCACCACCAGCACCCCAACCAACAGCAACAACAACAGCAAAGTATGTTAGTCAGCTCCTCATTAGCAGTCGCCAATATAGCGTTCAATACGCAACAACAACAACAACACACGGCAGGACAACAGCAATCTAGCCAGCAGCAGCAACAGCAACAACACCCACCACATCAGACACATCAGTCGCATCAGTCAAACCATCACAATCATCACCAACAACAGAACGACCACATTAAGCGGCCAATGAACGCATTCATGGTTTGGTCACGCGGACAGCGACGCAAAATGTCACAGGATAATCCAAAAATGCACAATTCAGAGATTTCAAAACGTTTGGGCGCTGAGTGGAAATTACTTACCGAGGGACAAAAGCGGCCATTCATCGACGAGGCAAAACGTTTACGGTGAGTCTCACATAAATGATAGACAAACATTACTCGAGTATATATACATATATATATATATATATGCACTCATATTTTAGGAGGAGGGGAACCTACAAATTTCTATCGATATGTATGAACATACATATATACCATATATGTGCCCTTTTATACCCAAACATTTTGTAGCGCAGGAAAGTAGGTTGATGTTGTTGATAAAGCGTTGATGCGAATTTTGATTTGGTGCTGCTTAACGGGGTATACGCATTAAACAACGGCAGCTATTGTTCCATTCCACCCACAGTGACCAAACTATATTTGACTTGTTAACAACGGTTAGACACAAATGTTTTAAAGCGCTCAGTTTATTCGCGTACCTACAAATATTCATGTACATATATGTATGTATGTGTGCATATGTGATTAATTTAGCTAGCTCTGCGTCTAAAATAAATATTTCCCATGAAGTGGAAATACTGAAATGTTATTATTGCCCATTAACACTTTAAATATAAGTTTATTATTTGTTTAATAATTATTTATTATTTTGTGATATATATCTCAGTTATTTTTTCTAAAGTTGTGACCCCTTTTAGTCAAACTGAAGAGTTGGAACTTTTTAAATTATTTCTTTTAGATAGGTTCGGGTTTGAGATCTGCTAAATGATTAATAGGAAAATTTTTATACGGAAAACCATATAATTAAAGTCATTAATAATCGTAGACTCTATTTTTGGAATATTTTTGTTTTGTTCGATTTTTTCTCAAAATAATGGCACTACTAAACGCACACCAGAATCTGAAACTTTTAATTGCTAAAACACTAAGAAAAAACACATGGCTTGAATTCGAAAATTATATTCGAATTTCCCAAAAATAGATTCTTCGAAAGTAGCGGAAAATTATGAATCAAATTTGTACCTGCTTTCAAGCCGCCAACACTAAAAAGCATCGAGATAAATCTTTCTATCGAGGTCAAATAACTAAAGGTATAACCTTAGATACAAGTTTTTCCAATAAGAGTTGTTATTTTGATATTCAAAGAAAAATGGCATTTTTTGAGATAGATGATCGAAAGTTTCTTTCAATGTTAAGTGGAAGATATGCCATTAATAATGGAAAAGGAAGATCAGTCTTTTTTATGAACTTTCCCATCACCAAATCGCAAAGTGGCTGCTGTATGCCCCCAATAGCTTTAAGAATTCCATCTTTAAGGTCTTGAATTGACATTGGCCAAAGCAAGAAGTCGCAAGGTGTTATATCACAAGATCTCGGTGGCCAATTGCAATCACCTCTTCGAGAGATAACACGGTCCGGAAACTTTTCCCTTAAAAGATCGATGGTTTCGTTGCTTGTGTCACACATAATGTCGTCTTGTTGAAAGTAAACGTTGTCCACATTATTGCTATCCAATTCCTAGCCTAAAAGATCATTAATCATCTCGCGATAGCGGAATCCATCCACCATAACTGTTGCTCCAGCCCCATTTTCGAAAAAGTGAGGTTCAATGACCCCGACGGACCATAATGAGGATGGAGAGGCTTTTGAACAATAAATCTTTAGCTTACCAAGCCCTTCAGTTTCCAAAGTAACGTTTTTACAGAAAAACACCACAACAGTGTGGGGGAGAACTCATCTTTCTAAAGAAAATTCATCTCGACTGATGAGGCCCATTTTCAGCTCGATGTCTACGTTAATAAGTAAAACTGTCCTATCTGGGGCTCGGAAAAACTAAGATTTATTGTTGGGAAGCCTCTCCATCCTCATCAGTTTGTTGCGGTTTATGGTCCGTCGGGGTCACAGGACCTTTCTTTTTCTAAAATGAATGGATTGCGGTATCGGGAGATGATGAAAAACCCATTACATATGTAACGCACGGAATTTTCAGATGGTTCTAATAAGATTTTTATTCGGTGCATACGTCATATGTAGAACACCTCTCTAAGTTTCAGATCTCTACATTTTATGGTTTAGACTGTGGGTTGATCCATCAATCATTCAGGACAAATACTTTTATATACATATTTAGATATAGATCATCACTTTTGAAATTGTTTTGGTTTCTTACTGCCACCAATCTTAAATGACAATACAAAAAAAGTGCAAATTGCTGAAATTTTTTGGCAAGAGTTCGAATAAAAATTTAGAATAATGATCTTATTTCACGTCTCTTTGGTCTCCTTACTGTCTGCGGGGTCTAAACTGCTTATTCAGTGTGGAGGGGATTTTTATGTCATGTTGAGAATCGTTTGCCATGAACTAATTATTTCACCCAAAACACTTGTGTATGGAAATTTTCAATTTGATTAAGTAAACATTAAAGTCGTTACTACCACTCGAAATACCCTAACCTCAATTGCAGTTAGATCTTATCATGCCACCCTAACACTAGCGTCCATTTGCTCTATGCATAAAGCCCTGGCATACCTGACGCAACTGTGGCATTTCAACTGTCATTAGTACAATTTTAATATTATAATTAATTATATATGTACATTATGTTTATTAATAATAAATATTTGCCTGCGATCATCAGTTGTCATCAGGGGTTGACGTGAATCGAAGAAGAAGTTTTGTTACCCACACACATGAGGGTATCTATCTCTTCAACAGGCTGAACTATCAGATGCCACGATCAGCTTTAAAAACAAATTCGACAAATTCGTTTAGTCGCTTTTGAATATTGATGACACCATTTTTTGACATTATCACTTCATTTCGTTTGCATATGATAAAATTACCTTACATAAAATATTTACTATTTATCTATTCTTCTTGTTAGAAAAGCACTTGTGTATGTATGTTTAATAGATGTGTGCCTTGACAGACACTTTTAATTTAATTAAAAAAATGCAAATTGTCGCAATTGCGCAAACGTTTTCTTTTTTTAAGTTTTTAAGTTGCTGAAATGCATACATATATATGTACAATGTATGTAATGATTGATTTTGAAAGAAAACAATCAGTTAAATTTTACGAATTTTATAATTGATGGCTTGAATAAAATTGATTCTTTTGGAAATTAATAAAGCTTTGACGCGAATGGAAACAAAATACATTCACACATACATACATATAGTTACTATATAAAAACATTCATATATGATTAAAGTTGAATAAATTATAACAATTCGGTTGACATTTCATTTCCTTGTTCCATTTCCAATCCATTATATATATTTAGATATTGTTAAACATTTGAATGAGTATTTAAAGTGTGTTATTCATTAATTATTGCATTATGAAATCTGTACAATCCATTTTGCTGTTTCGAAAATTAACGTAAAATGTTTCACGAAACTCCTTTTTATTTTAAAGGCATTATATGTATGTATATGAAACACTACCTCGTTCAAGTGAGTTTTTTCAAACTTTAATCCGTTTGAGGTAATTTTCGACCACTTTTTGGCACATACTATATACATACCTATATATTTCTTCATATGGATATTTCAATATAATGGAATGCGGTAAATTAATTTAGAATCTTTTGTTGAAATTTAATATTCAAAAGTCAGAGACATTTTCTACCTTTATTAATATTTCAGCAGTTCTCATCCAAGTACTCGTATTTGTTCAGCATGTGTTTGTTTATTTGTTTAGGTACTTTGTATTTGTGAACTTTTCAAATAAAAAATCAATATTTGTGAAACCCAAAGTATAAAAAATTAAGAAAATTAGGACACAATTAAACTAACTCAATGAAAAAAAAATAAAATAAAAATAAATAAATAAAATAAAAAATTAAAAAATAAAAAACTGAATATATTTTATTCGAATATCAACAGGCTGAGTGCATAGCCCCTGTAGGGAAAAATACTAGCTTTTAATTAGAATCCAACTGGCTTACATTTTTGTGGAAAGTGGGCTCTGTTTTCCTTACTTTCCGGTGTATCAGCTTTGAACTATCATAGTTGTGGTGTTGCGTCTTGATGTTTTTGCAACAAATGGAGGTATCTATAGTTTATACTAAGCCGCCTCCGAAAGGCTGATGGTTTTTTTATGAGAAGCTTTTATATCATGTCAGAAATACACTCGGAGTGGTTGACATTCCCTGCCGAGGGGCGACCATAATTAGAAAATTTAACTTAATCTTTTATGTAAATGAGTTTTCTATAACTTCTGACCTTCCGAATAGCAATACGCAATGCTAACCACTCGGCTACCGCTGCCGCTAGGTTGTATACCAGTTCGTTTAGAAGCCTGGGAATTTCTCATCCACCAAAAAAAAAAAAATAAAAAGCAGTTTCCTTGCAGCTAGATTCGAACCGCGAACCTCGCACATAGTACAGTGATGATCTCTAACCACTAAGTCATCGTTCCACAAAGGTTATTAGGAAATGAAATTCAGCGGTGGCGTGTTAGATATAACAATAACAAACGGTGGTATGATTTCGTCATCAAAATACTAGTATTTAACTAGTGTTTCTGCATACTAGTCTACCTTCTCCCTGCAGGGATCTTATGAATGATACACCTACAAATGTATGTGTGTATTTATGTACACATATGTAATACTCCAATTCCATTACACAGTCAATATCCGAACCCGAAAGGTCGACCAATGGCATTTGTCCAGCGACGATCCGTCAAACTTGCTGAGATTAGCGACTTTGCATAGTTGATATTCGTACGAACATGTCTCAGAGGAGATTTCGAGCATATCAAACTCGTCGTGACGGGTAAATATAAATAAATATATATATGAGTATATAATAATTTCATTTGCAAACAAGGAAACGCATTGTTTGTTTTGTTCGTGCTGTCATTACGTATATTGGTTGCCATTATGCGATCGAAAGGTGTTTTGTGTTTTGTGTTTTGTTTTATTTGACAGAGTGCGGCACAATACCTGGCCGAGGTGTTATCGATGAATAGATAAGCACATACATATATCAATTTAAGAAAAGAACAAAACGCCAAAGATTCTCTGGAGTATAATAATAATTGTTTGTATGCACATACATACATACATACATACATACATACATATGTATTTATTTATGTTATGATTATGTGAAAATTTATTATATATGGTAGATATGTTTATACACATGTACTCGTAAATGTGTAGATGATTGCAGGAGAAATGCTATCAACGAAGTGGGTATTAAGGAATTATCAGGCAAGAATGGCAGTAATTGTTTGAACTATAATTGGTGCTATTATCAATTGACAAATGAATGGAAGGGAGAATAATGAACACACCGTGCCGAGTGGAGTCGAGTTGAGTGAAGCTAACAATTGTTGATTGTTGTACACGCTGCAACAATGAAAAACTTTTGATTTTTATAAGCACCTAACTTTCAATTGTTGTTTATACGTGTACATACCTACTTACATATGTATGTACAAGAATGGTTATGTCTTTACATATGTATGTAGGTACGAGTACATACGAGGCTCGCTCATTTTACCCGTATTAAGCACGAATATTATTTATAAATTATGGTTTCAAATGGTAAAAAGTTACCGCTTCAAAAGCGACATCACCGGAATAGCAGGCTATTCAAAATAAGAGCTCTTATTGGAAAATCCTTTACAATCGGAGGGTTGACATTCCCTGTCGAGGGACGAGCGCAATTAGAAAAATTAATTTTGAATGTTAACTGAACCAGCACTCAAAAGAGAGAGCTATTTCTAGTGGAGCAACTCCGACATATTCCGTTTAAGGGTTCACTAAAGTCTTTCTACAGCATCTGTTCACCTGAGGTGCTGCTGCGAGCAGACGTCGGTCTTGGGGCAAGCGTCTCCCTATACAAATGTGTCCTAATTCACCCACCCACTCCCTAAGAAATCCAATAAATGATAGGGTACAATCTTTTACAAGAGAGTGAAATTATTGCTGGGGTATGGCGAAGAGATTAATAACAGTATTGATATCAACAACCGCACTGTTAGTTCTGCTTTCTTCGGGCTGGAGAAGGAAGCAAAGCGTATAGATCTGCTAGTGAAATATCGTGAAATTTGTCATTAAAGAAACTACCATCCCATTTCTGTCTTGGTACCCACGTCACTGTTGAAAATCACTACTTTGAAATTAGAGATAATTTCGGTAATTCTGGAGTCAGCAGGAACACCAACATAAGATGCAACCTTGAAATCAAACACAGAATCCTTCTTGCAAAAAGGCGCTGATTTGAACTGAGAAGGAAAGTCCTCTTGACAAACAAAGACCAAACTCTATGAGCAGAAGCGCGGACGATGAGGAAATTTGATAAGTCGGCGCCTAGAGTTTTCCAAAGGGCAACGACACTTGGGTTTTGGAAGTCTTCGACGCAATACCCGCCGCTGGATGCCGAAGATGATTAAGGCTTTCCCTTAGTTGGAAAGATTAGGTGGAGATGGGCCTGCCTTCATATAGTATCTCCAATTAGAGCCATGGGGCATAAAAAAGAAAGAATGGGTCGCGTGTATAGACAACTCTGTGTACTTATTGATCAATACTCGTATGGATATGTGTACAATATATATTTTTAAACAGTAAACTAAAGCATATGTACATACATATGTACTTACGTGCTCTTCTGTAGGTAAGCGATTGTACTGACTTGACAGTTCATTGCTTTTGGAAAGGTTAATGCCGAGCCAATATATTTTATTGATAAGACGGAGCTCATTTTGTATACTAGTAATACGTGTGTATATGCATGTTTATATGTATTGCATATCATATCCAATAAAACATATAATGCCGCCAATTTCCGTTGTCTCCCCCACAGCGTATTTGAAGTTTCATTTTTAATCATTTGTTACCCTTTCCCCTCTTTCCTCTTGCAGTGCGCTACACATGAAAGAACATCCAGATTATAAATACCGTCCGCGTCGTAAGCCAAAAACACTCAACAAATCCCCAGTGCCTGGCTCTGCCACAAATGGCTCAACGAAGGAGTCCCAACATCTCGGAGCATCAGCCGCCGCTGCTGCAGCTGCAGCTGCTGCTGTCGCCGTAGCCGTACAACATCCACATCATGCCCATTTACACCAACAGCATTCGCCCACCAGTCATCATCACATTGCCGCGGCGGCCAAGTATGGCTTTGGTGCAACACCGCTAGAGTTGACTTTGAATATGCCAACAAGACATTTGCCGGGCACTTTTCCAACAGCGACGGCACTAACGCATTACCCACTCGATCCGACCATAGCACTGGATCTGCAGGCTCGTCTGCAAGCCATGTATGCCGGCACTCTCTATCATCCCTGGCGCTATTTTGGCTGTCCACCGCTTATAAGTCCCGAGACACCGCCTTCGCCGCCCAGCAGCAATGGTACCGGTAGCATTGCCTCCTCCTATGGCTGTGGCATTAAATCGGCCAAATCGTCACCCACACTGCCACTGTCGACGAACACACAAGCGCCGCCGAATATCATTTGACCAACTCCTTTAAGGTTTGGCGGGAATTCTGTGAGCAATGCCACCATTGCGGTGATGGCGGAACCGGCTATGTAGGCTGTGGGCGCTAATTGTATAAAAAATGTTAGCATAATCATTTAAATTGTGTTCTGATTGAGTATACTGTATTATATGTATGTATGTATGTATGTATTTTTGTATGTATTAATTGCAATTATTCTAAATAATTTAGCGCTGAGAAAGTGTGGTCAATTTTATCCAAAGCAGTTACCAGAATCCTTTTAAACAATACATATTACAATATGTATGCATGTAAATACGAGTATATGTATATTTATGTATGTATAATTGTGTTTGTATATAAGTTATTTTATTTGAAAAAACAAAAAATTTGTATAAAATTATTTTTTAAACTTAATTTTTCTGAGAAAAATTTGTAAAATGGATATCTTCAGTATATACGTATAGGTATGTACACATACATATGTACACACACAGTTCTATAAATGCTGCATAAATCACTTTAAAATTCAGCTAAGTGAAAATTTGTTAATTTCATTAATTTTATTTACATTTTTATAATTATTATTTCCAAAAAAAAAAATTATTATAACATTATGTTAGCTAAAATCTATTTTCCATTAAAATACTTAAATAAAAAAATTTTATTTGTAAAATAAAACTCTTAGATCAAGTAAAATATTTAAGCTAAATAAAATACAAGAAATCAATAATAATTCTATTTTATTTATCTACGGAAATTGGAGACGAAAATTAACAAAATAATGGAAGAATTCGGACTAATCTTTAGGAATTAGAAAAATGAAGTTTAGGTTTGAAAAATATTGGTATAGAAATAGTTAGAATTATCCGTTTTAAGTCAGATACTGTTTTGCTTGATAACTTTTTTGCCATTTTGAAGGTAATGCCATTATGCCTCTCTCGTAGTAACTCTTGTTCTCGAATTCCACACTCTTCTCTCGAGGCCAATTTTTCACCAGCCAAATCATTTGCCATAGACAGGAACGGATGGTAATCACTTGGTGCGAGGTCCGTACTATAAGTTGGATGCATAAGAGTCTCCCAACTAAGCTCTCGAAGTATCTGGCGAGTCACTATCGATGTGTGTGTTCTGGCGTTGTTCTGATGAGACACAATTTCTCTTTTGTTGGCCAAAGGTGTGCACTTCTGGGCGATTACTTCCTACAGACGGTCCAATCGCTAAGAGTACAGGTTCAAATAAAAAGTTTGGAAGCTTATTTTCCGCGAGACGAAGTTCGGTTATGATTCCAAGTGTATTAAGAATAATAAAGTGTATGAGATTCATTTTGAACAAAATTTCGAAAAAAAAATCTGGGCTACATGGAGGACATACCACCCGTTAACTTTTGACGAATTACGATGGAACATTTATACTTTTGCGATTGGCTGGTTCAGGACATCTTTCCCCTAATTACTTCGAATAAAATTGGTAATTTTTGAGGACAGTAGGTATTCAAATAAAGAGTTTGACCTTCAGCATGGTAGATCAACTATTGATAATGACGTTCATAAATCTTGGAATACAAACGATCGTAACACCCCACCTCCGCCTTCAACAGCACGAAAGGGTACTTCATCTATGCCCCTATGTCTGCGATTGCGCAAGCCAGCACTAAGTATGACCTAAAGCTCAACAATTCTTCAGACTTCTTTAATGCAACGTTGAAGAAAACGATAAGAGCATGAGCTTTTAAGCAAGAAATCTCGTCTCAGTCTGGTTAGCTAAGTACTACTTCATAACCCGACAATAAAACCAATAAAAAGGTATGGAACCGAGCTTTGGGATACAACGCGATAAATATTGAGAGACAAAGCAGCCTTTTGGAGACCAACATTGAGCCTGCTGGCCATTCTTGCTATTGGACTATTATGTTTTGAATCATTTATAAGATTTTGAAAAAATTTTAATAAAAAGAAAGCCGTTGACTTCATTGACCTCAACAACCACACCGTTACATCTGCTTTCTCTAGACTGGATAAGGAAATAAATGAGTGTCGTCCAGCAAACACTTGAATTCGGGATCCCAGCTCAATTATGTTGAAACACACGATCTACAGAGCCAACTCTGATCACCAAAACGAAAGAATATCCGAGCTGGAAATATCTCATGCAGTTTTTGAAGTTTTTCATGTGGTATGTACGACCGTCTTGTTGAATCGCCCAGAATTGTGTTTCACCCGGACAACGGCAGACATCGATATTGACTCACCAGAAGCCAGAAGAGAGCTTACTTCGGCGATTCTTATCCAGCTTGTGAGCTCAAGCAAAATGAGATTTTTGAAAGAAAAATTATAAATGAAACCTCCAAGCCTATCATGGTACAACAATAACACGCCACACCACACTTCAAACCCTTTATACAGCAGCGAACACTTCCGTAAAAAATTAAAAAAAAAATTTAAATTTATTTAAAGTTTTTAATATTTATTTCATAAAGTCACATTACATATCATATGCTTGGAACAAAAAAAAGCAAAGTAGAAAAAAACGAAGTCTAAGCAACCTCGCTGCCAACAATTGTTGTACAAGTAGCATTCACGCCTGATTAATTACAACACTTGCTTACCGCTGACAACAACACGAGCTCGAACATATTTATTAAGCTTCTACTGTCTGTTGGCGAGACTTTGAATACGGCAGCTGTCAAATCAGTGTTGCCAATTGTACGGAGATAACAAATTAAGAAGGCAGCGTAAATAAACAACCCCCCAAATAAAATACAATAAAACTTTTGCTACCCTTGCAGATGTTCCACGCTTGCGTAAGTTTGTGTGTTTGTGTGTGTTTGTGTGTGTGTGTGTGTGGCATGTAGTATGAATACAAATGAGTGCCGGGTTTTGTGGAAAAATGAAAAATCACAACATTGTTTGTTGATGCGTTGATTATTAGGTTAAATTGCAGCAGAAGACAGACTAAAAAGGGGATAAACGCCGCCTGTTGCGGGCGATGCGGGCTTTTTCTGTGCATAAGCGTAAGCATAAGCATAACCATAAGCATGGGTATTGGCGTGGGCGTGGGCGCGTAACAAATTGAATATAAACGCCCACTTATGTGCGCACTCGCCTGTGGAATTATGAAGCGAGTGATTGTGCTGTTGTTGTTTTTTCTTTTTTCTAACACAAAATATTGCCGAATGCCAGGGGAAAGGGGTGTGGGAAGGTGTGTGAGGTGACAAGTGTAGTGAATTCATTGGCATTTGTTTTGGTAGTAATTTCAGATCCGAATCGGAAATGCTTAAATATGGAAACAAAAGACAATAAACTATTCGCATAGAAGACGAAATCCTTTCTGAATTTGAGTTTTTGTTTAGCCAAGAAAGGGGATGTGTTATTCATTGTCAAAGGTTTATTTATCAAGTGATAATAAATTCATTCATATATTTATGAGTACATGTACTACATACGAGTATATTATGTATAGCTATATTTAGGTGTTTACTATTTCTATGTTTAATTACTATTAGATAATTAGACATTTTAATTATGAAAGTTGATTGTAAAATGGCTGAAGAAGTATGATAAAGACCAGGAATAATCTTCAATTGTTAATGTGTAAATATAGATTCAGTGAAAGTGTGTACATTTGAAAGCGAGAAAAGTGATAAAAGTGAAATTAAATACGAGTTGCTTTATTTTTTGCTATGAAGAACTTTCTGAAAGCTTCACTTAGCAAGAGGTAACAGGGTCTTTATGCCTTTGAGAAACTGAGCTGAAGTTTATTTTAGGTTCGACTGATCAATTGATATTTAAATTATCTTTCAAATATTCCAGGAACTGCCTAATGTTTGAACGTCAAAAACATACATATAGAGGAACGGTCAGTGCGTGATACTGTTTATATCAGGTCAATGGTCGTAGAAATGTAGTATATTTCTTGTTCCTGAAAGCATTAGAAAAAACCAATTAATCTGAATGTATATAGAAAGGGTGATCAATTTCGAGGTTCCCTTCTTTGTTGTAGAAAAAAATACAGAAAATTCAAATTTAATGGGGAATGTTTATTATCATTCGAAAGAACATTCTTCATGGTTCATCCGTTGAGCCCAATTTTCGATGAATCTGGCGAATGATACGCGCGACGTTTTGCTCCAAAGCCTGAATCGAAGCGAGATTGTCCACATAGACTTCTAGGACTAGGAGGAGTTGAAAGAGCGGATCAAATGGTTGGTTTAGGTGAACTAAATCCAAAATCAAAAAATGGTGGAGGAAAGTGTGAAAGAAGAATAAAAGACGTGCACGTCGCTTATGAACAACTGAAAATTCTGCTACTGTAGCCCAAAGCGTTGAAGAAAAAACTGGTTTGACCATTCCTCGCTGTTCTTTGAAATTGGGCATTCCACAACGTCATTACTACGTAGTTTTCATAAATACTTGGGTTTTAAGGTTTATAAAGTTCAGTTAACACAAGAACTCAAGCCGGCCGATCATCAGCAACGTCGAGTCTTTGCTGATTGGTCCCTTGAAATCCATGAAAATGATCCAGAATTTCATAAAAAAATCATCTTGACTGCTGAGGCTCATTTCCACCTCGATGGCTTCGTCAATAAGCAAAACTGTCGCATCCGGGACTCGGAAAACCCAAGATTTATTGTTGAAAAGCCTCTCCATCCCCAACGTGTAACTGTTTGTTGCAGTTCATGGTTCGGCGGTGTCATTGGACTTTACTTTTTCTAAAATAAAGCTGGAGCAACAGTTATGGTGAATGGATTCCACTATCGAGAGATAATTATGTTGATCTGGACAACGTTTGCTTTCAACGAAATGACGCTACGTGCCACACAAGTGGTGAAACCATCGATCTTTTAAGGGAAAAGTTTCCGGACCGTGTTATGTCTCGAAGAGATGATCGCAATTGACCACCGAGATCTTGTGATTTAACACCTTCCTTTGGGGCCATGTGAGAGATGAGGTCTAGGCCAACAGGCCAACGTCAATTCAAGACTTTAACGATGGAATTCATGAAGCTATTGATGGCATACAGCAGCCACTTTGCGATTTGGTGTTGGAAAATTTCATAAAGAGAATACGGTCCTGTAAGCATAGCCGTGTAGTCCAAATAATTATTTTAAAGTTCTTACGGCGAAAATTCCTAAAGCATGTGAACTTGAAGAAGTCGTAGGACGTTCCAGAGAAATATAACGCAGAAGAAGTCAGTATTGCCTAATCGAAGAATTACCTTGAAGGGTGTTGTTGAGGACCTTACCCTAAGGATTTAAATAGCACTATCCGATTTTTACTAGACGAGTCGCTGGGAGATTCAAACCTTAAACAAGCCAAAATTTGCGCTTTCTTATTTACATACATACCCTTCGCACACCCACGCACATACACCTCCATCAATTGGCACAAAACGCAATCAATTGCTCAAAGGGGTGGGGGCGGGGGGGTTGTTTTTCCACGTTCAGTTTTGTATAAACTAATTTCAATAGCATACGCCCCTGCGGCCGCTATTCTTCTCACACAATAAAACGATATAAAAGAAAATACATAAAAAAGAATCAAAATTAAATTCATGACCCTCTTTATTTGTTTTTCATACACTTTGCAAAGACAGCAAGAAAGCAAAAAAAAAAAAAACAAAAAAACAACGAAAATAAAAAAGCCAATAGACAAAACTCGGACCACACACTCCTCTGCCCAAAGTGAATAGAAGTCAGAAAAACAATGTGGCTTGACACCAGCCAACTAGCCAACCAGCCAACCAGCCAGGCAGTTGTGCATAAACCATAAACACCGTTACACACGCTGTGCTGTGCTGTGTGGTGAACAAAAGTCATCAGAATGTCAAACGAAGCGCATAAAAAACAAAGTGAGACAACTGCGAGAAACTGGCAATAGTCGAACTGATAAGACGCAGGCAAGTGCCACCCTAAATCTAGACTCACGCCCGAAAGTATGCTACGGCAACACGCTCGCACGCTCACACACTATCATCATTATCATCTTCTGGTTATTATTTGTTTTTGTTGTTCAACTTGGTTATTCGTAATGGCAACAGTATTTTTCATGGAATTGTGGAATTGGTTTTGGATCTTTTTAGAGGTGCCCACTAGGAAATTAAATGCCTAAGTCCTCAGCATAAGATTGGTAAATTATGTACATACATTCATACTTATATCTACTTATACTAAGTATGTACTTGTTTATTATAGAAATGCCTAGATGTACGCTGAAATTATGGGTTTTGTTGGCACTGTCTGCTTGTGCCTGCCTGCTGTGTGGCAAGGTCACTTTCTGCCTACCTTCTCCCCTTAACTCTCAAGGCACTACAACTCTATTATTTTTTTATTTTTACTGTTATATTTTTCTTTCTTCACACATTTTTTTTATATTAGTGACTTTGCAAACTTTCCCTTCTTCTCCCACGCTCTCGCAGACATTGCATTGTATGACCAAGTGCAAATATTTGTATATGCTATTGTCTTCTGGTCGTCAAAGTTTCTCTGTGTGTCTGTTT
The DNA here is from genome assembly GCA_037013455.1 of Ceratitis rosa. Lineage (NCBI taxonomy): Eukaryota > Metazoa > Arthropoda > Insecta > Diptera > Tephritidae > Ceratitis > Ceratitis rosa. Next base: position 1,704,218 of record JAWMAG010000041.1, read on the forward strand.
GTCTGTTTGTTTCGGCAATTCTTTGCGTTTAACCTCAAACAACAGTTCAATGCTTGGCGTGCAGAGTGGTCGTGGCTCATTTCATTGCTCAAATACTAAAAAAATATTTATACAATGAAGTTGACAACCTTTGCACCAGCGACCAGCCACCAGCCACCACCCTCAGTTCACACACTCCACGTTGACTTGAAATACTTGCGTATATACTTACATACATACTCGTACTATACTATAATATATAACCAGAGCCGTTTAATCAGTGGGTATGATGAATACGAGTATGTGATAATATTGGTGGGAGTTGAATTGAAATCATATGAATTTAGTTTCTTCTTGGCGAAATAGAAATAAAAAAGTATGTTATACACATAGATACATACATACATATGTATGTCAATACACAATAATAATTTTTTATTACAATATTTTGAAGATACCTCAAATAATCGAAGTTTCGGGCATCTGAAGATGATGAACGACTGTGATAAAGCTGATATGATGGTTGCTCCCTTAAAGAATGAGAAAATGTACGTTAAACGATGACCTTCCGACCAACGTATTCAAATACGATGGAGAAGAATTGAGAAAGTGCATGCATTAACTTCTTTGCAGGATAGAAACCAATTGGACACGATAATACCAGCAAGAACCGACTCGATTCATTTTTATACGGTTTGGTGAAAACTAAATAACAGAGTCGGTCGAGGAGTCTACTCAAGGGATCTTGGTATTTGCAAATCCAATCACTGAAGTGATTTGCAGGTAGCATTCCATGAGGCTGTCCATTGTCTCAACTCAGTGATGCTAGCAGAAAGTCGTATTCGTATTCTCTCGAATAGCCAGGCCGCATTAAGAGCCATTCCACTATCGCCATCGTGGAAGGGTTTGGACATGTCGCTCTCCACTTGTGCAATATGGCCAAAATGAAACAGAAGAAGGTCACGTGTCCTTATCGTGCTAAAAGGAAAGAAGATATATACAGTTTGGTGTTTTTATAGGACTTATTCAGGAGTTGCAGACAAGAAGAGCTGCCCAAAACCTTAAAGCGCCACATTTGCGATTGCTCCACATTTTGGAGAAGTAGGTTTAAGTTTCCAGGGTCGTCAACCTTTGGAGACTTAAGCGAAATAACGGGGGCTAAGATATGGCACACTCCACACATTGGTTTGATTAGCGGATGGGGGTCATTAGGACAGTGGTTTAACAATGGCTCCTCAATCTTTGAAACGCTGCTGCTGTTTTTATTTCAAAATACGAAAAGATGTCCATGCTCCGGAATACTATAGCCATACGAGTGATGTTCTAAAAGTTACAGTCGCAGCCCCACTGGCACTAAATAGCTCCATCTGGGCAAGCACTGAACGCCATTCACCAGGAGTCAGTCAACACCTCCAAAGACTCCCTTTCCGTGAATGGCGTACTAGAAGTAAAACCACCACCTATTGCAGACAACGAGCTCGAGCTGCCTCGAGAGACTCGCGTGACTCTGGCACAACACTAACCACCTCTTCACATGCCCTCTTAAGCTGACACATCTAACCAACCTTTCCCTTTTGTCCAATACCGTCGAAACAGCACTTTTCCTGGACCTGTCCTAAGAGGGGTTAGTGAACCGCTACTATAACAACAACAACAACAACTCCATCTGGGTTGCATTGAGAAGGTAGAAAATCATTATAAACATTCATGAACAACTCAAATGCCAAAGTACGGAGAAAATAAACCCCAAAACCTAAAAGGAAATTATTGGTTCCCAGTCACAGAAAAACAAAATTGAAAACTTCACGGACTCGACCATATTATATTGAAAATGTATGTATGAACAATGCAAAGAAATTTGTAAATACATACATATACATACAAACAGTGTTCAATTATATGTACATGTAGTACTTCTGTGACACTTTCCATTTACAAAAGGATATTGGAAGCAGTTAATCAATTGAAAAATTCAAGATACGGAAATTCGCAATAAATTCGCACTCTGGTAAATAATGCATATATTTATTAAATTTACATATATGAATATTTATCCATGCCAACATGTATGGTACATACGAGTATGTATAGTACATATCTATGCATGTTTATGTGTACTCGCACAATATATAAATCACAAAAAATGAATTTTTATTTTATCGCAAGGATAATATATCTATATGTATATGTATGTATGTATGTATGTATGTAAGTGGACTTACTACGAAGGTTATAAATTTTTTATATATAAATAGTATAATATATATATTTGCTTATATGCATTGAAGTTTAAGGAAATTGCCGCTTGAATATTGCAAATTCAGGATGATAATTCCTTATTTTTGCTTGAAAAGTAATCCATTTCGTCGTTTTAAAAGCACAGAGCTGTATTTTGATATCTATCAAATACAACTGTCAAACCAAACATGTTTTGTTTTGGTAAAAAGTAAGGCATTTATTAAAGTGGATCGCTTAAAAACAGGCCAACGTGTTAAAATTATTAAAACCTACAAAAATGGTGATTCAAGCCTAGGCCCTTCCGAGCTTTAAGATGAGATTATGGTGCACATAATGGCCGAAGTACTCAAGGCATTGGTGAATTATTTAAAAAATAAATTGTGAGACAGGTTCGGTTGCAGACATTGTAAGGTCTGTGCATCATCGTTTTGCTTGTTCCACCTTAGATATCGCAACTGTAAGTGAAAGTGTAGCCGAATTCCCGGATTTACACCTACAGCCATATAAAGTCCAGCTCAAGCAATAACTGAAGCCAGCTGACCAATCACAACGCTTGAACAACAAGCAGTGGACGGTGGTTTTTCCAACAAAATTTTCATCAGCTACGAGGCACATTTCTCACTCGGGGGATAATTAAGCAAAATTTTCGTACTTAAGGCCGAGAATCCTCACATTACTCAAAAATGGAAGAAACGTGATTACACCTACAAAAAAATCTCTTACTGTCTACTGCGCTATTTGGTCCGGAGGAATGATTGCCCTTATCGGGCAAACTTAGCTCTTAAGTACATTAATAAAATGACTGGACTTTAATTACTTGGCTTGCAAAGGGTTTTGATTGAACTCGAACCAACTAGTTTTTTATTTAGTTTTAAGATTTGTAAACTTACTCTTGGACTAAATTTATTATACCAGAATAAATAATAAATGAATTCCGTTGAAAAAAAAATATTGAAATTAACTCTTTGCTTAAATACACTGCTACACACAGTTGTAAAAGTGCAAAATTCCATTAAAAATTATAACAAATTTGCTTGGATGTCCTTAATAGTAACTACGATAAACACTTAATTCTCTTGGCATCGCTCTATTCACTCTATACCGTTATCACATTAAGCTCATGTAATAAATTTTAAAGCTAAATTCTTGAACATTTGTAAACGTTTTATCACTTTCCACAAAAGAGACATGAGCACACCATGAATTAAAAAAACCCCTCCAATTTATTCTTCCAAAAAAAAAAGTTGGCTGCGGGTTGACGCAAGTGCGCTGGGTGATGATGGTGCGGGTATTAAAGATAAAAGCTACAAACGAGTAGCAAATTAACGCAGTGTTACCCCACATTTTTTATTATTTTTTTACTTTGTGTCTTTCTAGGCTTAACCCAAGCACATGTGTGTGTGTACGATTGCGTAACAGGAAGCGAGGGGTGAGTGAGTATAAGAAAACGGAAACTTCCTCCAGCTTTGTGGTAGATAAACAAAAAAATCGCTCTTAGCAGCGACAAAATGCAGAAAAATCGCATTAAATCTTATTTTCATAAAACACACGCTCACGCACATACACGCTAGCCTACGCACGCCCAACATATCACACCAGATCTTATGCAGCAACGGAAGCCTGAGAAAATTCCATTTTTTTCTTTCTAATGTACAAACAACAAACCACCAGCCAAGCAACCAAACGAATGCTTTTCACTTCTTAAGCGCTCATAGAAGAATAAAACCGATTCTACATACTTAAGGAAGGCTAAAGTGGCAAAGGCAGTCGAGAGTGTGTTTATACCCAAGCGTGCATACATTCATACTCGTATGTATAAATACTCTTAATTCGTCCTTCAATACTCAACCACAGAAGTATTGCTGAAGAATGAGATTCAATTTGGGTAAGCAGAATGCAGAATATTGAGGGTGTGTCAACTAATTTTCGTGTGTGCTAAAGAATTCTGATGCTGTATATGTGTGTGTGTACATATTTTGGTGAGTTTAAGAACAGGGTCTGTATGCCTATGTATCATATACAATATATGTCGAATGTGCACATTTCGAGGAATGTTTGTTGTCCTTGTTAACTTCTGTCATTGATTTTGCACGATTGGATTTTCAATATTGAATAAAAACACTAAAAAATACATATATATTTTTTAAAATAAAAACAATTATTTTAATTTCGAAAAAATATAAGAATCGTAATTTTAATTAATTATAATATTATTTAAATTATTATATAACAAATTAGTATTAAAATATGTCCTGTGCAAGCACCACAAATTCTCTCATAAAAATCTCATTAAATCTAAAATAAGGTTAGGAATAATTCAGGCGAAAAATTGTTGTTATTATTATATTGTAATTTATCATTAAAATTGTAATAATACGCAAAGTAATTTCAATCAGAACTGTGCTTTCGCATCATTAGTTGAGAAAATTGTTGCATTTTTTTCTCATTTTTCACGTTGCAAGTTTTGTCCAATTTTCCACATTTCTTGATAATGGTCTTTTAAATTATTTATTTTCATCATAAACGTTATATAATACCATATAATATATACATACAACGTTACACAGACATATAAACTCAAACGACTCATGTCTACAGTAATAAATCGAAATATGATCAGCAAATGAAAGAAAGTGTTTTCTAGACTAGTTTTTTTTTTCTGTGTCAAAATAAAAGCAATTCGTTATTGATTAGTCCAAGCTGGTACTGCTAAGGCACGTCGAACTGCAATGGAAAGAAAAGAGACTGCCTACCTCTCAACCTTGCGATCGACCACAACATGTGCAGGATGGGATAGATACCGAGAGCTGACGAGGTAAGCAAATGAAGAAATAGGTCCAAAATGCGTGAGTATGAAGAGTATGAAGGGTGATGCTCGAAAATTCTTCGAAAATATATGGCGTCTTACAGAAGATGTCAAGACCAGAGTAAGCTTTTGTAGGATACAAAGAGATGATCTAGTAAGTGATGCACAGAGTATACTGAATTTATGGAGGGCTCATTTCTCCAGCCTGCTGAATGGCAGTGAAAACGAAACTCCAATCGATGACGATGGAAAAGACATTCCATTACATGACCATGAAGAAGTTCGAGTAGCAATCGTCCGCTTAAAGAACAACAAGGGGCAAACATGGCAGAGGAGAGCTGTCAAGGTGCATGCATCAGCTATTTTGCAGAATACGGTCGGACGAAAGCATGCCCCACGATTGGTACTTAAGTGTCCTCTGCCCAATCTATAAAAAAAGGCGACCTCGCAGTCTGCGCCATATATCGTGGAATCAACCTTCTTAACATCGCATATAAAGTCATCTCTATCGTTTTGTGTGAATTTTATCAGTGTGGCTTTGACCAGATATTCACCATGCGCCAAATTTTGGAAAAGACCCGTGAAAAGAGCATCGACACTTACCACCTCTTCGTCGATTTTAAAGCCGCCTTCGATAGCACAAATGGGAGCTGCCTTTACGCCGCTATGTCTGGATTTGGTATACCCGCAAAACTAGAGGAGGACCTCCACTTCGTTGGAAGGGTCAAGTGGAGAACGACCTGGTTGTATTTGGTATTTCCAATTGGCACCAAAAAGCGAAAAAAAGAAAGGAGTGGTTAGCATTGCGTGCTGCCGTTCTGAATGCCAGGGTTCAATCCTACACGTAGTTCGACGAACATCCAAAATTATAGACAATAAATTTTTCTAGTGCGAGAGTTCACTGTATTTGTTATTGCAATGAAATGCATTTGCCGGAGTAAATTGATTTGCAGTGAAATAAAAAATGATCAGCTTTATGTGTGTCTACACAGTGTGTACTCGTATGCAGAACAGGTACACATGTGCTCACAGTCACTGGTAAATGAACGAGTGTGCGTTGCAAGGGTATACCTAAACACATATATGGTACATACATATACACATAGATACGTACAGGTGCCTTTACTACATCACATACCGTTTAATAGAAAACTGCATGCAGAGATCCCTAATTGGTAATTTTTGCAACGAAGTTACATTTATTCATCGTGAGCATATTAAAAGCAAAGACGTTGGTGAATTTGAAAAGACGCTGGAAGACTTAATTCAACTCCCAGAACCTCTTTTATTGGAGGAAGACTTGGGTATGGATTCTAGTCGTTTACTTTTAGAAATAATTTCTTCTTCTTCTTCTTAATTGGCGTAGACTCAAATTACGTTCCTTCTTTTTAACGTTCTTCGGCAATTGAATGTACCAAGTAAGCCGAAGTCCTCTTTGCGGTGGAGTGGAGGTCTTCCTTTTCCTCTATTTCCACGATTATTACTACCTTGAATATCTTCAAAGCTGAAACGTTTTCACCCACACCGACAACATTACAACTAAGTCAACTAAGCTTACTCCCCATGCTGAGTTAGGAGGAAGAGGATGTTTAGGTAGAATTAGGGTAAGATGATGTTAAATTATAGCCTTGAATTTAATCATCGAGCCGTTTGGCTCATAAAGAAGTTCGGATGTGAACTCCATTGGAAAATATTAGAGGTGGTGCAGTATGATCACTCCTCTTTTAACCTGTTAAATGTATTAAGTGGGGCTGCTGGTGAAAAATTGGAGGTGGTTAGAGATGATCAATCCTCCTATGGTGGAAATCGTGCAAGATGACTATTCCATTGTTACGACGGGACTTTTTTTCAGTGCTGTGGCTCTACAAAAAGGATGGAGATGATGTGGGAGACAAGATCCAAATGAGTTAACTTTTTGTTTGGTAACAGGAAATATTTCGCCTTGTCCTCGGGTGCAAATCGTATCCATATAGGTTATATACGCCAGTCGTTGTATGCTCTTATATCTTGTACATTCTCAGGTTTGCTCCGCAGTGTGCTCTCCAGCAATAAATTAAGAAGTCACACGATAAGGAGTGAGTTCGACAGAAACCTTACTTGTATGAGTCCTTTCCGATCCCGACGTAGCATTTCTCCAGATCGCACTGCTGTATAAGTTTTGTGGGGATCTCAAGTTGACTTAGCTCCTTTAAAATCGACCAGAGGTATCGATATATTCCTCATAGCCTGATCAGTTCGTTGATTGTGGGCTTGTTATGGCTTTATATGTGATGCTAGGAAGGCTTAATTAACGATAATTGGGGCAGATTGTGGAGACCTCTTTCTGTGGATCGGGCAGAGCACATTTAGATTCTAATCGTCACGCATACAATTTGTTGTTCTTCATGCATACAATTGCCATTTGGACTACCTCATAGTCGACTTCACTACCCTTCAGAGGTGCTTATTAATGTTTGTACACCCTTCACATCACTGCTCACACATTTCTCCCACTATATTTTTCTAACCGAAAAGCTATAGTTTCTTTGGAGCAAGGACGAAGGGAACTTATAAAATGATCTCCTACAGTTGATGAGTGCTCTGAGCGAGCAGGAGAATAAGTCAAGCGGCTGCCCATTGTGAGTGCAGGTGCTCGACAACCAACCTTTCGTGTGTTTGTTTGGCAGACGTTTTTAACTACACTTAAATGGAGGCGTATCTGGGCTGTCACGAGATAGTCCGACTTATTGTAAGAACCTCAAGTCTGGGCACATCTAGAACACTACAGATTTGGTTCCATATATTATGTAGTGGCCATGGGATTTCAGTGTGCAGCTTTTATTTCATGTTCGAAATGAGCTCTTTGGGGTTGATCTTTCTCAACGAGGGCGTTTGAAAAATGCTTTTCCACAATTGTAGATGATTGTCTGGTCAAAATCTGAGTCCAACTCATCTCCTCCTACCACTTACCGAAGTCATATAAAAGTCATAATATCATTTCCCGTTCTTCAAAAGTATAATGAGTTCTTAATAAGCCAAGTGGTGGCAGCACAAGTGCAAATAAAAGCAAGGGAAAAGCACACAAATGCACTACAAATTGCTAGGAGCGACATGAAACCCTTACGACTTTTCCCAAAAATTTTCATACGCATGTACATACACGTACATATATATATATAGGTATGTATGCATAAATATATCGTATACTGTTAACAATAACATTTGACAATGCGGAGTTAATCCACGAAACCTTTTTGAATATTTTTGGCACGTGCGTTGCAATTATTTTATTACAATACGAACGTATACATATGTATACACGTATACGTTTGTGTGTGTACGTATGCCTGATGTTTATTTGTATTTTTTTGGTTTAAGTGCATGCCATTGTTGCTGCTGCTGCAACCCCTCGCCAGAGATCGTTGTTTTATTCATGTGGTCACAACAAAATCACCAGCACCGCTTAGCGTCCCGCCTTTTTATGCCACTTCTGACTAAATTAATAAAATAGAGAAACACTCGTACAAACATACATAAAAATGTATGAATGTGTGGATTTTACCTACGCTCTGGGTTATTTGATTTTATGGTTCGCGCCTTTGCAATTAGTTTGCGTGACATTTGAAATGTCACATCAGGAGTCGCCCACAACGCTGCAACACATCACTGTACCAATAACAACAACAATAACGCACACTTGCTCTTTCTCGTTATTATTTATTTGTGTGATTTTGTTATTTTCGGTTTTATTTGAATTTTATTGTTGGTTTGCTCTGTTGCTATTTTTGGTCTTTCAAGCGTTTGCTGGCGCTTCTAATTGTTTATTTGTTTGTTGTTGCTATTTGAATTGTTGTTGTTGTTGCTGATAAAGCGGTGCATCGGCCCGCCAGTAGCGATAACATTTGTAGCGCTCTGCTCAGAGCATAGTAGACAATAACCGCGCATACACGTACATACATACATACATATGTGCATATTTACCTATTAGAGATGCGAATATTTTCGGGAAATTGTAATCCCGAGATTTTGAGATATCTTTAAAACGCTGCATCGTAACAATAAACCTCAAGTTAATTGAAAAATTTCTATTAAACATTTGGAAATGTTAACATTGAAGCAGTTTTAACATAAATTTTATTTCATTTTTTCCCGAAAGGAAAAGTTGTCGTTAATGTTAAGTCGTTAACAGATAATGTTAAATCGCTAACAGATGATGTTAAACGGTAACATATGAAGTGTGCTGTTAAATTATAGTAGGCAGCCATTTTAAAATTAACGTTAACGATGAGCTTGTGCGGCTTAACATTAACAGCCCTATTCTCACTGTTACCGGTAACCCGTGAAACGCAGACTTTCCCTTTTCACATTACTTACATTAATCCTTGAAAGAAATAATTAATACATAAAACAGTAAGCAGTAAAGGAAAAAACGTGTAAAACCAACCAATGGTGGTGTTTTTATTCATAATTTTTATATCTTGATTTATCGTTTGAAGGAAAGGGTTCTGAAGCTATTGAATTCATCTGTCTTCAATTTACGTTTCTTCATTGCCTTTGTTCGACCGCCGCGATAGCCTAGAAGTTAGCATTGCATACTGACATTCGGAAGGTCAGGGTCAGAGACCTCTTTCGACCAACATCTAAAATTTACAGAAAATTTGTTGAAATAAAAAATTTGGTTAAGTTTTCTCGGGATTTGCATCCCTAGTACAGCATGTGTATGTATGTCGTCCATACCAGAGCACATGTTTGCGTGCGTGTACACTGCTTTGTGCTTTTGTGATTGCGCATTTTCGCGTCCGCAATTGCATTAGATTTGAATTCAAATTGAAAATAAACAATTGTCCATAATTTTCGCGGGTATTGTTCACATAAATTCGCTCTTATTTTTGTTTATTTTTTTTCCAAAGGCCTGAGTACCGCCACCCAATTTCCGCCGACGCATTCAATGCCAACATAATGGTCACCACTGCTGCTCGCTCCTCTCTGCCGCTCGCGACGTAAGCGTAATTTTTCGCCCCGCTTAATGACTTTATTTGTTTGCTATTGTTGGTAACTTTCAAAACTCAATTCAGAATGCTGACACACTCGACTACATTGCTCTGCGCGAATTTCTTGCCTCAGCAACCACCCGATGGCGGCGGCGGCGGCGGCGAGTAGGAGTGTCTCTATTCGCGAGTTGGTAATAAAATTTGGATTTGCCGCATAATTTATGCAGTTAATCGTTTTTAATGGCCGCAGCGGTGGCGCGGAGGGGGACTGTGGCATATCTGTGGTTCCATAGACTTTCTGCTGAAGTTGCGAGATTTTTAAATTTTGCCATTGTGAAAGTTGTATGTACACGTACATACATATATATGTATGTTGATTAGATTTGACGAAAAAAATTAGAAATTTTTTAATAGAGGTTTGAGAATTAAAGAAATAATTGCATCTACACACATGCAACCACATACGAGTAAACGGGGGGCTATACTCGATTCCAACTCTTGCGACTACGTCACGCAATCTGGAAACGTGAACAACCCTTGTGCAGGATGCGGTAAGCAACCCGTGTGGAGGTTTGATCCACGGCTTAAAGGGAAGAGCCACTCCGTTTTCGATTTAAGGGTTCGCTGAAGTCTAGTTGCAGCGCCTGTTCTCCAGAGATGCGACTGAGGGCGGGCGTCAGCCTTGAAGGAAAAAATTTAAACTTACTCGCCTAGCGAAATTCAGCCTTCATGACGAAACATTTCCTAATGGGTTGAGGCTGATCGACTTCGCCGGGGCCCCTAATATGATTGTCGGTAGTACTAAATTTCCCCACAAGAAAATTCATCAAGTGCCCGAAAAACTGGCAAACATATCGAACATGTTGTGACGGACGGAAGACAACTCTCCAGTGTTCTAGATGTGTGTATGTTCTGGGGATTTAACTTGAATCACTAACTTCGGGGCAAAGTTAAGCACTAGCCTTTATGTATCAAAGAACGCTGGTCAACAAGCACAAGGTAGGTCTGAGAGTACTCATCAGCAACTCTGTATAAGAGAACTATGTGTCGGCATTACAAGCACCCTTTAAGTTCTATGAAAACATTCTTCGACTAACCGAAGATATCAAGACCGAAGCATATTTACTCATGTAGGAATCGATGTGGAAATCTGGTGACCGATGTCCAGAGCATACTTGTTGTATGGAGGGAACACTTCTCCAGTCTGCTGAATGGCAGTGAAAACTCAAAACCCGGAGATGGTCAACCCGAATCCATGATGATGGAGAGACGTTCCATTACCCGACTGTTATCTCCTATCATCATTTTGTCATCAAACACACAGTCAAGCGAAATAAAATAAAATTAAATAAATTAAAAATAAATAAAATAAAATTAAATTAAATAAATTAAAATGAAATAAAATGAAACAATATGAAATAAATTAAAGCGAAATAAAACAAAATAAAAAAAAGAAACAAAATAAAATAAAATAAAAATTAAGTAGTTTAAAAGGAATTGACTGATGTCGCCTAATTGTCTGATCTTTAGTATAAAATTTCAGTTCACAAAATATGTCCACCAATTCTCTGCACAAATACAAACACATATATGTACATATGTATTTATGTTTGTACGAGAATATTCTTAAATATTTATTGGACAGTCAATAGGTAAGAATTGTAATGCAAGACAATGTGCCACGACCCAGAAAATGGCAACTCCACAATTTAGATAAAAAAAGAGCAAATATCATTCACTGCAGCTCCGCGACATCCGTTTTTCAGTCATTCCTCGACGGTGGCTTCCTCCTTTTGTATCGCTTTGTATTTCATTTCCTTTTCATTATTAAGTTTTGACTGCCAACAGAGGCTAACGGTTGTTTCACCAACTGTTTCAATGTTTCTTCCCTTCATTCTGCTGCAATGCGTTTACTAAATATAATATAATAAATATTTGAAGTTTATCACAATTTTTTACTGTTGTTTCTTTTCGGTTTCTTGTGTTGTTGTGGGGCTTTGTTTGTGTCTGACAGTTGGTTGGACTTGGACCTCTTGATGGTGGGTTTATTTTTGCAATGTTACTGGTACTGTTGCCTTATTATGTTTGCGCGCATGTATGTATGTGTGTGTGTGTGTGTGTGTGTGTGTATGTTTTGAACTTCCTGCTATCGCGCTAATTTCCGTTTCTTTATCTTGACACAATGGCGCACATTAAGACGAGCGACGGCAGCGAGCTATGAATGGGACTGCCATTGGACGATGTTAAAGTGTGTGTTGCTGGTGTTGTTCGTTCATAGCGACAGTTTCCAATATACATATACTTTCATACCAAAAAGAGGTAGCGCAACTAAAGTAGCTTTTACACTTGTTTCAACCAGCAGAAAAAATCAAAAGAAGCAAAAAGTTAAAGAAAAGACATTCGAGAAGGGAGTAGAAGAAAATCAGCTGTTAAGATGTACATAGAGGGTTCTCCAATAAGCGGTGTTATTTTTAAAAAAAAATCCGATCATCTCAAAAAATTCCAATTTTCTTTGAATATTCCATATAGAATCTTGAGCTTTATTTCGCTATGTTGTGTGTCATGTGGGACCATCTTGTTGAAACTACATATTGCCCAAGTCGTGTTCTTGGACTTAACTGAATTAAAACATCTGTGGTTTGCAGTTAATATCAATTGTACGAAGATTTTAATCAATTGTGTTCAAAGTCCTTCCCATTCAAATTCCAATCAAGTGATTTTTTTTCGCCTTTAACGTTTCTGTCTTCGTTCGTAATAACAATTTCATTGTATTTACGGGTTACGGTAGCTGAAAATCTATCATGTCTATAATTTCAAAACTTTTATTTCCAAGAGTACATTTTTTTGCTTGTTAAAAACTATGAACATCAACGAGAACATGTGAATACTAACACGCTCTTTATCTGCCAATTGGCAAGCATCAAAATACTGTCACACAGTGTCTTTATGCCGCCCACTTGCTCTTTTATTGGCTGTTGTTCCCCCTTCTCCAGAATCAAGTCAAAAATAATGGCTTCATCACATTGTTGTTGGCGCTTTCAGATTTTCATTTGTTCTCTTGTTGACACTTAATATAGTTTAGATGGGTTTCATTGTTTGTCTGTTTTGTTGTTTTGTTTGTTTTGTTGTTAGGCATTATGGCCATTCAACAAATATCACAAAAGGTAGTGTGAATGGATTTTGTTGAAACAATGACACCATACACGGTTATGTATGGTATGTATATCACACCAAGTCAAAAGTGATCGAAGGTGACTCAACTTGATAGAGGCTGGAGCTTCTGGTTGTCAGGTTTTGAGACGCACAAATTTTTAAACAAAAACTAACAGTGCGTGATGCCATGTGGATGATCATTGATCTCAACTCTGTGCAGACCAACATGCGGGGTTAGATCTATAGCCTACTCTTTTCAACCAAGCAAACAAACCATTTCTGATATCAAATAAATAGCTCCTTATCGAACTTCATCAGTCCTAAGTAAGCGGCGGGTTTGGTTGGAAGAACATCAAGAGCGCGAGCCGCAGTTAGGTGGAGAGCTCGGCGTTTTAGCGGTTATGAAGTGCCAGTTATGTAGGCGAAACAACTTTTAAGGATTTGGGTAAAATTTCTTATCTAAATTAAAGGTGTTCTGGTGACCCAGACTATTCTGCTCCGATATTAAATCCAAACCCGAGCACACTTTGAAAAAAAGCTCTCAACATTTGTAAAAATTATGTACATACATACATACATATGAGTATATCTAATATCAGGAATCACAACGCACACATTTCTTCATCTTCTGCTTCTTCTTCTTCTTGTTTTTCTTATGCCACTTTATGAGCATTATTTGATAACAAAAACGATGCAACAACAGACAAAGTAGCAAAAATGGCATAATAGTAAAATTAAATGTGTCTTTTATATTCCTCACAATGGCAGACATAAAACGGCACACAAACAAACGGACAAAGTCGCAAAAATCACAAAATCACACCGACAAACACTCAACAACAACAACAACCACAACAACCATGTGTTAAATGTTTTCTCACACACGGTGGAGCATTAGAAGAAGAAACAATAATCATAACACACAGACAGACAGACAGACCGACAGTGAGTAACAGTGAGTAGATTCCTGCCAAATATTTAGTGGCCAACATTCCCAGTAGTATATAGAGATCGGATACATACGCAGGCAGAGATTAAATTTTAAATTTACTTGCAGATGTCGCGCTGGTTAAAAAAATACGAATACTATTCATCAATTTTAGATATGGCTGTTGTAATCGCCAGGAGAAGGTTTTTGTGAAAAAAAAAATAAAAAATTCCCAGGAAGTGGACGTGTGAATTATTTATTCGAAAAAAGGTTTGAAAGAGGTTCCGAACGACTGATGGTTTTTTTTCTGAGGAGCTTTTGATTTTATGTCGGAGATACACCTGGAGGGCTTTAAATTTTCTGCCAAGAGGCGTCCGCAATTAGAAAAAAACCAACCTGCGGGTTAGACGGTAAGACATTCCTGTCGTAAGAGGCCACTAAAATCCAAAAGTTCCCGCGATAGTCGGATCTTTATACCGGAACGACCCTGATTTTTTATCCGACCAATGACTGTCACTCCCGCAACATTCGCCAAAAATTACTTTGAGGAATATTTTTGCGGTTACAACAACAACAACAACAACAACAAGAACAACAAGAAAAATTATATTAATTTTTTATTTCATGCCAAAAATTCCAATCGCTTCTTGACATACTAGTTTCGAAGTAGTTTATAGCTAATCCAGTTGGCCACAGGGTGCATGATAGGCAAAGAAAATGGGTTGTTGTAATGGCTTCTGGCTGTGGGGAAGTGTAAACTTGATATTCGTATGTGTGCTTGTAAGTTTATTAGCATGAATGGGTATTAAGAAAAGACTGATATTTAAGGAAATAAGCGCTAAAATACAGGAAGGAGCAGGCGGCAGTGCTTTGAGCTTCCTTTAGAACACAAACCACACAGCCGAAGCGAGTGGTAGGCGGAATTATGAATATTTGAATAAAAACAAATGCAAACATTTAAATGCAATTGTCTAAGCTTGTACTATGCTTTCTTTTCACTTTGTACCATCAAATGCTGGAGAACTCCACACAATGTTGGGGGAAACATTTTTGGCAAAAGTATAGGATTAAAAATTAGAAGTGGGAAACTTTTTGCAATGCAAAGAACGAAGAGTGCATGAGCGGGGTGGAGAGGAGATGGGAGTTGGCAATGAATGTTGGTTGGTTGGTTGGTTGGTTGTTAAAAGCGTAAGATATGACGTGTGTTCCTTGGCAGATAAGCAAGTGGCAAACGCCGAAACAACATGCGCAGGGGTGAGAGGTCGCGACATGCGACCGCAATGCAAATAAATATAGTCATACAAACATATCTACACGTAAATATGTACGAGTATGTTTGTAAGAGCTGTGGCACAAAGCAAATTGAATTGAATTCGACGAATGACAGAAGGGTTGCAATAAAAGCGCGCCAAAGCGACGGGAAATCTGCAAAATATAAAAAAATGTGTGTGAAGATGGGTAGGAGACTCTTAAAATTAGCTTTTTTCTTAGTAAATGATAGGCTTAATTGTGCAGAAAAAAACAAAAAACAAACGCCTCGAAAACACCCCTAAAATCTTTGAAAATCTGAAACGAAGCAAAAGAGTTGAACTGTCAGAAGGTCCTGAAACATTTACAAACTCTTATATTTTTGATATCATAATTAAAGGCTTCTTTGTGCATAAAAAAATTAGAATTTTTTCCAACATTATATAAGTTACCACGAGTTAATTTGTATACGATTTTTCCTTATTGACAAAATTAGCAATTGAATGTAGCTTTTTAGCGCTTAATTTGCGGTCGCGAAGAAGAAGAAGAAGCATTTAAGGATAATACCACCAATACATAATACGGTAAATTGCCGTTTGTTAAACTTTATAAAGCGTATTTTTACTTATTAATTTTTATTGTTATTCCATGCCATTCACGAATGGAAGGGAAAGTGTCCTTTCCATGTGGCACAAGGAAAAACTCGAAATAAATTTTAAATATTCCCGCTTCATAAAATGCTTATTTTTCACAAAATACCGTTAATTATGACACTTGTACAAACTCACAATTATGGTGGTTTGGGTAAAGCAATACCGTTGAGCGTTGGGTGACCCAAGTTTTTCGTTTCTTTGGCGGCAACACAATTAGCGGCGGAATTGCCATTGCGAGGTGATGAAAAACTCTGAAATTTGCAAATTCAGCGTTGAATTTTTTGAAAATTTTGTACGCCAGCAAACTTAAGACTTTAAAAGCAGGAAAATTCTAATATATGCACAATATATACATACCTATAAACAAGACGTATGGACAATTATCAACACAGTGCACAACTTCCGGTCTCACCAATAATAAGTATCCTAGGTTTAGGTGACAAATTGGACGCGGCTCAGCCTTGGAGGTATCGACCGGAGCTAGCCTACGCCATTTCCACTTACTGGTTTGATACTTTCTTCTCCACAAGAATCCCAGATAGGAATGAATGGGAAAAAGCACGTGGTCGAGTTCCGAGTGACATAGCCATCTTAATGGACGGCTCTAAACTCGATGAAAGGGTGGGCTATGGAATTCACTCACAAAACGCTCTCAAGTAATTTTTTGAGGCTACCAAACTACTGCAGCATCTTCCAAGCAGAACTCATTGCAATCACAGAAGCTGCTGAATGGTTGCTGGGATCTTTGATTATAACCGGATCAATCAGTAAATACTCGGAAAGCCAAGCTGCCATCAGATCTCTGTAATTACACCACATCAAAATTGGATATTTTCCCAATAATTTTTGTCGTAGCTGCAGAAACGAAGACGAGGAAGAGTCTGTCGAGCACTACCTCTGCCACTGTTCAGCCATAAGCATCACACGACATAAATACCTAGGACATCACAACTGCCTGGTTGTCTTAGTAACGGCTAGTATAGGCCACTGCATTGTTCAAAAGGATCACAGAAATAGTTCGTACATCTGAGAAGGTGAGCAGAACTCCACAGCGGTATCACAACGGGCCTTCAGACCTAAGTGCGCTGGTTGCTCTAATCAGTAACCCCATCAACTCAGCTCAACTCAAGTATATACCGTATATGTATTTAGTGAAATAGTGAAGGGATGCATTTTCTGTTTTTCACTTTTGTTCGAAGTGATTACATAATTCAAACTTTAATGAAGTACAAGAAAAAGTAAAAAGGAATTCAGGCAATTTCACCGGTATTGTAATTCCCTTTCAAACTCACAAATTTACAAACAATTGCAGAGTTGCATTTTCAGAATGTCATAATAAGCGAAGCGAACCCTGATAAAAAGAAGATTGCACCCACGTTCCGAACGCTTCCGGTACATTCAAATTCAAATAGTAAAATACATACATACATACATACCTACATAAAAACGAAAAGGACGTGACAAATACGAAGCGGAGTTTTTCAATGCGCACGCCCATTACCGTCACCGCACAATTCATCTGGCAGTTCTTTTTTTGTTTGCTTCTTTTTGACAACTCGTTAGCAATTTGCACATCCTTCAGCGGGCGAAAAAAAAAAACGTGAAAAACGTGAAAGAGGTGAAAAAATAAGACATAACAATTGCCACATGCAATTTTCAATTTTGAAACGTTTGATTTGCATTTGGATTTGAATTTGCATTTGAATGGCGAAATTGCAATGCGTTGCACATCATCCATCGTCGCCAGCGCGTGCGTTTGTTTTCCATCCATCAAATAATTTTCAACGTCGAGTGACAATCGCCAATCATCGTCGAACAATCAGCAGCACATCACAACACAATCGCCAGCACAATTGCACTTTTTATAAATCTCACAAATTTTCTATCAAACGCACATTCATAGATTTTGCCCGCGTCGGTGGTTGCAGTGTTAGAATTTGTGGCTTTTTGTTCACGATTGACAATGGAAAAAATGGCGCTTCGTGCAGCCACTTTGACTTTGACACTTGCATACTGATGAGCTTGTGACAAGCGCGAAAAACGCCAAGCGCATTACTTAGCGCTTTGACCACTTTGCCTTGCACTTTCTATTCAGTACGTTTTCAGTTTGGACTGTTGATGTGGGCCAGAAAAGCCCACTTACCGCAATTACCCCTTCGTTTTGTTCAAGCAGTCTATATAAAGGACTCTAACATCTCCTCACGCGTTCAGGAAGGTGGAGTAAAAGAGGAAGTATAGAAGCTTTGACACTCTCTTAATTACAGAAGCGGAATGCAGCAGGAGAAAAGGGTGGAATTTCAAATTTTAGTTTTATAAATACAGATGATCCACCGTAAATCCATTCGAAATTTCAGAAGATTGCTTTTTAAAAGTATTATAAAAATGCCTCAACTTTCCGGTGAATGATGAAGCACCAATGCTTTCAAATGGCTGCCACGGCTGGACTTGCACTAACTCCTTCTGTACGGTCTATCGGCCATTTTTCGACACACTTTTTCGACTGTGCGGCGCCGTCCATGTTCCAGACATCAAGAAAATCGTGCTATGAATAAGATTTTTCCGAAAAGATCTCCACATATTGATCTCTGTCGAAGAGCCACCTACATAAGCTCCACATATTAAGAAAAACCGAGCCATCAAATCGGTTCCATGGCCACTTCCCGGGAGAACAAGTATTCCCCTTTTCAAATTAGGCTAAGAGTTACCTGTGTACCAAATTTCACTTAAATCAAACGATTAAAAATAAACTCGATCAGTTCCAGGACCAAGTTTCAGGTCTCTACGATCAGTAGCTGTGGGTTGGTCCAACAGTCATTGAGAGTAAAACCATATATACATACATACATAGATAAGACGGAGTTCAGACAGCGAACAGTAGATGGACGACACTACACATATTCGTATACGAGTATAGGCATTCCTATGAGTAGGTAGGCCCATTATGAGGCTCCTAACACATTTTCAAATGCGCGAATCATTGAGCGTGCGGGATACTAAGGCTCACTCGGCCCAGGCTAAAGAAATGAAGAATTAGGAATCTTTGATCAGAGTTTATGGATGTACCAAATACTTGTAGTGAAACTAAGTTATTCAAAGTTGGTGAACCTGAATCGAATAAGAAAGCATCATGCTCCACGATTGCAATATGAGAGTCGTCTGTCTGATCCGTAACAATCAGGACACCACAATCTATGTCAATGAAAGATTAAAATCTACCGTCTACCAATAAACTGATCGTACTTTATCCGTGTGAGTTCAGATATTTCAGATCCACCATTGACTGGATATTCGTCATGCGTCTATGGTAATCTTAGAAAAAAAATGGCAATAAAAGAACGGTCGGCGTGCATGTTCACCTTGTGACTTTCTCAAGCTGATGGGAATTACACGCCATAAAACCACGTAGCACAGCCAAGAGCTGCAGGAAGGAGGGGAGAGCAAAACTTCAAAGTTTCGAAGGTCTAAAATATGATCGTTTTGATTTATGGAAGCTCTCTAACCGCTGGAAGATAAACGCTTTGCTCTCCATAAAAAGGAGGGATTGCTAGCCTATTTCGAAGATATTTATTGGCCACAACAACCATCGTCAATAGTTCTGCCTTTTTTTATCTCAATAATGAAATTCGAAAAGACCGCTCTAGCAATTTTCAATGGAAAAGTTTTATGAAATATTTACCGATTTAGCGAAAGGCGAACCGGAGCAGGCGGAAGCCCTCTGCTTTAGAGGACTGATCAAGCCGAGAGAGACCGAATTTCTCATGTGTCTCCAAGTAACACCAACAGCAGCAGTGAGAGGAAATTACTGGCTCAGCAATAAACGTCTAAACGGTGCTTATGTCAACCAAAAAGAGAAGAAGTATTCACCATTTGAAATTATTTTTTTTTTTATTTATTTATTTAAAAGAGAAACAATTATTAATAATTATTCCACTTACAAACTAAAGCACTGGCTGCCAGGGCCTTCGGCTTATTTTAAAACTAATGTTAAAGTGTTATACAATGTAAGGTTATTAAAGTATCAATATTATAAATTATTTCTAGCTTATGAGCTAATAATTAAAATATAGGAAAAATATCAATAATATTTATATCTGAAAATGTTTTTTTTTTTATATGGTTATTTTACAAAGAGATACAAATTTTGCAATTAGTTTAATGTTACGGTCACTAGGGATTTTAAGATGTTCGGAACTGACCGAACGAACTTCATCCCATAGATATCTATAAAAGAGAGTGTTCCAATCAAATTTCAATTTACAGTAGATATGGGTCTCTCAGGAATAAATTGAGTACATACTCGTACACGTATATGCAAATAGTATAAATGTCTGCTTGGTTTTACTGAGTATACGAATAAAGAAGAATGAGAGAAAGTGCATTAAAAAATTGCAACACAGAATAATGCAATGATGAATGGCCAAATGGATGAGTGAAAATGGACCAATAAAAATTCTGGCGATTCGTTTGATTGAATTCGAATTTTTTTGTTGTCCATCGAGCACATTTGCGAGCGATCCTTAATTACTCCTTTGTGTTGGCAGTCAAGTGAAAAAACGCTTAAAATACGTGTACATATGTAGGCGTGTGTGTACACATTTGATTTGTATCACTCAGCAATTATGGACACAGCAATTTTTGTGCACATTTTAATTGCTCCTTTGTGCAAAGTACAACAGAGTGCAATGGCATTCATTTGTTAACAAGTGAAAAAAGCATAAACAAATGGAAAAAATAAATGCATAAATGAATGCAGATGAATGTAGATGAATGTAGAGATTTTTAACCCAATGCATAAGTATGTAATGCCGACTTTGGTATTATAAGACACCGTTAATGTTTTTTCATTGCGATGATTTTTAAAACTTCAAAAACTGTAAATTATATTGGAATAGCAGTTACAATTGTTGTACTGAAAATCAACTGCACAGTAGCCTCTCAAAGAAGCTAACAATGTTTCGTTTGAAATGTCTTTTCTAGTACTACTAGAAGCTCTCAAAGCCAAGGTGTTAGGCCTACGTAACAAGTCAAACCCGCCTGCCTTCTAAAGAGTAACTTCAAGCCAGCAGTCCACTCCTGCTCATCTTAGTTTAGTTTAAGATTTTATTGGTTATTATTGGGCTTCCAATGTCGAAGATGGTTTTCGCTAAAAAAGAGATGAATCGGAATAAGTCGATCCCTGCTCCACTTTCTGGATTTTTACAACCGTTTAACTTACCAGGACTTCTACAAGATCCCTTCCCAGAACCGACCTCAAAATTAGCCCAATCGGTCAAGCCATTTTCCAGATTTAGTAAGACAAACGTACATCAAATAATTTTTGTATATAAGAATATAGATTAATATAATTGCGATTAACGAAATTTTTTTTGGCACAACCTTTAATTCTAAATTTGTTTTCTTGATTTTACCACGGCACAGACACTTTGCCTTTTTCAGAGACTAATTTTGTTGCCATTTAAAGTTTCAAGTGCTAAAATATTCTCAGTTAGGCAATTAGATGCCTGTGTGAATAGGGTTTAAGAAAACTTTTAATTTTCTCGCGAAGTGTCACTGGTAATTATTCTGTTAATTATCAGTGATGTATAAATGATTGACCAACACATCAGCCCACATAACTTAGCTTGGTAGTGAGTAGTTGAATTTCGTCTCTCTCTAAACTTCGTATACGGAAACCGATCTTCATGTAATCATAATTTATAAACTTTTTCAAAGAGAAAGAAATTAAAACGGGAAATGCTGATTTCGCGCTTAAATGTAAATAATTAAGTTACGTCAATGCAAAGGAGCGTATAAAAGCGCACGTAAAACTTGCCAACTCATTTTCTTATTGTATTCTTAGTGTAGAAAATTAAGAAAATTTCACAAACGTCTCATAAAATCAACAACAAAAATTATCTAACTCTATGAATTTCACAAAAACAATTGCGAAGAACTAAAGTTAGGCCATCATTTACATAGTTATCTGTGCGAACGTCCAAAACTATACCATAAAGTACAAAAATCGAATAGCAGTGAAGAACAAGAGCCCCAAAGCGCTTCAAACTTTTCAGCGCTCGAGACGGAAATCGCTCAACTGATGATGAAGTGTTAGAAACTGCGACAACGTTTCCGTTCGACAATAAATCGTAAGCGAGGCATTACTTCCCGCCCGCTCATCTTTCTGTTTGCTGCCTGCCTTTTTGGTTATCATAGAACGACGCGGCGCGGCTTTTGCGTTGTCTTTTCCTGATTTTCGCGAAACTTTTCGCAAAATTTCTACTCGCACAAACATTTTTTCGCAATGATTGTAATCAGAAAAGTTTTTCACTTGGAAAATATTACAATTTCCATGCCATGAAAGCACGGCGTACTTAGGCATGAAGCTTTGCTCCGCATAAACACTCGTACATACACGTACAAACAGCTCCACTGCGCCTCATAATGAATTAACGAACAGACAATTAGCTCTGCGCATTTCTAGCCCAAAATGAGCGAAAGGAAAATAAAGAAATAACATATTTCAGGTTGTTATCTGTTGAGAGGATACTCGAAAGTTTATTTTTGTTCTCAACTAGAAACTTCAGTAGTTTTGCGAGATAAAGGCAAAGGTTAAGTCAAAGCCCATAACCTTACAGGAATTTCGATTTGAATAACAAGTGGCAAACTGTGAGTTTTTGTGATAAAATCTGCGCATTTAATTAGTTTCAATTTAATTATCTGTTCATCAGGCCAAAGTAATTAACTTGCCATTTGGGTAAATATGTACACAGGAAGGATTATGAATGTTTTTGTTTTCACACATACAATTACGAGCAAAAAAGAAAAAGGATCTCCAAACTGCTTTAGTTATAATGAAGAAGCGACTGATGGTGTTGGTGCGAGTGTTATCGTTTGGAACGATACACGCTTCAACAATGCATTGAAATTATAAAGATTCACTACAAAAATGGTGAAATCCTTGCGAAAACAGCACGTAAAACTAAAACATTTTCCGGTCGTCCTGAAGCACCTTGTCGGACCGCAGTACAGAAATTGGTGGGAAAAATGGAGCTGTTAGGACAAGTTGATGTGAAGAATAAAACACGAGCACGCCGTTCAAGAACAACTGAGAATATTGCTGCTTCTTTCTTCGGAATTGGGAATTCTACAAACGTTATTACACCGTATTTTGCATAAGAACTTGAGTCCTAAGAATTATAAATTTCAGTTAACATAAGAACCCATGCCGGGCGATCATCAACAACGTCGTGTCTCTGCTGATCGGATCCATGAAAACGATTCGAAATTTCAATGATTTCAAAAAATGAGGCTGGAGCAACAGTTACGTGCCATACAAGCAACGAAACCATCGATCTTTTAAAGAAAAAGTTTCCGCACCGTTTTATCTCTCGAAGAGGTGTTCACAATTGGCCACCGAGATCTTGTGATTTAACACCTTGCGACTTCTTCCTTTGGGTCCACGTGGAGGATAAGGTCTAGGCCAACAGGCAAGATGGAATTCGCGAAGCTATTGAGAGCACACAGCAGTCACTTTGCGATTCATAAAAACAATACGGTGCTGTAAGCGAAGCCGTGGCGTCCATTTGGCTGAGATTGTTTTCCATTAAACATAAATAAAATGCTTGTTAAATACTTTTTTCATGAATATCCATTTTAGTTGTATAGTTTGAACCGTGGCTTTATATGTGCGAAACTCTACTTCGTTCAAATGACCGCCTCTTGGATCCGTTTGAGCTAATTTACGATCACTTTATCGCACATATTGGGTGATATCTCAACCATAACTAGATAAAGGTTGGTTTTCAAGTACTCAAGAGTTAAAGGTATATTTGCATAAACACGATTAATCGTGTAGCCTCACAAAAAAAGGTTCAACGGTGTCAAGTCGCACGATCTCGGTAGCCAATTGACATCGCCAAGACGAGAGATTACGCGGATATATGACGATAACGCTCCGTTGTTCAAGCACCCAATCGACGTGTGTATGGTTTTGTGAGTGAACAGTTTTCTTCAGTTGTTGTGTAAGCTGGATTTTACATAGATGTAGGTGAAAGTCCAAGTTCAAAATACGCCATATTCTGCCGTAAGAACATTGTAACCGAACCCGTCCCTTCTCTAAATCAAATCATCTCATCATTCTAATCATATCGGATGCGCCTATCCTTTCTCCTTCTAGTACTCATTTAAACACTTGTACATCGGACCAAAGTTAAAATACCATCTCATGGCCATGAAGAACACTGTGTTAGTGTCATGGAGTTTCAATTGTTGCAACTTTGGCAATAATCACGCCTTTTCTGATAAAAGGAATCAATGTACACGAGTAGGTTTCATTATACTCGCGCATTTCTGTTACATATTTTCAAGTCTTCAGACATACAAAAGCCTCGCATGTGGGTACATCTCTTTCTTTTCTCAGATTTTTTTAAATCAGTTATTGTACTCTCCACGGCTGCATTGAAATGAGATGTTTCATGCTTAACTTGATAGCTAAATGTTATTTCCATACACGCTTTCATTGCCTCCCTCCCTGTCTGGTATCCTTTTATGGCGAATTTTCTTTTTTACATCTTTAGTATTTTGCCTACCCTTCTCCATCTCCTTCCCCTTGGTATTATGATAAAATGTTTCCCTTTACTATAAATATATTTGTGTATGTGTGTATGTGAGCATTATTTGTTATGTGTGAATTTCCCTTTCGCATTCTTCTTCTGCTCAAATCGTATTTAAATGCGAGGCGAGTCTTTCCCTTTGATTGTGTTTGTGATTCCGTTTTGTGCTTTGCTTGTCGCAGCAGCATCCCCTTCCACTATTCACACATTCTTGCATATTTGCCTATTATTATTGCAATTTGTTTGTGGGGAATTATAAAAAAAGAAGAAAATGAATATTTTCACACGTCTTTACAAATCAATTTGGCTCTTCAGATACGCGCACCGAGCCCACAGCACAACTACACCCCCAAGCTCTCCTTCCAATACAATAGTTTCGTAGCTCGGTTCTTCAACTTAATTCTTTTTTTGCGCTTCATAACTCGCCCACTCTTTATCAATTGTGTGCTGTGAATAGACAAGTGTGGCGCTTATTTTCAAGACTTTGATTGTGATTCGTTTTGATTTCCAAGTATTTGAATGATCGCTCTCTGAATAGCCCTTTGTATCCGTATAAAGAAATGCGTGTAGCTGAGTGTGGGTATTAAAATTAGAAGCACATGAAGTATAGTATCTTTTAATATTATATTACGCCTTACGTATGTATGTATGTATGAATATGTCCAATTGTTAAGAAGGATTCGATTGTTAAGCAGGAAGCTGTTTTTCGGTTATGTTGAAGGTGCGATAATGACTATGACGGAAGTAAGATTAGTATTCCATTGTTCTCAGAATATTATACCCCAGGACATATGTATGAGCGGTGCAATTCACTAACTTTTATCAGTACGATTTATCGGATCGCAAACTCGTCGCTTGCACTAACGACATCGTTTGATGGTATACACGTATGTGTTAGTCGAGCACACTGTTAGAGATTGTCGTGAGCGGGTCTTAGACTTGGAAGTTCAACGTCAAGTTTGAAGACGACCTTTCGTATACATCTTTTAAGATTTGAGTCTCATATTTGACTTGT
The DNA here is from genome assembly GCA_037013455.1 of Ceratitis rosa. Lineage (NCBI taxonomy): Eukaryota > Metazoa > Arthropoda > Insecta > Diptera > Tephritidae > Ceratitis > Ceratitis rosa. Next base: position 1,729,799 of record JAWMAG010000041.1, read on the forward strand.
GAAACTCTGGTGGCATATCCTATGTGAATCACAAGGTAATTGCTATAATTTTGATTTTTTTCGATCCGACACAGATAAGTACTTAACTAGTGTCAGAACTTCGATATTTCGATCCCACGTCGAAGTCGATCACTGTCAGCTCATTAAAAACCTAACTGAAAATCCGATTTATGCGACCTCAACAGCACTCCAACGCAACTTTTGAAAGATGGTGATAACCGCGGCAAGTTTATTGATGTTCCAGCTGCACTGGGGCATGTCCCAATCAAGGTTCGTCACTCGAAGGGCGAAGCTCATTTTTTAAACTTTTGACTTTCAAGCCCTGCAGCCAACCGACTTTAAATCACCAAACAGTGTTGCCACTTTGTTCACTGAATGCATGTACTCGTATGTTTCGATAAATTGCAAGAGTCAAGAGTAAAAGTGTGTATGTATGTGTATTGCAATAATAACAGTTTTGAATTAAGTTTAATGAAGCTGAAATTCATTTTTCCTTGGCAGACAAAAACTCATTATTTTAACAAACTCTTGAAAATAATGGAAATTCTCTATCATAATCTGGAGTATGTACATACATGTATGTATGTATATGTAAACATGTTATTCTCCATGCCTTCATGCGTGCTGGAACATGCGCCAACTATGATAGATACGCTTACTCCTCCATTTGCACTCGTATATGTACCTATACATGTATTTACATGCAAGTAGAATGTGTCTAAGTACGTGTTATATATATTGGTGTATGTAAGTACTAACAATTTGCACCATTCTGTTGTGGCTCACAAAGAGAAGAATGGTGTGAATTGACGTCGGCTTCAAAGAGCCTCAAGCGCTTTTGCCTTATTGTACATACAGTGTGTAGTTTCTAAGATAATATTACAAATCGGAATTGTACTTAAAAACTGACGGTTTCAACTTAACAGTTAACTATAAGGGAGTTATCAAAATTAGATTTTATTGAATCCAAAAATGGCAAATGGTCTGTCCGGCTTTGATGGCCCCAGTTCAACATCCGTCTCAAACAGTGACACTTTGTGGATACATTTGTTTTCAACAATCAGAAAGCCATCCTGGTGAAAATACGCTCCTTCATTCGAATGATTTTGCTCGAAAAATGAAGATCCGAACTTTCATAATCTTTAAGATATTCTTCAATAATGAAAATACATTGGTCTAACGTGTAAAGCTCCATTTATCCTCACTCTAACTTGTCAGCAGTAAAATTTGTTTTTTTTTTCTTTTAGGGTTGCCAACACACATAATTGGCGCTTTGTAATCGCTGAAGCGATTTTCGGCCGAACTCCTTCTCCAATTTGTGGTTTTACGTTAAGTCTAAGGTCATAGAAATACGATAATATGTGCCGTAAGAAAGTCCAAGTTCTTTACGACGTCGAAAATAGACATATTTGGGTCTTCGACTAAACTTTCACTTAGACTACAAATATTTAAGGGGGATGCACAGGCCTGACAATATCTGTAACCGGTTCAGTCTCTTCAAATTTCTTTAAATCTATACCAATTGCTTAAGTGATTGGACGATGGATTAGATGTGCACCGTGATCTCCTCTTAAAGCGTGGCCACGTTTGAATCACTATTTTTGTAGTTGGCCTTGAAAAGTTTCGTTTCAATAGCTCGAATTGTTTTTGCAATGATTCGAACCATTTTGTTGATCACTGTGCGTGCAAACATATATTTTATGCATTTATCAAGTGCAGCCCACTGAAAAAAGTGATTATATTTTCATTTTAAATTCTTTACACAAAATTACACTTTGAAGGAGAGACTTCAGGTAACAGGCAATGTATGGTGTATACGTATGCTTATGTATACATTGATAAGCCTATGTATTGAAATCAAGTTGCCTGCGGATATCAAAAGGGCTTATTGGAGAGGCTTTACTCCTTTCAGTCTATTATTTAACTTTAAGTCCAAATGCAAATTTAAGGAACATATATTCGATATGTATTGAGATAAATAGGTGTGAAGGGTATATATTGGGACCTTTGGTCTATTAAGACCCTTTAAAATCCTCACAGGCTTGAAGGATTAATTTAAGGTGACTTTGCTGCGACTGAATGATCCCTAGTTATCTCAGTCTTCTTCTTGTGGATCAAACTGTGGATAGTGTATTTGGACTGGTTGTAATAAACTTTGTTTGAGTCAAACAAAAATCACCATCACTTACGTGATCCTTGGTATAGCGATTGCCCAGGTTGTTGTTTAGCTCAATCTAATAACATATATTATAAAAGAAGTCTCACACAAGTTACACAGCATTTATGTGGAGCCCAAGATTTATCTTGATTCTTCACAGGAAACCCAAAGTAGTTTAAATTAGCACATACATAACAACAGCTGTTGGACCTTTTAGAATGCTTTCCTGGCATATTTATGAAGTAATTAACGCGAATACTCGTACATACATATGTATATCGCAAGATCGGAATGAACTAGCATAAACAAAAATCATCAAAAGCTTCGTTTGACAAAAAAAAATGTTCATCAGTGCTATCTGTAAAATAATAAATTTGCTAATATTTATAAAAAATTTAATGAAATTTAAGAATTTAGCTCTGCATATTTTCTTCTTCATTATAAAATCTAATCTAGTCAAAATAATTTCTCATGGCTCAGTGCTTAAGATTATAAATAAAAAATTAAGTTTGAGATTACGTTGAAGGCATTACCCCCAATGACAGGCCGGCGTTAAAATAATGGCTTCTAGAAAGGAAACTGGCGACGATTGTATTTTTTTATTGTGCAGTACATATTTAATTTTTCAAAAACAAAATATTTATATTAATGTGTTAATGCAATTAAATTATTTTGTTTATAATTATCAATTAAAAATACATATTTAAATTAATAAAAAATATATTTTGTACTTAATTCTACTGATAAGAATGAACTCCACTCGCTTAAATTGTTTTTTTTTCCTTACCGTACTTGCTTATCAACTAAAGAAAAAATGGAAAAAGAATGCTGAGTTCGTCCATTCCAGAGCTCTATTTTAAGCATTATAAATTAGTCATCTAATCACTTAATTTTTAATATTATATAACATTATTTTCTGAATGATCAGGTGCAGTTTTGCCATTTTAACTTTTTTCTAGCTGATTTTGTTTTTTTTTTTTGGTGTTTGAAATTGAAATTAAGTTTTTTATTTTTTAAAACTTTTTCAGCAAAATGTTTAGTTGTTTTTGCCTTTGTTTAGCTTTGAGAAATATTAAATATTTTTCTTAACTAATTATCACAAGGTTGAACGAAGCGAAATACGTATCACTGATAAATTTATATAATATATCTATTGTAAAACCATATTTGGACTGTACGAAACACGCGCCACTCAATCCAAATGGTTTCTACATTTGTTTTTTCAATATTTTTATCGAAGTGAAAAACACATTTTGTCCCTTTAAAGTATTCATTCACAAAGAATTGCAGCGAATTATGTTCCAATATTTTTAAATCGAATTTGTAAAGAATTTCCAATTTACTTCCTATCCGCCATACTTTAATGATCACCTATTTTTATAAAAATTATATTATTTTATAAAAAAAATACCACTGTCATCTGTGTTTTTTTAATATGAAGGTGTGTGAAAGCTGTCACAAAGCTTAGCTCCCAACCCACGTAACTCGTTTTCAAAGATGTTTTCGATGTCAGTCTGGACATGGCATAAAACACTTCTTGAGATTGTTAATTTTGACCGCTAACAATTTGTGAAAGGTAGAAAGGTCAGTAAAAATGTTTATTGGAATATAATACTCGTAGATTAAATTAAATATTTAACATTTAATTTACATATATATAGAGCAATGGTGGGTTTCTAATATCTACTTAAAATGTTGGCTTTCTAACTTAGTTTCTTGTCCAGGACTACGCTTAGAAATTTTGGCTTGGTTCCTAGGCTTAGATAAAAACCATTTAAAGTTGGCGGCTTTATTGTCAGTACTCTTATATCTCCTAGTAAATATAACGATTAGACCAGTTAGAGAGTTTACCGAAACTTAACCCCATAGACTACCGCGATATCATCGGCGTATGCAATAATTCTAGCTCCTCCTACTTCCGGCCAGAAGCGAGTTAATCGCAAAATATCAGAGCACCTCAATGTGTTCGTCTGCTTACGTAAGTGAACACTTGATATCCTCCCAGTGAGGCGTTTGCCTTTATACCCTCCAAGGCAGATTTAACTGAGACTGGTAAAATCTTATTGAAAGCTGCCTCTACCGTCGGTTCAAAACTCTTGGATCCTCAATTCGTTATAAAACAAAAAACGATAAATAAAACATTAAATTTAATTTGCTAAATACATTAAAAATTTATTATTATGAAAAAGATCACAATTATTTCAAGACAGAGTGCAAGAAAGAGTGTATTTGTTTTACTATTCTCTAACCTCAAAAGAAGTCGTCGGCAACTAACTGTTTGCTGTGAAACAGTTGTACATCCATTAAATGCACATTGGGTAATGACATCGCCTGCTGCACATCACCAATGGGACGATCTAGCGGAAAGCCCAGCGGTTGGTTATCCAAATTCAGATTACTGATTCCCATACCACAAACTCTTTTAGGTTCCTCCAGCGTTACACTCTCTTCACCCTCCACTGGTGTTATTATGACTAAAATTTGCATGGGGAGACCTTCGGGTCTACCACGTGGCAGCAGAAGACGATGAGGGAAGTGACAATTTTGTCCCTGCACCTGATCCATACCAATGTCCAGTTGCCCATTAAGTGCGCTCATTACACGCTTATAGATTTCGGTGAGTGGTGTGGTATCACGTGCCGTCCAGTTTATATCTTGTGATTTACGCTTGATCACATTGCGACCACTGCGAAGATCTACAATCTGCGCATCCAATAAGACGAAATTCTGACGTTGTTCGTTTAATTGGGTTGCCACATCATTGACATCTTGCTTCGGGCCGAGGAGAGTGCGTACGATGGCACGTTGGCTTCGATCGGAAGTGACATCAATGTTAATGGTGAATGTTTGATGGTTGAGACGCTGTTGACGAGCGACAACCATGCGTTGTGAAATAACGCTGTTGCGTTTTGCTTTGAGCTTAGCACTTGCATCGAATGCATTAACGAGATCCACATCGTTAGTGTCAACATAGGTGCGTAATTTATCAACTTTAACGTCATTGATTCTTACGCCGTCCATTTCAAGCTCTTCTTTACGATAGCTTCCCAATTGCTGTTGACGCTGCACATCGGTCATGTGTACTATGCAACGAAGTAAGTGCAATACGGCTGGATCCTCAATGTCAATGGAAATTTGACTGAGTTTTTGAATGCCGCCACGTAAGCCCTCATTTTGACTGATAACTTCAGACAAAATATTTAAAAGATCTACATTTTCATTGTTCATTTGTCGGCCGATAAGCACATCCCCAATCAAGCGATCAACATCACCACCATCCTTGATTTGCTCAGCGCCAACACTACGAATGACCGCTTGCAAGCGATTTTCAATATCGGAAACTTTGTCGAGCAGCATGCGGTTTTGATGCGCATTCATACGCCTTTCGTTGAGGCGCAGAGCCAAACGTTCGTCAGCAGCATTTGCGAGACGTGGGTTGTTGATGCGTGACGTGGTGTAATCCTGATTATTCAAGGCCATATTTTCCATGTTGATACGAGCCACTAACTGCTGAAGATTGTGCAAAATTAGCTCCCCAACTCGGTCGTCTTGGCCAAGTCGTTGGCGACTTGAAGATGCAACGCCACGCACACTGCGGGGTGAGCGGTGCCGCCATATATCAGAGCCAATTCTGCGGTTAACATCTTCAATATCCTCGTCACGTTCGTTGTTCCATGGGTTAACCTGCTGGCGTTTGCCGTTGCTCGTCCACTGATTCATCTTACCGCGAGCTCGATCGTTTCTCCATTGCCCAGTGACAATGTTGCGTACGTTTTCATCATCATTTTCTACGCCACTTTGCCTATTATATCCTTGGCTCACATGAATACCCATGTTTCCCATTACACGCGGCATAATTCTGCCATCATTGACGGCATCTTGCATGCTGTTGCGTTGCATGGAGTTCAACCAGCCTTGATTTCTACTCATGTACAGATTTTCCAGTCGCTGTGATTGATTGTCGTCACTGAGATCATCCTCATCTGAACTTTGGGCTTGCTGATTTAATTTACGTAACTGGTTACGCCTTCTGCGACCAACTCTCAGTAGACGTTCGTCGTTAATATCGATCTCCGGCAAATCTGAGGCGATTTCACTTCTCCGTTGCTCAGTTTCTATCCAGTTCTGGCGGTTGATTCCTTGATTTTCGGTCATTTTGCTAGCTCTCTGACGATGCATTGCCATTTGCCTGTTCCAATCCATTGGCATTCCAGTGCCCATATCCATGTGCTGAGCTAATGTACGAGGCTCTTCGTCATCAATATTACGACCATTACGCAAACCCACAAGTGGATCACTGATTGAATTCATGACATTAGAACGTCTGCCTTCACCTACACCTTCACCAACATCAACGCGCACCCAGCGGTCGTTCAATCCTGCGCTGTTGTCTGAACTCCATTTCTCATTCGGTTGCTCGCCTCTAAAGAGCATTTGGTTGATGGCTGCGCCACGCTGACGATTGCGATTGACATTCAATAAACGTTCATCATCAGCCGAGGTTGTTGGCAGTTGATCTTCACTTTGCTTCATACTCTTACTGCGCCACACATTCTCATTCTTAATTCGAATGTTATCGTTTACTGTCAAACCACCTTGACGTCCCGATGAGCTCGAACTGACATCAATATCCCCACTCATACGTTCATTATTAATAAGTCGGTCCGTGAGATCTCTCAAGCGCTGTTCTTCCATTTGTTGTTGGTTTACGCGTATGCCGCTTTCCAACATCGAACCAACATTTCGTTCCAAATCAACTTTCGCGAGTTGTGCCCCATTGCTGCGCTGTCTATTTTCCAATGTCGCTTCATTTTCTTTCAAGCACAAATCATTAACCAAGTTTTGAAGGAACGACTGGAGTCCCACGTCTTTTGTTAGTAATCGAGCCTCCATTTCCTCGCGCAAACGATGTGATGGCAGAGTAACTGGCAAAACAATGCGATCATCATCATTCCGTCTTGTGATCTGCATAGGCGAATTTGCGCTGCCCATTCTACGCATCTGTAGCTCGCTGTGCATTTCACGCCAGGGCATCCACAGCTCCCTCCGGTCCAATGTATCCACCCCATTGGTATTTCTATTCCACAATTTATTTATACCAATCATTTCGAGTAGACTCGGGTGTTGAGTTTTTCTTCTCACGGTCTCACTGGTGGAAATTAATTGGTTCAAGTGAATATCTTGAGCGCGACGTAGTACATCCTCATCAAGGTACAACTCAGGCAAAATCTCATGTAAGCCAGGCATAATTAAATTTTGTGTGTCCTCGCGATCGCGTACGGCAAGCAGCAACGAATTGACCAATAAAACACCATTAACGTGGAGTCGGGCGTGAATTAAATTCCTTTGAAGAGTATCCCAGTCCCGAGAACGTACGAGCACACGATAAAGTCCAACTATTTGACGCACATGCTCGTCATTGGCGATGGTGAAAGTCTCGGCTTTACTCAACAGCTGTTGATTGCGACTCAACTCCAACACATTAGCCATGAGATCGTCGATAACCTGAAGGAGAGTAAGAAGGAAAGTGTGTTCAAGAAGGAGTGAGAAGTTTTTATGATATGATGGCAAAGATACGAGTATATTTACCCCGTTATAGCTAGTCTGATCGTTGACAAGTTGGTCGTACTGTGAGACCGGGCCCTGCAGGATGTCTTCACTGACTTTTTGGTCATTCACATCTTGGAGAATGTCGAGCAGGAACTTTTGGCGCAGCAGTTCCTCATGTGTCATTTGAGAAATGCGTTGAACTCCTGGAAAAAATTAAAATAAAAATTTATAAAATCTATGCATAAAGGCAACTCTCTCTCTCTTTCTCCCTCTCTCTCAGGAGAGTACTAAAAGTCTCTTAGTTAGCATTACCGTTATTTCCAACATCATTCACATTGCGTTGCAATCCATACTCTCTTAGGATATTGCGATTATTCGTCACTCCAGCTGTTACGACGCTGAACACGAAGAACAGCGAAAGTATTAAAGTTTTCATTATTTTTTTATTTTACTATTGAATTGTGTTTAGTGCAAAGGACTTGAGCGAGCTAACTTCAGTGCACGACAGAAACTGTTGATTGCTGCAGCTGATCTCCGAGCTTTTATACTGAACGAACGAACAGTAGTTAATCCATACTTATAGAATATATAATAATTATTATTTAAAATAAAAGTCATGTGAATATACTCGTATAAGTTTATACTTTTGTTTATGGCGTTGTGAATTGAATGTCTTTGTCGTTTATCTTTCCGCCATAATGAACTTTAATGGCGTCAACGTTGAACTTTTAGTAGAATTTTCGTAAATATTTTCGTAGTCCAGTTTCACTCTTTTCCGTAGCCCAAGCCCTTAACTGCATGTCAAAGACATTGTCGGTTATTAATCTGAATATTCTTATCGTCGTCACGGCTGTGTCGCGATCTCTGTGTGTGGTCCGGTTATTATGCAATTTTCATTCCTATGTCGTCAGCAAAAAGTCATGACTCAAGTGTCTTTGTTCTCCTTGGTTCCATGTGTACGTGTTGTTGTACCTAAAATAAATAATTTCAAATATCATTGTTTGTACATTTAATTTACGTAAAGTGGTTCCATTCGAAATAGATTTGGGAGGCTCCTTTCCCCAATCCGTTGATTTTCCGAAATTTACTTATTCTGTATGACCTAAAGGGGGTGAGGTCCCCGAAAAAGTGACAGCCCTTGGCGGGATAAAATTCGGATCAGCTCCGGTGTGTAGAACTGGCTGTTGTGAGAGAGCTTTTAACTCCGTATAATACTGCTTTCTATATCAATGAGCTCGGATTATATACAGGGGTAGCAGGTCTCTCCATGTCGACTAAAATTATCTGGAAATTTAATCAAAATTAAAAAAATCGAGAAGGAATTAAAATAAATATATACAATAACATTTATTAAATAATGTTGAAGGGAAACAATTCAATAATTAAAAAAACATAAGAGAGGCTCTGATCAGACCAATTCAGCAAACGAATTTCCTAGTTTTGAAGCCACTCAATCATAGACCTCGGCCTGTGGTAGGGCGCATTGTCCTGTTGAAAAATTGCGTTGGTGTATAGAGATAACGCTAAGTCTTCCAAAATCGGTAGAAGATGATTTCTAAGCAAGTTCTGATATGCTACAGAATCTAACACCATGCTGCGTAAAGCAACCCCACACCATACCACTTCCCGCACACTTCTCCAGCCTGCTTAAATGCAATTGATGACGATGGGACAGATGATTCATTACCCGACTAGGGAGAAGTTCAAATAGCAATTGCCCGCTTAAAAGTTACATAGGAGCGGGGGTGGACGGAAATAGCGGCGAAGTACCGATAAGGTGCATGCACCAGCTTCTTTGCAAAATATGGTCGAAATATAGCGTGCCCATCGATTCGGACTTGAGTGTGATCTGCCAAATCCATAGTCTGCGCCATTAAAATATTAATAAAATATGTGAAATATCCTTGCAATAAAATATAAATGTAATAAGGTAGTAAGGTTGCACTATGGGAAAGAAATCACACATGAGCACTTCGCTTACTCCTAATGGTGTTTGGAAATGAAAATAGGAGGCCTTACATTTGCCATGACATCGCCGTGTGCATCTAGGGCACAGTTGCCACTTTACCTCTTCGTTTGTAAGACCTAACACTTTGCTGCTGGGTACATACATATACATGTATACAAGCATGTGTGTATGTGAAATAAACGGACAACAAACAGTAGCGGCATTTACATCATTATACATATACGATGTGCCTTTCCAAAGCGAGCGCCTAAAAGTATATTAAAATTAACTTCGTATGTGTGCGTCATTTGCCGTAATATGCAAGTCAATGGAAACACATTTGGTAAGTTAATATATACTATTTACCACATGTATTTAAAAAACATTTACTACAAATTGTTTTTTTTATTTATTTAATATATTTATTAGTTAAATTAACCCTCCAGTAGTCGCGTACATGACAAATTTGGTCGCTTGTTCTACATTTGCATGCAAATTTATAAATAAAACAAATGCTAAATATGCATGTATGTATGTTATAAGTTGTTCCGTTATTTGTGCTTTTAAGTCTTCTTATCATTATATTTATCTATAATGATCCGAAATAACATAAATAAATGCTCATAAATCTTTGTGTAACTAAAAACAATAAATAAGCTGTCTTCAGCCATACCTGTCATGATCATCTCAAATTTCGGATTAAATATTCATTATGATATTTGAAAAATTGGTTAGAGAGTGCTATATGGAGAGCTACTGGAAATTCTCGCAAAGGAAAGTACGCTGAAAGAAATTTTTAAAGAGATGTCATCGGTTGTTCAGGACTCTGCTCCTTCATATAGGATGGTGAAAAAATGTGCTCCTGAGATCTATGATTATTATTTTATTTATTTAAAAAAAACTATTTATAAATCAAAGTTTATATAGAGAAGTAGACATATAAAAATATTAATTAAAATTTTTTTTATTTAAATGGCGGCTCTTAAATTGCCGCTGAAACACGCCCCAAAATCATCTGAAAGCAAAAATCAAAACGATATCTTATTCTGTATCACATTGGCTATAGCCGAAACTACAATGAAACATTTTCACAAATAAAAAAGAAAATGTTGACTTTTTAATTTTTGTTACCCTTTTTACAATTTTAATTTTTCATAAAATTTTTTAAATAACAATGAATATTTTTGGTTGTAGTTCCGACCATAGAGAGACATTTTAAGAGTAAGGCCGTTTGGTTCATATTGATAAGTTCAATAGGTTCTAAATGAGAGTGTCAGAGCTGAAGAAAACATGGTTTCGAGAGGATTGAAGCGCTCCGCTCTTCTCTCTTCTATATATTATTTCTAAGAGTACTCGTATTTTCTAGCAATTTACAAGAAAAATAATTTGTTTTAGAGGAACTTGGCCTTAAGAACTTTAGGTCGTGAACTTATCAGAGAGCAGCCCCTAGTATGTACGGCGGCTGATGAACGATCAGCTGGCCTCTGCCGTTGTGTGAGCTGTACTTCATGGGGATTGTACCGTAAGAAAGTCCCAGCTCTTGAGAACGTCGGCGTTGTGCGTTAAGCGATCCATTTTCATAAATGCCTGATTTTTAACTAAAACAAAACATGTTTGGTATGACAGTTAAGTTTGACAGATGTCAAAATACAGCCTGGTGTACCACAAGTTGGATAACTCTATATAAAGGAAATTTTTTGTGTTCATGATTTCGAATCATGTAGCCACAATACCAGAAAAAACTGTAAAATACAAATTTTAAAAAATTAAAAACAAAAATTAGTCATTTTTTACCAATCATTTCAATTAAATAAATAGTAATTAATCTGCTAAATTTGATTTCATTACATTAAAAAAGAATAAAATAAATTCTAAATTTTGATTAAAAATTATTTAAACCGAAAATATTTTTATGTTAAAAAATAACATGTGGCAACGACAGATTATTCAAAAAGTCACTCTTAAAATGCTTCAGTTACTTTAGTCGTTGTCCTAATTATTTGTCCTACAGTGGCCCAAGTTCTCAAAGTGGATGGAAGTTAGTCAAATTCAAAATTAGTTCAATGCACATGATGTTTGAATAAAAAGACAAAAGTACTTCTTTCCTGTAGTTAAGTTATTTTTATTTCTTCTGTATATCGGATTACAAAATATTTACTTTTAATCAAAAAATATATAATTATGTAAGATGTGTAATTTCCAAAGTTGCAAGGTGAGTGTGGTTTGATTAGAACAAAATCGGCAAAAGCGCCCCTCCACGAGAATCTCAAGCGTTTGTGCGGCTGTCGTAGCGGATGACAGTTTCGACCATTTGAATGTTCGGCACATTCAAACGCTGCTCATCGACAATTTGCCTATCCAATGGGTAACCCAAAGGCAGTTGGTCGACACCTACACCAGCGATACCCAAGCCGCTGATCTGTTGGGCCAGCACATTCTCACCGCGCAAGTAGTAGTCTTGCTGAGTCAACGGTGTCACCACAACCATTACCTGTACTGGTAAACCACCGCTGGCCTGGGTGCCACGTGGTAACAGAAGATTCTGTGGCAACTGACGGATGACACCGTTTCCTAGCTGCTGCTGTTGTTCTTGCTGTTGTCCGGTCATGATGTAATGGTAAATCTGACTAATGGTGGTGACATCGCTGCTGTAGCCATTGAATTGGCGCGAGTTGCGCTCGATGTTGTTGACGCCGGACTGGAGTTGCTGAACGAAAGCATCGAGGACAATGTAGTTCTTGTGATTTTGTGCCAACGATACACGACGACCGCTGTAATCAATTTGGGGACCCAGTAGAATGCGTACGGAAACATCTTGTTGACGTTGTGACTCAATATCCATGGCAATGGTGAAGGGTTCATAGTTCAGGCGTTGTTGGCGCGCTACCACCTTTTGGCTAAGTTGTTGCAGATTGTTGACGTTCGACTGCAACAGTTGCTGATCGATCAGGTTGACAAGATCGACGTCAACGTATTCGGTGTAGGTGACCAAAGGCTCGATCTGGACATTTTGAACTGCAATATCGCCACCGCTGCTCAATTGATAGCTGGTATATGGCTGCAATTGTTGACGGTATTCATCGATCAGTTGAGCGAGTGATAAGATAGCTTGCTGTGTTACTGGGTTACGTAGGTTACCGTAGAGGAGAGTGAGTGGAGTCATCTCATTCATCGGACCAACTTGATTTTCGGCAATACGCTGTATTTGTTGTTGCAACTCTTTCAGGGTGCGCTGGGTGCTGTCCGTTAATTGTTGTTGTTGCTCGAGTATGATACGACCATTGATGATACCAGAAAGCACATACAAAGTTTCTTCGCTGTCGGCGCTTATACCTGCCTGCTCGCGCACTTGTTCGATGAGTGTACGCAATTGCTTAATCATTTGTTGGATTTCCTGTTGGGCACTTTGATATTGTTCCTGCTTTTCCAGCTGCTGGGAGGTGTTTCCTTCGATGTTTTCAGTGATGCGTTGAATATTCAGTCTGGCCGCCAGTTGTTGTATACTCTGGATGAGTATCTCTCCACGTCTGGCATAGCTCAATTGTTGTGTAGCGCCGATATTGCCCAAGATGCCCTCGCGCAAACCTTCCAGCTTACGGTATTGTTCTGTATAACGGTAATTACCTTGTTTTCCTTGACCAACTTGGTAGCGCTGGCTGCCTTCTACGCGGTTGCGATTGTCGCGAGCTAGACGTTCAAGCACGATTACCTCATCATAGTCCTTGTTGTAAATTCCTTGCGATCCATATGGGTAAACCAGGTTAGATTGCTGTTGGCCCTGGCTTTGTGGTCCATAACGATATTCGCCATTCTTGTAGTAAGATTGTTGTCCGCTGTATGGGTTCACATAAGCAGAGCTATATGCCTGACCGTTGTAACCGTATTGGGATCCTTGATTTTGCCCATAAGAGTACTGTTGTTGATCGTAACCGTATTGCGATTGTTCACCGTATGGTTTACCGTAGTAGGAAGCAGATTTCTGTCCATAGTATTGACCCGATTGGTATTTGTTATCACCGTATTGAGCGCCTTGACCTTGTTGACGACCATAATAGTATCCTTGATTCTTGTAGCCGTATGGACCGTATTGGGAACCCTGATTCTGCTGACGACCGTAAGAGTATCCTTGATCCTTGTTGCCATATGGACCATACTGATATTCTTGAGGACCGTAGTAGTATTCTTGATTCTTGTAGCCATATTGCGATGGTTGGTATTGTTGAGGGCCGTATAAGTATCCTTGACCATAATAACCGCTAGTATATTCCTGATTGCCTTGAAGACCGTAAGGGGTATCGTATGAGCTGCCATATTCTCCATTGATATAACCGTAGAAAGGATTAACATAATATGAATATCCAGCACTTTGTGAGTCTCCACGATGACGACGGCCGACATGCAATAGACGTGGACTGTCTACATCAACTTGTGGTAATTGTTCGGAGTTTCCCAAACCCTGTTTGATACCTGAAAAACCAATAAAACGATGAGTTTAAATGGCGATCTTATTTTGATTTTGTCATAGGCAACTGACCTCCCGATTGTTCACCATAATACGAGCCATATGGGTAGTATTGCTGACCGCTCTGTTGTCCTTGGTAGTATTGCTGACCGCTCTGTTGTCCTTGGTAGTACTTTTGACCGCCTAGTCCTTGGTAGTATTGCTGACCGCCTTGTTGTCCTTGGTAGTATTTTTGACCGCCTTGTTGTCCTTGGTAGTATTTTTGACCGCCTTGTTGTCCTTGGTAGTATTTTTGACCGCCTTGTTGTCCTTGGTAGTATTTTTGACCGCCTTGTTGTCCTCCTTGGATGTCTTCGATGACGGTCTGTGCCAACTGATCAATAATAAGATTGTTCCATGCCACGTTGAGATCAACGTCATCAGTTAATTCATTTGCATTTCTCTCCTCAACTGGCAACACAATTTTCGCCTGTATCGCACTGCTGAGGTAGTCCTGGGCATAACCGCCAAATCTCTGTGGGATGTAACGCTGTTGTGTTGGATTGTAGTGAGCATATTTACCGTATTGGAACAATGCGCCGATCTTGCGCAAGCCGAAGATGTCGAATAAGCTGGGCTTGATGTTAATGCGGGTTGCCTCATCAATCAATTGGCTGTAGTCGACATTTTGAGCAGCGCTCAATACGTAATTGTCATAGTACAGTTGTGGCAAGATCTCATTCATTGGTGGCATAACGAGGTCTTGCATGTCCGGACGCTCACGTATCGCCAGAGCAAGTGCATCAACAAACATAACTGGATTGAAGTACAGACGCGCATAGACAACATTCCGTTGGAAGACATTATAGTTGCGAGCCAGCACTAAGAAACGTTGAAGTCCAACCAATTGACGGATATTCGACAAATCTACTGGGTTGTAAACACCGTTGCGTCCAATAATCTCCCGATCGCTGGCTTGTTGCAAAAACTGCTGCAGTATGACGTCCTTTGGCTATGGGAATGCACAAATTTTGTAAGATTATTAGAAAGTATTCGTCCTTGAAAGTGTGAATTTGTCAAAAACTTACCGAAAGATAGCTACTGTCGTCTGTCACAAGCACTTCGCCCAGTTGAATGAGCTGCTGGTTGACCAAGGGCTTCTGCACCTGCAGCAGGACATCAAGCAGAAATTGTTGACGTTCACTCGTGCCCGCAGCTGCATAGCCTTGCTCTGAAAAATTAGTTATCTTATTAGCACTGCCAACACCAATGACGCGAGGTATCGATCCACCAATAGACGCACCCTGTTGTCCGTAATAACGTGTTTTTCCTGAGAGTTTCTGCGATAAACCGTGGTGTCCTGCGATGGCGCAATACACCATGCAGCTTAACAAGATCACAAAAGTCTTCATAATAATGAATGGGTTTTTGCAAGAATACCAAATACTTTTACTAAGTAATTGAAAGGAGATCTATCCGCTGTGCTCTACCAATCAAAGCCGGTAGACAACTGTGCCGAACTTCAGCTCAAGGCCCACTTTTATACCTACAAAATGGGCTTTATCAATGCCTCTGGTCCATTTCATTATCTTTATAATGTAAACTTGCAATATATTTTGGTAATTAATTCCATCGGTTTCGTTTCGTTTAACCCTCGAATCACTTACAAGTGCAAATCAATGAACTTTCCACTGGCGATTGGTCGCTCTTATCACTCGCTCTGTAGCGAATTGCTTTCTTCATCAAAGTCGCGTAGCTGCATAATAGCCGCATGTGGCTAAACAATGCAGTCGCAATCGTATGTTCAAAATGTATGTATGCACGTATGTATGTGCCACTTTGCACCTATGAAATCGCCATTATCACTAATAGACCCATTTAACCTGCTCAGACGTGCGTGGCTGCCATTCTTTATGCTTCATGGGATCATGAAATCTGCAGTGCTATTTTTGACATGTAACATGTGTATCAGCTGCGGACTTGTTGTTTTCATAAAGCGGTCTTTGACATCGCAGATGCTTGGCAACTAAAGCCATTAATTCTGCACTTCGTGGGTGCAAAATCTAAAGATAACAACTGAATGCAATGTAAATGGCTATTTTTGTCGACCTCTAAGGAAGGAGATTCTGAATGGAATTGTTGAATTTCATCACTCTACCAGAACGAAATGTAAGTAAAGATGGTTTGAGGTGCTTAAGACTTTGGTGGTCAGTTAGTGCTGTTGTCGCTTCAAGTGGCGAGTTGAACTCCCATTGCGACTAATTTCTAACATTCTGTCAATCTGTAGCTCTAGAAGTTTTGAGAGTTTTTATTATAGAGATCTCAGAATATCATTTTTGTATCTTTCATTAATTGAGTCTATGGTGTTTCAAATCTTACAGACTAGATGTACAAGCTAGTCACCAACAAATATTATATACTAAAAACTATAAGAATTGTGAATAGAAAGATTGAAGAATTGAGCCAAAACGAGTTCTCGGGAATACGAAATATAGTTCAAGTTTCCTAGAGATTATATTGAATTAAGAGAGAGTCCTTAAAGAAGGATCATAATTGTAGTAATTAGCTTTAATGAATGAGAGCACAAAATTTTAAGAGGAAAATTATAGCTCATTTAGCCAAGAAGCTTTGGGCAGTCAACTAGATAATTGATGATGCCGTAAATGCATAGCAAAGTCTGATCGTCGGAAAACAAGTGATTTCAGATTTATAAAAATTCGATCAGAAACATTAATCGAGAGCAAAACGTACAATACTACAGTGGATTGATGCATGACGCCTCCGAATGGATGCTGGATTTTTATCAGCAATCCAGCAAGCAGTGTTTCAATCAGAAACACTCGGGGGACTTCACATTCCCTGCTGAGGGGCGATCGCAATTAGAAAAATTAAATTTCTATTATTTTTTGGATATCGGTCAGGCCAGAGCTCGAATCCTAGCGACTCGCAATTTCTTAGAATTTCTATGTATAAGTTTAAAATCGTTGCAAATATTGACCTCGCTCTCCATAACTGTTAATTAATACTAAGTTTCTCCGCTGTCATATTTGAAGCTACATACTCATACAGTGGGAGAAAAGGAAAGCATTTCACTGACTATTTTCTTTCCTTTTTTTGGGTACAAAGATTGATTTTTCAATAATGATTTTTTCTAGACTAGTTTGTGCTTTAAATCTCAGAAAAATATTTATTTATGAATTAATTTGTTTACAAAATTTTCGAAAATTTAAACCTCAACATTTTGATTAAACAATTTTGGTTTGAGATAAGCTGGGGTCGGTGTAATATACCTACGGTGATACTATTGAGTTTGTTTTTGTTGTGCAAAAAATCGAATAGCAAACAAAGCTTTTATCAATTAATATTTTTTGAGTTTTTATTTGTTTTGAATATTTTTTTAATAGACTTTCAAAGCGGCTGGTGCAATAATTTTTTTGACGCGTGTATTTCATTAACCAAGTTTTCGTGCTTAAGACAACCAGTATTTGTTCGAGAAAAAATCAGTAAAAAAATCTGGAAAATAAAGTGTTTTGTTAAAGGTCGGTCTTGCCTCTTAGCAAGTTACATGATACTCAGTTGTTTAAAGATTTACTGTGTACTGTATATAATATATAATACATACATATGTATGTATGTATACATTTGCACCTTCCATTAAATTGACACTCAATCAAAATCAATTTTCTACTTTCCCCATTTTTATATTTCCTCATTTTCTTTTAATTATCCCTATTTAATTACTTCTTCATTACTTTTCAATTTACACCAAACGCGACAAACTTAATTATGATTCTCAACCAACAATAAGTATTCAAGTACCTATATATACAATACATATGTATGTATGTAAGCATATACATACTCGTACATAGACTCAAAGGCATGCCCACAGAATACATATAGTACATACCTATGTATGTTTTTCACACCTGAGTATAATGTAAAACCCACAAAAAGGTCTGTTTGTTTAGCATATTGTGAGGAGTCTTTAAGCTACCAACACTGATGCCACGATGCGACACTACAGTGCGGCAACTACTTGACGCCTCAAAAGTAGCAAGTGAAGGATTTAGAGAGCTGCAGCATTTGAAAATAAGCGAGAATTACATCAATTGAAGTTGGGACGAGAAGTCAAAAGTCGCCTGTCGCACTGAAGTAGCTAATATGTTTGAAGCGTTAAACCAATAAAGGGCTATGTAAAGCTTATTTATATATGTACGTAGGCAGTGTGTATGTGTGTGTGTTTGTGTGCTGTCACCCACCATTTACAGCGCAACGGTCAAAGGGAGCATCAGCAGTTGGTTGTTTGTAGTAAAAATAAAACGTTAAATGTCAAATATAGACAAGTGCTTTTATTGTATTATCCACGGCACAATGAATTGTTGTTTATTGTGGCAAAAATGTTGCCACTACAACTACAACAGCAACAGCCACTTGCAGCAATAGCAATAGCAATAGTTGCTACAACTGACCCAGGGAGAAATAAAAATATACTCGTTTGTATGTATGTGTGTAATTTATAAAAGCGAAAAAAAAACAACATAACTGCTCTATTCGTAATGCACAAAGCCAAAACAAGTAACAAAACACAAATACACGGCGAAGGGGATAATAGCTGCAGTAGTCGTAGTCACACGCCACAGGGGTTGAATAAATGTGATAAACGAATGACGAGTGGGGATTTGCATTCATTTTGATACTCACAATATCCAGGTAACTACATATGCATACCCATGTATACATATATGCATGTATATATGTACATCGTACTTACTTATGTTTGTATTGTAGGCGATCTTTTATTACATTAGGATGTTCAAATATTCTACTAAAAATTCATATTTTGCTGTTGTTATTCGGATATTCAAAGCTAAATGATCGGTTGTTTCGCAAAGTGGCTGCTGAATGTCCTCAATAGCTTCACTAATTCCATCTTTGAGGTCTTGAATCAACGTTGACCTGTTGGCATAGATCTTATCTTTCACGTGGCCCCAAAGGAAGAAGTCGCCAAGTGTTAAAGCACCAGATCTCGGTGGTAAATTGCGATCACCTCCTTGAGAGATAAGACGGTCCGGAAACTTTTCCCTTAGAAGATCGATCGATGGTTTCGTTGCTTGTGTGGCACATAGCACCGTCTTGTTGAAAGTAAACGTTGTCCAATTCCGGCCATAAAAATTCTTTAATCATCTCTCGATAGCGCCATCTACCATATTCACCGTAACTGTTGCTCCAGCCTCATTTTTAATAATTCCGCTGGACTATAAACGAACAGTAGCACGTTGAGGATGGAGAGGCTTTTTAACAATAAAATTTGGGTTTGCTGAGCCCCAAATGCGACAGTTTTGCGACGTAGCCATCGTTGTGGAAATGGGCCTTATCAGTTGAGATGATTTTTCGATGAAATTCCGGATCATTTTCATGCATTTCAAGGACCCACTTAACAAAGGCACGATGTTGTTGATGATCGCCCGGCTTGAGGTCTTGTGTGAACTGAACTTTATAAGCCTTGAGACCCAAGTCTTTATGCAAAATACGGTGGAATGGTGTTTGTGGAATGCGCAATTCAAAGAACGACGAGGAATGGACAAGCCTGGCTTTTCTTCAACACTTTACCATGTATATAATTGGCGCTTTGTTACCGCTGAAATGATTTTTGTCAGAGCTCCTTCTCTGAGTTATTTTTTGCGTCTTAAAGTTTGTTCAACAAAGGGAGGTATATACAGTTAATTCTAACCCACCTCCGAACGAATGATGGATGGTTACGAGGAACCTTCCCTGCCGATGGACGACCGCTTTTAGAATATTTAACCTAATTTTTTATTTAAATTAATTTTCAATAATACCACGGCCGGAGTGTGACTTTTGACCTGGTAAATCCGGATATTCCCCATGTGTCAAATTTTGGAAGAGACCCGTGAGAAAGGAATCAATACCCATCACCTTTTCAACAGCACAGTAGAGAACTGCCTCTATTCCGCTTATACGGCTGTGTAAACTGACGTTGGACAACACCAGAAGCGCAGTCAGATTTGCGAAGGACCTCTCCGAACAGTTCGATACCAAACGAGGTTTCAGACAGGGTGACTTTATGGTGCGATTTCTCCAATGAGAACACAAACTTTTACAAGAGTGTACAACTGCTGGTGTATGCCGATGACAGTGATTTTATGGACCTTAGCTACCGCGCCGTTAGTTTTGCTTTTTGTCGCCGAAATAGTTTTGGGTCATAGATAATTTCGTCTATCTTAGAACCAGCCTTGAAATCCAAGTCCGCTCTCGATGAACGAAAACGAAACCCTACATGTCACTAAACATTCCCATCCTACTATACGGTGCAGAAGCGTGAATTGTGGTATGTTGACATCAGATAAGTCGGCATTTGGTGAACCGCGAATACTGCAGACGAGAGAAGGATGAGATGAACAAATTATGTGGTGATATTGTTAAGCGAATGAAGACTTAGCGGCTACGCTGGCTAGGTCAAGTCGTATGAATGAATGAAAGACCTGAAAGTCCGTTGAAAGAATCAGGTGGAGAGCGCCTTGCTTTCATTTGATATTTCCAAACAGCAAAGAAGAGAACCGATGGTTGATTCGGCTATAATCGCGTAAGCGGTGCCTACGCCAATGTAAGAAAAAGAAATCCATCTGTCGTTGAGTGCTTGCCTAAAGCTGTCCACTGGTCTCTCGATTTCTTAAACAGAATTGCAAATTTTTTTCTAAACGGGGCAACCTTAGCTGGCATTACCTACAAGCATTTACATTCGTAGCTGTAATGTTAGTGGTTGTAAAAATTTACATAACCGCTGTTACAAGCCCACAGAATGGATTACCTCGTTGGAGCCAATACCCCACTGTATGTGGGTATGTGTGTATGTATGTGATGAGATGAGCACCTGTATCCCCCAAATAACAAAGAGTCAAACAAATCCAATATCCAAGCGAAACAAAAAGAGAAAGGAAGAAAGAAAGAAAGAAATGCGGTCGCTATTTATCCAGAGTAGCGAGGAGTTGCGCTCAAAAGCGGTGCAGACAAAAAATGACAAAATGACAAAATGACAACCACCGACGGCGTAATCATTAAAATCAGCAATGCGTGTATAATTGAAATGTGATTGAGGCAACAAATAAGAGCAACACAAGAGAAACACAATCAGACTTATGTACACACACACACATACATATTTAAGTACACACCATACATACTTCACTCGAATGGACCAATAGAAAAGTGTGAAAACAGAGGGTCTGATTTGTAATATGAAAATTATATTATCAACTTATCTACATACATACACGTATGTATGTATACATGTAAACAATTAACAAATATTGGAGGGGAAAGCATTCTTGTATATTTGACTTGCCTGATTTAAAACATTAAATATTTGAAAGGACTAACGAGAGAAACTACAAAATACTACATTGACAGGGGTAACTTGTTAGATCTAAGAAGGCTCCTTTTAAATGGCCTATGAAAACCTATGAAAACGAATTTCTGAAACGGCTGGTGACTGATGATGATAAGTGGATCACTTATAAGAAACGGTCATGATCAAAGGGCAGTAAGCCCGGTCACCAAGCTCAATTTTGGCTGCCCTTGAAGGTTTCGTTGTGTGTTTGGTGGGATTAACAAGGAATCATCCACTATGACTTGCTCTCCTACCGCCAAATTTTTATTTCGCACCTGTACTGTAAACAACTGGACCGTCTGAAGGAATTAATCTCCCATAAGCGCGCAACTTTGGGCAACAGGAAGAGACAACGCCAGACCACACAATCTCCGAGAGCTTAGTTGGAAGATTCTTATGCGTTCCTCTTATAATCCGAACCTCACAATAAGTGCTTGCAATCTGGTCCTATCTATGGCGAATGATTTGGCTGGCGGCGGTGAATGCATCAGCTTCTTTGCAGATATGGTGGATGATTGGAGTTTTAATCCACAAGAAGGGCGAGACCACATTAACACCAATAATAATATTAGCCTTGCAATCCAATGCAGAATCACTCTTGCCAACTGGTGCTACTTTGGACTGAGTAGGCAATTGAAAAGTAAACGTCTCTCTCGACGAACCAAAACCAAGTTCTACAAGTCACTCATCATTCCTGTCCTACTATTTATAAGGTGCAGTAGCGTGGACGATGTCGACAACTGATGAGGCGGCTCTGGGACTTTTCGAAAAAAAGGTTTTGCGAACGATTTATGGACGGGGGAGGAAGACGTCCATTTCGTTGGAAGGATCAGGGCGCCAAACAGCGCCAGAGAAGGAACGAATGGCGAGCTTATGTTCATTCGGCAACAATCGCGTAAGCGGTACCACCGCCAATGAAAAAAAGAAGAAGAATATTGATACGATTATGGTATTACTAAAATTAATTAAAAATTATTTTTTTTTTTTACATTTTTTAGTGTCATAGCTTACCTTATTTATTTATTTCCAATTAATATAGAGAAGAAATACATACTTACACACACACACCTTTACTTATAATGTTGGCTTATCGCATTAAAAATTCATTTCGCATTTATTTGGCAAACAAAACAAATCAACGAAAAAGAAATATGTACATACGTAGTCTACATACTTACATTCATATGTACATATTTATATATATGTACATACATAGGTACGTATGCAAATACATACGTTGTCAGAATATAAAAATATAATCAAACTTCTAAAAAATTCGTAACAACAACCATTGATCGATCTCAAGAGCACCAACTCCACTCCTTCACTTCCAACTATGCCAAAGTGGCGCGCTTGGCCACAAAATCGCGAGCTCCACCACGTTCCTTGTTAGTGAAACGAGCATAACTGCAGGTAAATAAATAATAAAATAATAATATAAAATCACAAAAGACATCGTCAAATAGTCATGAGTATGTATGTACTAGTATGTAGATGTGTATGTATGGATGTATGTGGCAACCACTTACGTCTTTTGATACTTGGCTATATCTGCTGCACTTAGCGATGGCCTCGTCGTGTTGAAAGCTTCGATTAGATGCTTTTGTCGCACCAAAATTCTCGACGGCAGTTTCTGCAAGAAGGATAAAATGAAGAAAAAAAGAAATAGATAAAAGTAGATACAGAACAAATGGGAAAATGTTGGCAAGGCCTGAATGAGCGTTTAGCTATTAAAACTTTATGACTTTGCTAATTACCGTTTATGCAAATCAAACACATTCACTCAAACCCACACGTACATACATACTCGTATACGAGGAGTATGCATGCATATGTATGTATGTATGTATGTATGTATGTATGTATGTATAGTTGCTACATCTTCATTTCGCAATTCTAAACAAGGCGATTCACCTCCAAACAAACTTATGCACAAACATACATACATGTATATATATGTTTTTTATATATGTATGTATGTACATATGTACATGTAATAAACAATGTAGTATCAACGCAGACAAATTGTCTGGTCGTGCTGGGATCTCAACATTACAACCGACCAACCGACAACAACACCCAGACAATCAGGAAGTCTAAGCTCATAATGTATAACGGTGTTGTTGAAAGTTAAGTTACGGTAAGGTCAGGTGGGGTGAAGGTTTTGTTTACGCAATATCTCATTCAATTAGCACTCACATACAATGTGCATGGCAAACTAATCTTTTTGACATAAATATATATACAAACATACATACATGCGAAAACCTATATACATGCATATGTACATATGTATGTATGTATGTATATATTTGAAAAGGAAACCCTTGCGAGCGAGATAAATTTATAGATTAACAAACGTATATCTCTTTACAACTGGTATGTATGTAAAGGGTGAACCATTTCGAGGTTCCTTACTTTTTTAAGAAAACCAATTAATTAATTAAAAATTAATTGGGAATGTTTAAACACGAAAATTAACACATTTTTAGGCGGAAAGTAATGCTTTGGAATATTGCTGCATTGGTTGAGACTCGAACAAGTCACTGAACTGATTCAAAGGACTATAGCTAATGAATTTAAAAACAATGCCTTAAAAATTATTCTATGAACTAATTGATCTCGCAAATCATGAAATAAGGATTGATATATTAGGTGTAGTAAAAAGGAATCCATCATTTTTCCTATAGTTGGCGTTATTTATCTGTATCCCGCTCGTATCTAAACTCGTATGAGTATTTTCCAATATACTAGCTAGCATCAAGCTAGCTTCAATTTAACAATAAAAGTACAACAACTTATGTTGAGCAAACATACATACAATTTTATTGACAACAAATTTGTACCATATGCTTACAAGGCTGAGTACTCAAATGGCACTTTATTACATATAATCTCATAATACAATAAAACAATTTTCTTAAAAAATCATACTGTTACTTAATTCCACACATTAAGTACCCAATTACTTGACGCTAAAACTAATCGAAAACAGTTTATTCTTAATTTTTGGTAAATTTGTGATTTTGAGTATTTCGTAGACAAATTACAAATAAAAAATAATAATAATTTAAGTGGAATGTTCAAGAATTAAGCTAATAATTAAATATAAATATTTTAAAAAATTTCAAAATATTTAATTTTAAACTAATATTTTATGTTAAAATAATCATTTTTTTTAACTTTTTCGTTTACATAATATATGTAGGAGTATAGATATGTATACATGTCACTCTCTCCTTAAGAATTATTTGTCTTATAGTTTAACTGATTGCCTAAATGTATCAGTTGACGTGCGTTGGGTTAAGTCTTTTCGTGTTTTTTAATACATACATACGAGTATACTTATATTTGTACTTAATGATAAAATTATTTTATTTTGTATATTTTTTAATTTGCAAACACATGCATATATGTATGTATATAACTACTTTATATATATATTTTCTCAAGCCTTACTTTGCTTTATACTTTATGTATAATTCATAAATGCTCTTACATATCTACAAACGAGTATGTATGTACGTATGTATAATTAATTAAATTTGTATGTGTATTGATAGCGTAATGGAGACGTCTCCTGAAAAGTTTCCGCTTCGGAATCGTCATCACTTGATGACGGCGGTGTCTCCAACATGGGCATTGACAAATCCAAATACTCCTCATTGGTAGCATGATTGGATGCCAATTGTAGTATCTTATCCAAATTCTCAACAATTTCGCCAAATGTCGGTCGTACGTTGGCGTCAAAGTGCCAACACTGCCGCATTAGCATATAAATATTCAATGAACAACGTGCCGGCTTCTCCATGCGCTGCCCTGTGATTAGGTAGCTGTAGAGTTCCTCTGCAGACATAATATTCGGATACGGTTGCTCGCCAAAGGTCATAATCTCCCACAATAGCACACCGTAAGACCACACGTCCGATTGGGAATCGTAAAATTTCTCTTGCAGCGACTCTGGCGCCATCCATTTGATGGGTAAACGGCCATTTGTATTCTTTCTGTAATAGTCGGTATCTTGTATATCGCGAGCCAGACCAAAGTCGGCTATCTTCATCACATAGTCATCGCTTACGAGTACATTACGGGCGGCCAAATCGCGATGAATGCACTATGGGAATATTAATGAAATAAAGCATAAAATTATTTTTAGTTCTCACAACGTAACTAATATATTATACATACATATGTATATGTATACACATACAAACATATGTATACATACGAGTATGTGTAACTCTGTGAAATAACTCACCCGACGCGAAGCGAGGTACTCCATGCCACGCGCAATTTGAAATGCAAAAGACACCAAATTCTTCTCGGTTAACTGCGGTGTGTCCTCCAAGCAATCGCTGCTGCGCTGCAAACTCGGGCTGCCCACAAACATTGGTCGGTTCTTTTTGAGAAAGTCCTTAAGATTACCATGCGGCGCGAATTCGACAATAACCCACAGTGGGCCATTCTGTGTGCAGCAGCCCAGCAGGTTAATGATGTTTATATGTTTGCCAATCATTTTCATTACTTCCATTTCGCGCACCAAACTCGCCATATCCGCATCGGTGTGCTCATCTTTCACCATTTTCACGGCGACAATGCTTGCTGAGTTGTTATTGGCGGTACGCGGTAAGTTGCACGCTTCAGCCATGACGACGCGTCCGAAAGCGCCTTCGCCCAAAGTCGAGCCGAGATTCAGCTGTGTGCGCGGTATCTCCCAATTCGAGTCGAGTGGAAATTCATATTCGTTGAATGCTTGGGACGGATCCATATTTGATGCTTGGAAGGTGGTACGCTGCTTTTCAATTTTGATTACCGGCATTTGTAGATCGCAGGAGCTGCCCGCGGATGACGAGGGCTTATAGATAATAACCTTTTTCGTCCATTGGTGCACAGTCTCGATGCGATGTTTTAGGAGTTTTTCATGTTTCAGTTTACGCAACACGTATATTATGAATATGGAGCCGAAAAGGAAGAGCAAAGCAATCACAACAGCGGTCATAGTCATCCACAGCGTATAAACTTCACGAGTCGGTAGTTTGTCGACTACATGCAGGTAGGCACTAGCCAATGCTTGCCCTAGATTATTACCCGCGACACATGTGTACCAGCCTTCGTCTCCGTGTGTTACGTTCTGCAAGCGCAATATGTTCGGTTTGTCTGGATCGCCAGGAAGCTTAATGAAATCCTCAGCTGTCGGTAGGTGTGCGGATGAATCGCCGTTTGCTTTGTTCGAATAAAGACGCTCCAACTTTTCAATACTTTCATTTGGATGATTATATTTAATCCAAAATATGTGCGGCTCCAAGTCCGACATGACGCGGCATTCAAAGTATGCGCTGCTGTTGGTCAGCACGGTTTGGTTTTGTGGAAACTTGTCGCTGTGTATGGGACGGGAACGTAGACGATCCATAATACTTAGCTTTGTGGAGTGCTCGATGCAGCCCAACTTGTTGCAGACCGTGCACTTATATGTACCCGAGTCTTCAGCGATGACATCAACCATTTGCATAGACCACTTTTTATAGGAGACTTTACCGATGTGACGCATTATTTCGGTGAAATTGCTGTTGTCAGTGCTGCGCGTCCATGTGACGTTCGGCGTTGGGTTGCCACTGGCCGTACAAAGCAATTGTATTGTGGAACCGGCAGGTTGATGTATATTCGAACTGAGCTTGTGTGCTTTTTTGAAGACTGGCGGACTTTCGCCCACTGTTGCTGTTTCATCATTTGCGTCAGCCGCATCTTTACTCTCCACATCCGTATCAACAGCGGTTATAAGCTTCTCATTGTCCTTCTCCGGTGTCGAGCCTACAGCCACGCTGCTTTCTGCTGAGTGCGCCGTACGCTTTTCTAGTAAAAACGTCTTGGCTTTTGTTGGAATAGCTGCGCTTTTTGGCTCCACCACTGTCAAATAAGCCGTGGCTGTAGCTTTACCAACCTCATTCGTGGCCACACAAGTATAGAAGCCTTCATTGTTCGTTTTTGCTTGCGCTATACTTAAAGTGTCTGGATTTTCAGCAGACGTTGTTAACTCAATCACATTTGAATCGGTTGTTAAGTTTAGAGACGCCAGAGTGTCGACATTAAGACCATGAGGGTGATGGAACCAACGTATCTGCACCGCAGTGGGTGACTCAACTTGGCATTGGAAGCGCGTGCTGTCGTTCAGCACCACCGTTTGGTTGGCTGGTTTGTGCACGATGAGTGGCTTATCGGAACGCAACTGACCAACAATGCGTAAGCGCAGACTATGTTCAATAGAGCCGAATTTATTATAGATTTTACATGTATAAACGCCGGTATCAGCTGCGTTGAGTTGCTCTATAAAAAGCGACCACTTCTTCAAGCGGTAACGCAACGGCGTGAGATCCATTCGGGTATTATTGTGCCACCAAGTAATAACTGGTAGGGGATTGCCCATAGCGGGACAACTCAGTTGTACGAAACTGCCCAATGGTTGCTGTATGCTATCGATGAGCTTATAGCTTTGTTGAAATTGTGGCGGCCCAGGATTAGGTAGATGCACAATCTTCAAAGCGGTATCATTCGCGCTCTTCGTGCCACTTAAATGACGCACCTCATCAGCCATATCTTCTACAGAGTCGGAGTCATTATGATCCAAACGTAGTTGCGTCTCCGCTTCGTCCTCCACCTTACTAAAGTCAGCTATATCTTCTTCCACATCAGCGGTGTTGGGTGGAGTTGTTGTTTGGGGCGCCGGCTCCAACACGCTTAACGCGACACTGACGTACTTCGGACCGAGCGGCACCTGCTCTGCCTGACAGCTATATACACCAGCATCTTTCGTCTGCACCGCTCTCAACACCAACAAACGATTGCCACTGAGAAACTCTTCATCTCTATACCACTTTATAGCGCCCTTAAGCAGACACGTCAGGCGCACATCTGTGTGTGGCGCAACCAAGCGTTTGGTGAGTATAACACTGGGGCTGAGTGTAACATTGACCACCTGTTGCACCTCAGCCGCTGTCTGTATGTCGCTCTGCACACTTTTGGCCAATGACAAATAAGGCGGGTGGGCGTAGATAGCGATCAAGAGCACAAGCACATAACAACTCATATTTGGCGGCGCACGAAATAATGTTTTCAGTCTGATTTTGGACATCTTTGATGTGCTGCCGTAGGTTTTTTTTTTTATATGTATATGCAGTGTTAGATCACGGTGCGGCCTGTGCGCTGCTCGATCGCTCGTTCAAGGCGTAATGCGACTGCTGCTTTTTTGTTGTCTACGTGTATTCAAGCACTTCCACAAAACGAAAAACTCACCTTAAAACTAAATGAAACTCGCAGACTTTTCTCTCTATTCTATTTGTACGCGCTCACTGAGTGCTTCTCGCCTCTTAGTAATTAAAATTCACATTGGCAGCAAGGAGCCTTGCGCTTGCTCGTAAGACGGTGTTGACAGTTTTTATAACTACAAAAATATAACCCATCACTAGTAGATATGAAAGTCTTTATGAGTGTTTTATTCTTATTGTTTATTGCCGAGCGTTGCGCGGATTATTGTTATTATTGGTGTGGCGCTGTGGACGGTTCCCTCAGCGCTGCGTGCACGCACTGATCCTACACAAGATCTTAATCCACGCGTTCATAGGTGTGTAATCGTGTATTGCTTTATCGTCTGTGTCTCTGCTTCAAGCTTCAACACTGATTTATTTACATATTTTTCAAACACATACATATATACATTTTTTTATTCATAAACCATACGTATGTACATAAGCGGCAGCGGTACAACCATAGCTGAGCGATAGGAAGTCACTACGTATATGCGAACTCTGCGACGGACGGGGAGCGTTTGCAGGCGAATCGAATAAAAGGAAAAGATTGAAAATAAAAAACGATGTGCAATGATTTCATAATGAGTTTTCTCTCTTTTTTTTTTGTTTTTGTTTTCGCTATTTGCTTCTATTTTATTTTATTCGCATTTTGTTATTGTTGTTGTTGTTTTTAATTTTTGTTTTTATTATGTTCAGTTGAATATTTCAATCATTCCGTTGGCTAGCACTTGCGCGACGCGTCACCTAACTTGGCTAAAAGCAACGCTCCGCTCTGCGCAGACGGAACGCTATGTACATACGTAAGCACCTATATACGAGTATATATGCATTCATATATGTATGTATGTATGTATGTATTGTGCTCTTAACTTGGGCGACCGTGCTGACGGATGGTCCCAATTTAGCCGGTATGGGCATTTGAATGCGCCCGACGCACCGACGATTCGCAACGCTTGTCAGTGGTGTGTAGTGATTTAGCGTTTAGGATTGGAACGCGGCTTACGAGTTTTAGCCGTTTGCTATTTTAATTCATTCGCGAAAACATCAGCAGCAGCAACAGCAACAACAACAGCAAATTAACAACAACAGAATTATCTATGAAAGCGACTTAAGTAATAGTTTTAATTGCACACTTTTTTCCATACTTTTTGCTCATATTAACAATATATACTCGTATATGTTCATTCATTATGCATAGATATGTAGATAAAATGTTCTAAAATACGAGTACACCCTGCTAGAAAAAATTTATACAAAAAATTTTGAAGGAAAAAATCGTTTGTCAAAATCAATTCATAGTTAATATGATAAAACTCTATGCCGATCGCAAACTTTCTGCTCTTACCAGGTGTACAAGTATGAAATGTCGGTTCGAACATATAGATGTCTCGATTGTCATAAAACTTTGACCTTGTGAAGTGTCAACCTTGACTGTCGAACCACCATAGTTTTGCGCGAATCGAGCGTCATTATCGTTTACTCTCAGTGCAGTCAACATGTCGAGTTTCGTGCCGAATAAAGAGCAAACGCGGACAGTGTTAATTTTCTGTTTTCATTTGAAGAAAACAGCTGCGGAATCGCACCGAATGCTTGTTGAAGCCTTTGGCGAACAAGTACCAACTGTGAAAACGTGTGGTGGTTTCAACGCTTCAAAAGTGGTGATTTTGACGTCGACGACAAAGAGCACGGAAAACCACCAAAAAGGTTCGAAGACGCCGAACTGCAAGCATTATTGGATGAAGACGATGCTCAAACGCAAATACGGCAAGCTACCAACAACAATTGATCAATTTGAACCGTGCGCTTCAGAGAAAACGACCGGAATATCAAAAAAGACAACACAAGGTCATTTTTCTCCATGACAACGCTCCATCACATACGGCAAGAGCGGTTCGCGACACGTTGGAAACACTCAATTGGGAAGTGCTTCCGCATGCGGCTTATTCACCAGACCTGGCCCCATCCGATTACCACCTATTCGCTTCGATGGGACACGCACTCGCTGAGCAGCGCTTCGATTCTTACGAAAGTGTGAAAAAATGGCTCGATGAATGGTTCGCCGCAAAAGACGATGAGTTCTACTGGCGTGGAATCCACAAATTGCCCGAGAGATGGGAAAAATGTGTAGCTAGCGACGGCAAATACTTTGAATAAATGATTTTTTCTTTTTCCACAAAATTTAACGTGTTTTTTTGATTTAAAAAAAACGACATTTCATACTTGTACACCTGGTAAAGTATAATTAGCGCTTTGCAACCTCTTATGCGATTTTCAGCTGTGCTCCTCATTAAATTTATGGCATGCGTCTTGGTGTTTTTAGAACAACTGGAGCGAACTACAGTTTATTCTAAGCCGACTCCGAACGCCCGATCGATTTTTATGAGGAGCTTCATGCCAGAAATACACTGGGAAGGACTCGAACCCTGGCCTTCAGAATGGCAGTACACAATGCTGGGCAGAATTGGGCAGAACCTCCCCGAGCTGTTCGATTCCAAACGAGATCTCAGAGAAGGTTTGCTTTTTGCAAACTGAATACGTAAGCTTGGCTAATGAATCTGGAATTGAATGAGGACTTGACTAACCAACCAACGTCATTGTTGACAGTCATAATATTGAAGTTGCACATTATATCATCAAGGAATCAGCGTCAAAACCAATATCAATTTAAGCTTGGAAATTCAATTGACTCCTGCCAACAGGAAACGAAACTTCTAATAATCGTTTTAGACTAATGGTTAGTGGAACGCACCTCTAAGGGGAGATTATGAGTACAAATTCCCGACCAGGCCAACATCTAAACAACTATATGCTCATGAGAATAATAGTTTCTCGAAAAAATAGATATTTAATTAATTCTGAGTTATATATTTAAATTCACAAACTTGTATTTCAAAAAAATATATTACATAAAAAATAATAAAAGCTAAATGAAATAAAATAAATAAAATTAAATTAATGGAAATAACAAAAAATAAAATATAAAAATAAAATAAAATAATAAAATAAAGTAAAATAAAATTATATGAAAAAAAAATAAAATAAAGTAAATAAATAACATAAAAAAAATTAAGTTAAACAAAATAAATAAATAAAATAAAACAAAATACAATACAATAAAAGAGTAAAATATATACAATAACCAATAAAATGCAATAAAGTAAAATAAATTAAAATAAAATAAAACTAAATGAAGTGAAATAAAAAAAAATAAATTAATTTATATTTAATAAAAGCAAATAATATTAAAAATAAAATACAATAAAATTAAATAAATAAACTACAATAGCATAAAATAAAATTAAGTAAAACAAAATAAATAAATAAAACAAAACCAAATACAATGAAATAAAATAAATAAAAATAAATAAAAATAAATTAAATAAATAAAAATAAATGAGATAAATAAAAAACAATAAAGTTAAACTAAATGTAGTGAAATAAAACAAAATGAAATAAAATACAATTAAGTATATAAAATTAAATAAAGTAGAGAAAAATAAAAAAATTAATTAAAACAAAATAAAATAGAGGGAAATAAAATAATAAATATAAAATAAAATTGAATAAAATGCAGTATAATAAAATTATATGAAACAAAAAATAAAATAAAGTAAATAAATAAAATTAAATTAAATTGAATAAAATAAAATAAAGTAAATAAAATGAAATTAGGAAAAGCAAAATAAAATAAAGTCAAATAAAGTATAAAATATATAAATAAGATTCAAAAAATAACAAAAAATAAAAATTAAATAAATTGAATTAAGTATAAGAAAAAGGTAACAGAAGAAAATAACAAAATCAAATGAAATAGAAAACAAAATACAATAAATTAAAATAAAAAAAAAAAAAAAGTAAAACAGAATAAAAAATATCGAGCAATAAACGAATTAAATTCAACATTAGCTTAAAATTGTTACGTATTTTTGAAAATATAAATTTTCTTTTTTTGCCTAGGTTTTAATTTGTTTCGATTATCAAATCAAATCAAGTTTATAATTTTTGCAACTATCCAGAGGTGCGTTTATCTACTTCCGCTGTAAAGGTGTAAGCACTTATAAAAAAATGTCCAGTCTTATATGGTATATATTTACACATACACCGCATGATATTAACATACCTGCATATATGTATACACGCAAAAAAAAAGCCTTTCAACATTTCTTTCTTTCCTTACTTTTATAGAGCTACATAAACGTTTGAGTATAATTGAACTGATTGCCTTTTATAGTATGACTGTTATTGTTGTTATTGTTACTTTGCCTTTTTTAAAGAATTGGTTGCAAACGATTTGATGGTAATTTTGTTGATTTCTAAACGACAGCCAACCAGCCAACCAGCCAACCAGCCAGCCATAGGGTCTGCGATTCTTAACGTTTATAATTGCAGTCGATGGAGTGGCTTTGTTTGATTTGGAGAGCTTTCAAACGGTTAATGAAATTTTTATTCTAACTACTATGAATTCGCATTAGGTATAATTGTTTTAATATTGTTGTTGTTGTGTTGTAGGTATTTTCTAAGCTTACATATGCATATTTGTGTACATGTATGTACATATGTATGTATATAAGCTAGCAGCGTGTATCATAGATAAATCGTGAATGAATGTATTTACATATGTAAATAAGTGCACATGTACACACGTTTGTATGTATGTACATATGTGCAGTTATTAATGTGCTAGGTTGCGGTTTTCAGTTGCCATATTTAAGGTTCATATGTATCGTATGTTTGTAGGTATTGTAGAAAACTGTGTTACGATTGTACCTAATTCGCACTGACAAGCGCATTTCAATCATTTCCACTTGGCGTTTCTTCAAGAATTTTCATTTGTGCCCAATTACACGAAAAAAGTAGCAATCACTTTGAGCGGATGGTGTTAAAGCTTTATTGAGCAATAACAAAAGCAGTTTTCACTCTCCCTTAACCAGTTAATGGGTTTTGCGCCTTTTTTTACAGCAAATTGTTTAAATATTTCATAGGTGACCTTAACAATTTCGTTATTCCGTAGTTCGTTTATCGTACTTCCGCTGGAACACTATACCATATATATATACACTTTTTCGGTCGTAGAAAAAAAAATATTTTTTCATCTCTCATAAAAGACATTGGTCTGAAAAAGGAGAATGTGAGGTTAGATGCTCCTCTAATTTGTGGGATGCGTCTTGATGTTTTTCCAACAGTTTCCTCTCGAAGCTCAACTCTAGATAAGAAGAGCAAAATTAATACGAAATTGAACATTTTGAAAAAAAATATAATTCTTAGCATCATGCTGATTTTTAATTTCATTTTTACTTTTGCCTCAAAAATGTGTTTTTTAAAATTAAAGTGGAGACTATACTTAGTTTTTATCATGTCCAATTGACAAAAAATCTTCAATTATAAACCCTTTCAAATCCCAAATATTCAAGCGAATGATTTTAAATAATTATTTTCCCTGCGGAAGTCTTCGTTGTAAAGAAATTTACTGAGCTAACTAACACGGCTGCCAGAAATGAGAGACTTGATGGGATAACCAAAAACTGTTGTTCTGTTGTAATCGCACAAACCGTTTCCAAGTAAGTTTTTAGGGAATATTGTGGGAGTAACTTTCTTTGGCTGGATAAAAATTCGTGTCGTTCCGGTATAAAGCCCCGACCTTTTATAATAAGTATATATGTAGGTATGCCTTACCGAGGATAAATTCTTGAACTCTCAACCTGAAGGTGATATGAGCAAAATTGTTACTCGTCTATCAACTGAGCCGAAGCAGAAAACATCTAAAACGCTAAAAAATCTGTACAAGGAAATTGATGAAAGATCATCATCACATCCGTGTAGAATGTGCATAACCAATAATGATATATGCTGTATGAAGGTACACATTCATATTTATGTTTCCTTATAAAATTGATGGCCGCAATAGCCGAGTGGTTAGCTTTGAGTTCTACCACTCCGAAGGCCAAGGTTTGAGTCCTGTTCCGAGTAACATCGAAAAATATAGAAAATTAGTTTTTTTAACGCTTGAGCGAGGTAACAAAGAGTTTATTATAAAAATATTTATACATATGTTGTATACTCGTATATAATCCTGCAGTGAAAATTTATTTATACTAGACATTGCTTTTCTGTTTTTGCTTTTAATTTTTAATTTTTATTTTCTATTTTTATTTTTATTTATTTTATTAAAATTAAAAAAAAGTATTTTATTTTTTATTTTATTTTTTCTCACTATTTTTTAATTTCTTTATTTTGGGTTATTTTTTTGTTTATTTTTATTTTTTTTTTTTTAATTTTTTATTTTCTATATTTTTTTTATTTTAGTTTTTACTTTTATTTTTTAATTTTTTAGTTTTTTTAATTATTTATTTATTCTTTAGTTTTTTTTTAACTATTTTTTTTTTAATTTTATTTTATTTTTCAATTTTTTTTTTAATTTTTTTTTTTTATTTTTTATGTTTCCTTTGTTTTTCATTAGTTTATTTTTTTATTGTTTTTTTCATTTATTATTTATATATTTCTTTTTCATTCCTTTAAAATTTTGTAATTTCCTTGATAATGAACTTGTCGATTTGTTGTTGGAAATCTGCTGGTGTTGTTATTGGATCACGTACGCGTACAATAAGATTGAAATTATTAACATGCATTAAATGCCACACTCTTTATAGCCACCTATGTATGTATGTATGTATTTTGTTTTTGTTTTTTTTTTTTGTATTTTTCGCAAAAAATCATAAATCTTCGTCAAACACATTTTATTGCCGCCGATCGCACACGCACCAAAAAGAACTTCGAAAATTTACGAAATATGAAAAAATGTCATAAACATCACTACTAACTGCCAAATTCAAATTGGGATTACACTGAAAACGACAAATCGCCGAATCAAACGTTTTCATCCGCCGCTTCCGCAAACTGTTTCCGCTTCACGAACGCTCGCCACCCGTGCTGAGCAAATGAGCGCCAGGCTGTCAACTAGTATACTGCGTGCACACTAATATGTATGTATGTATGTATGTGTGAATGTATGTATGTACGAGTACGTAAGAAAGAACAAGTCAGGTAACACACCCGCGCCAAAATATTAATCACCAACAGAAATTCACTTTAACGATCACTGAACAATCAATTCGAAAATTTGCGTCTGCCCGTTGTCGCTGCTGAAACTCAACTGATCGCTCGCTAGGAGTCGCCTCAAGAGCGTACAAACAGCGGCATAAGAAAACTTTAATATTCGTAACCAAATCGGATAATACTCATTGTTGGAACAACAGAAACAAAAGAAAATGCAACAAAAAAAATTACAAAAAAAAAACACAATAACAACAAACAATTGTTGGTAGCATAAAAAAGCACTTGTTAATAGTAATAACAACCTCAATGGCTCTGTGGTAACGCTATTGGCTATTGGATTAATAACCACTACACTCGCAGCAAACGACGTTGGAAGCATGTACGAGTATGTATTTGTAGAAGGAAAAACGCATTTGATATCCATTCACGTACATACGATGGATGTTCATACGCGGAGTGAGCACGTATTTGTATACTTTTGATCGGTTACGTGCTTTATAATTGAAAAACGACCCTCGGCAAATGAGAAATTACCCTTTCATTTTAATTCTTCTAACTAGAGATCAACTAAAAGCCCTATGATAGAAGAACTTGGCAACCACCTACGACCGACGAGCTGACGCCCGGTCCACCTATTCAGGATAACGACTCACTTGGGATTTTTGAGCCCCAGATGCGACAATTTTGCTTATTGACGTACCCATCGATGTGGAAATGGGCCTCATCAGTCAAGATACCCAATCAGAAAATATATTTACTGAGAGTTTTAAATATATGTATGTACGAGCATATGCAATTTCATTCCTCTTCTTCTTCACCACTTCTTGAAATTTATAGCAGCTGATGAGCAAATCAGTAGCGGTTCAATGCAGTTCGGTCTGTCACTAGTTTTCGGTCACCAGTCTGTTGGATTTTTCGTTTATTCTTCAGTTGCGCTCTTCGGTCGGTTAAGCTTGAGGTGGGTTCGCCGTTCAAAAATCAAAGCTTTGAAGGTACCAGTGATTCAGTTGTGATCCCAAAATTAGCCCTATCTCTTTAAAGAGTGAGGTTAAGCAATCCTTAACTGGCCTTGAGAGCTACACAATTATGCGTTTATGAAAATAACCCAGCTCCAGATGCCACTCAGACAATTTTAGGACCTTTTTTTGGACAGTTCCTGTAAGACCAGTTTTAATTTATAATTCGAAAAAAAATACTTGGCAAAACTCGATTATTTTGAAAAATGAGAGCCAACGTGCTTGAACCTTACTCTCACAAAAACTAGGCAACCAAGGAGAATGTTTTTAAATGATTCCAGACTGGATTTTCAACCAGACCACATGTATAACAATCGGGCAGTGATCAGTTAGAGTCTCAACTAAAAGCTATAGTTACGAGTTAGTGAATGATAGAAGTTCCTTTGACCTAAAGCGATCATCTTTGAAGGTGTACCGACCTCTAATTCAGCCTTACCGAATAACAGCTCGAATATAACCCCTGCGGTTCCTACAAATGATTAATACAGTATAAAAATATCTCGGTTTACCAAGTTTGGTTGAAATATCTGAAAAACTGAAGAGCTAGTTTGTGTACAAACAGACGCATATGGATAAAACCGTCGATATAAATTTTGGTGTGTCCTATCTTCTCTCCTTCTGGTACTTATGGTACATACATATGTACATACTTCGGTCCAAAGTTAATATACAATTTCTTGTTCATGAAAGCATTTTCCTCGAAAGAAAGGAACTCCGCGAGAAAATTTCGAATTCAAACATTATTAATGCCAAAGGTTTGAATATAGCGCCACCTATAGCCAAACAGAGCTAGAATATTTTATCTTACTGACCGTTGTCGTACAGCAATATGAGAATAATATTAAAAAAAAAATACATACATATATACATACGAAGACTTGTGTACTTCAGCGCATAAGGTTGTACCATGTGCAATTTTTTCCAATCTTCTACACCTACATACATATGTATGCACCTTATCTTTGCTATCATTGAGTATTTTGACTTTTGTCTTTTTAATGTTTAATGTCAACTTTGGTCTTCATACAAACATACATGCATACATATGTATATATGTGTATATGTATGTATGTACAAATACATAAGTTTGTCTTAAGTAAATGTACAAAGGTTTGTTTGTATTGATTTCCTTCGTTTGCTATATACATACATACGTTTTAATTTATGCGCATGCGCGTGCGCAACAAGCCAAGTGCAGGCCAAATAACGCCGTTTACAACTATGTACATACAACCACTCAAATTATCATACTATGTACATACATTCATACATATGTACTTACTTACGAACAATAGTAAATACATGCATAAGTAAAAAGTTGGAGGTGGAATAGAGAAGAATTCTTAATATTGTAGATATTGACTGACCACTTGTTATTTGCATATAAACATACAAACATACATAACTTACACACAACCGCACACACACACATGATTCTTAAATATTGTATTTATTTTTGGTTACATTATGCTTTCTGCAATACTTCCACAATGGAACTCTCGTGATTTCCAGTGACATTTTTATTGTCTGCATTTGCTTTCCATTTTTAATGTTTTCATAGTTACTTTGTTGTTTTCCTTTAGTTTTTTATATTTTTTTTTGTTTTTTTTTTTTTTGCGCGCGCGATCGACCCGGCCCTAGAACTCTACAGGTGAGTACCATATACAATCAGTAAACACATGCATTCATATAGGAGTGTATATGTGTATGTAGATATGTGCATATGCATGTGTGTGTATGTGCGCTAAGCATATGTGTGCGATTATCGAATATCAATTGGGGAAATATCCGTTACGTGACTCGTGCTTACCTTTCTTTTGTTTAAGATCGTTTGTAAGAATATCACTTTGCGCAGCGTTTTTTTCCCCGTTCCTTTAAATGCACTTATGAACATACATACACACATACCAGTATGTATTTAATCTACAGATATGCTTGCTTTTTTCTTAGATTTTACCGAAAATTCGGTAAACAAAAACTATGTATGAGTACTAACACATACAAGTGATGTCTGTCACTTTTACTACGAATCTAAGAATATTACGGAATAAATCCGTCTCGAATTCAGTCGCGTTTGATCGCCTCTTAAATTAATTACAATATAAATATACCAGATTTTTCCTTCGTCTACATGGAATTTCAAAATGGTTCTAATAAGATTTTTAATTGATTTTTTGCAACACAAAAGTTGTTATTTTAAAATGTTCGAATACTTCCAAAATATAATATTTTATGAATCCAAAAGTTAAGCAAACCGAAAGGATTGCTCCCTCGTCTGGTCTGTATACCAATCGGGCAGTGATCGTCAGAGTTTCTATCAAAAGCTATAGGTGTGAGTTGGTGAGTGAGGTCTACCGAGCTCCAATTCAGCCTCATCGAATGACAGCCCAGAATAGATATGTAGAGAGGGAAATTAGTCACTCATTGACGACTAGGCTTTAACGCAACATATGCGCTTTTAAAATTAGGATAGCCTCCTGGCTGCTAGTTTCAAAGCCGCTTTCTCGAATGTTCCCGATTGAAGTGGCTGATCTGAAAGTCTTCACTCGGTATCGATTTTGGGCTTAACTTAACATCGATCTACCCATGTTAAAAACTACTGGTTCTTTCTTTCATGCAAAGGTTTAACTTGCCCATCATTGCCGGAAGGTGTCGAAGTGCCTGTCAGGAAACAATTCAGAGACCCAACGTTCTATACACTCAGGGAACAAGTCGAAGCATGGTAAAAGGATGCCGTTTCCAGGACTAAAGCTCAGTAGTAACTTCTGTAAGCCATATTTCAGCTTCCTATTTCCTAGGAAAATTTGCTGGAAAACGCCCACGTTGAATGAGTGTAGGAAATGTATAGATTTGAGGAACCCGATCGAACTTATACAACGCGGGATACAGATAAATAATGCCATCTATTGGAAAAAGAATGGATTTTTTTTTACTACACCTGATATACATAAAATTCCTATTAAATGCTCACATGCATCTTGCATTATTTCTTGAATATATATTACACACATTCATATTTTTCTATCCTTTATTTTTAACATATTTTGAACAACAGAAATTAATATGAAATATCCCTCGCTCATACGCATAATTTTCAAAGTATCCATTGCATACGCGCCAAGACGTTTATAGCACTACAAGGAGATGCATTTATGCATATACTCGTATATGTGTAGTACATACATAGATATAAATTACAATATACGCCACGTTTGAGTGCATAAAATTTTCTATTTATTCAATCTCCTCTTTCTTGTTGTTGTTAAATGATAAAGAAGCACAGGGATCACTTACATGACTTTCAGTGCATAAATATTACCAAATTCTTCACTTAAGGATAATTAAAATATCCTGAAAACGAATTTATTATGCCATATAAGGAAGTAAATACTACTAACCGACAATGAATAAAAATATCGTTTGGGATCACAGTGTTGTCCTTAAAAGGGTGACCCAGATTCAAGTGTTGGCTCAAACAATGAGACCTAAAGAAACATCTAAGATTCTTGTACAACTTTCCTTTTGCCCTAGGATCGTATGAAGGTTTAGTAATGGACTTTGAGGAACATCAGAGCATTCGTCAAGCACAATAAGGATTAGTCCGGGTTTGTTCGCAATATACTAGCATCAAACTTGGCTAACACCTTGGCCTACGCAATGGGCTTTATATTTTAGTTCAGTTGGGTTGTTGGGTTTCCGATTCAGATCGAATAAATAAATACTATTGTTAATAAAAAGTAAAAAAAAAAATAGTTCTGGTTTAAGGTAATGCTTGAGTAAACGAAGAGTCATTTAAATGTCTCTCTCTTGAATTTTCGCACAATTTGATATGATTGAGGTAATTTTCGACCATTTTTTGGCACATATTGCGCAATATCTCAGTCATAATTTGACGAATGTGACGGCGTACGAGTATATGAATAATTGGCTATTTGTAACCGCCGAACCGATTTTCGGCCGAGGTCCTCTTTCAATTTGTGTGCGCGTCTAGATGTTTATCCAAAAAACCTACTTGAAAGGATTGACAATCGCTGACTAGGAACGACCGCAACTAGAAAAATTAATTTTCCATAATTTCCGATGTTTGACGGATCTGGATTTGAACCCTCCGCACGTTCCGAATGTCAGTTCGTACTGCAACCACTTGCCAATCGTGGCTTTACTTAACTAAATAATGAACTGTCATAAGATAAGATAGTTCCGAGAATGGAATGTCGAATGGCTTGACTCCTTTCTAGATTAGCAATGGAAATTTTCGGCGGATAACTTGTACCGAGAAGTTAAAGCATATGATCCAAGATCTCATATTTCAGCAGTGATATCTGATATAATATGTCCGGTTCCGACAGAAGGCGAACCAAATTGCATTTGTATATCTCAAAACTGAAGAAAAAGTCTGCAGCCATACCTGCGTGTCTGACCAACTAATCATTCCGATCATAGAAGCATCGATTCTCATGTTCTCTCTTTCTTCGATACTCACAAATTCCGTGTCGAGCATAATGCGAGAAGATATCTTCTTCAAGTTTACGAAGCAATACACTGTATCGAAACCTCGTAAAAACGATTCTCTTCACTACGCACTCCTTACAATCAGTAATTTTTAATGTCACAGGTAAATGCATAATCTTTTACAATGTAACAAGTAG
Source organism: Ceratitis rosa (assembly GCA_037013455.1). NCBI lineage: Eukaryota > Metazoa > Arthropoda > Insecta > Diptera > Tephritidae > Ceratitis > Ceratitis rosa. Next base: position 1,771,326 of record JAWMAG010000041.1, read on the forward strand.
TTAAGTAGCTGTTGTTATTGCTGTTGTTGTTATTACAATTATGATTCTATTAATATGCAAAGCACAAACATTTCATGGTTAAATTGATAGTTCCTTTAGTCTCTTTGAATGCGTTAATCGCTGCCTCATACGTGCCTACATAATCAAGGGATGAAAATTTGTTCTTCCTCGCTCTTTTTAAGGGACAAGTATTTCCGTTAAAGGTCGCACAAATGAAATACAACTTCCGATACATAGCTCATTATGTATTGGATGAGTGCATTAGTTCTTGCCCGATTTCAAGTGCAAACTAAAATTGAAATTTTTTGAAGAAAGCGCTTTTATTAATCAATTATGTATTCGTCATCATGTTCGGCAATCCACTGCCAACGTTCAACCAATTTACGGATGCCTGATTCATAGAAATCGCGCGGTTTCTCGTTGAAAAAGGTGTCAAGGTGGTTTTTGACGTCTTCCACATTTTTAAATTTTTTTCCATTCAAATTGTTCTGCAGCGATCGAAACAAATGATAATCAGAAGGTGCAATGTCGGGTGAATATGGGGGATGCGGCATGATTTCCCAATTCATCTCCTTCAGTTTGGCCAGGGTCGGTTTTGCAACATGTGGCCTGGCGTTGTCATGATGGAAAAGAACTCCTTTGCGATTGGCCAAAATCGGACGTTTTTCATCAATTGCTTTCTTCAATTCGACCAATTGCTGACAATACTTGTTGGCAGTGATCGTTTCTCCAGCTGGCAAGAGCTCAAAATAGATCACGCCTCGGATATCCCACCAAATGCACAGCAGTACCTTCATCGGATGCAATCCACCTTTCGACATCGGTTCCGCCCCTTCGTGTGCCTGTTTCCATGTTCTTTTGCGTTGAACATTGTTGTACAGGACCCATTTTTCATCACCAGTCACGAGCCGATCCAAAAAAGGTTCGTTTTTGATCCGTCGAAGCAAAGAAATTGCTGTTGACATACGGTCCACTTTGTTCTTTTGACTCAACTGATGTGGCACCCATGTATCGAGCTTCAAAGTGTACCCAACCTTTTTTAAACGACGAAACGCAGTTGATTTGTTGACGTTCAATTCACTGGCAACCTCTTCCGTCGAAATACGTGAGTTATTCGCAACTAAAGTCCTTAGAACATCGTCATCAAGCTCAGATGGCCGTCCACTGCGAGGTTGATCTTCGAGGTTAAAATCTCCAGAACGAAATTTCGCGAACCATTTCTTTTCTGTGCGCAGTGCTGGAGCACGGTCCAAATAAACTTCGCGAATATCTTTAGTTGCAGCGCCCACTGTTTTTCCTTTGCGGAATTCGTATAACATAATTTGACGCATATGATCTTTTTCGTTGTTCATCTTCCATGCGTCTTTTCACTAAGCAACTCAAATCAAAATGAAGTTATTTTATGCTTGATTTACAGTTCGGACTGTCACCTTTCCAACGATATATAATATGTATATGTTTCTTTCACGAGCGCCACTTTCAAACGATTCGTACGGCATCCAGCGGAATCGGGAACGAACTTATGCACTCATCCAATACATAAAGGCCAAGAAGTGTAAATTTCATTTGATACAAGAAAACGCGTAAGAATTTTTTTTTTTTGCTTTCTAAGCGGAGTCTTTTCTCAAGGTTGTGCAGTCACTCAAACAAGAATTAAATACAAACTAAAATAATCTCAGCCATTCACAGTCGTTTTCAAACACATGCATAAACGTTTGTAGTATTTTCAAATGTCAATTATTTCACTTACCTCATGTCCATGTTGTGACAAGGCCTCCTTAACGGCAATCATGTTGGCCGAAGTTAGTAGACTCTGTATGTCAGCGCCTGTGTAGTTTTGTGTGCGCGAAGCAAAAAATTCAAAATCAACATTGTCATCTAAATTTAGGGACGCCGCTAGTGCTTCGAATATGCGCACTCGCGCCACAGAGTCAGGCAGATTACATTCCACTAAGCGATCGATGCGCCCTGAACGTAGCAGTGCTGGATCAAGTAGCTCTGGACGGGAGGTGGCCGCTATGACTGTAACTCCTTGTAAACTTTCAACACCATCCAATTCGGTGAGCAGTTGATTCACCACACGATCTGTAACGCCCGTGGAGTCGTGGCCACGTTTCGGTGCTAAGCTGTCGAATTCATCAAAGAATAGCACACAAGGCTTGGCGCTGCGGGCACTGGAAAATGTAAATGCATATGTATATATGTATATATATGTTTATTTATCACATCTTTAATTAAATTCGTTTATTTTTTTAGTCTAAAAATATATGAGAGAGATTTCTTCACTTTTGAATAATAGAATGAGATTAGAGAATATAAGATGCTGAAAATCTGGTCGATTTACCAGGTCTAAGCCACACTGACAGGCAAGATATAATATAATCAGCTCGTTGACGGTGAGCTTCAATCTTTAACCACAATACACTCTACAGGACCATATATACGATTTTCAAGAGGCCACGGTTAATGGCACAGACAACCAAACCACCACCTATCGCATTCAGTGAGCTCGAGCTGCCTCGAGAGACCCGTGTTACATTGGCACAATTAAGATCTGGATACTGTAGCAGATTAAACTCCTACATATCCAGACTCGACCCCAGCATACCCAACGTATGCCCTGCATGTGGAGAGTCCCCGCACGACACTAACCACCTCTTCACATGCCCCCTTAAACCTACCCATCTAACTCCCCTCTCCCTTTGGTCCAACCCTGTCGAAACAGCACGTTTCCTGGACCTTCCGTTAGATGACCTCGGCGACTTAGACTGATTATGCCTGCCCTAAGCGGGGTTAGCGAACCGCTACAACAACAACAACAACAGTGGCACAGACCATGGGGTTTTCGAACATTAAACCTGTCAGTTAGCTTCTGAAACTCTCAGAATAACGCATTTTGGGCCTTTTCTTTTTCTATATGCCAATGCGCCTTGCTTCCGTCCTCAGCATCTATCTCACGTATTGTGTTCGATTACAATGTTGCGAGGCATACAGTTTGTTTTTTTGCTCAATCTTCTCCCGGCATTGTCAAATGGAAGAGTCAGTCGTCGTCAACGAGTTCATCTAACGGGGGGATTCCCGAAAATGAGTTGTTTCAACGGGTTCGTACAAGACGGAGAGAGGTGTGAGATGAGTACGATTTGGTGAGCATGTACTGAGGTGGTTAGTGTATAGCGGAGCCTCATTGCATGCTGCACATAAGTTAGGTATGCCGGGGTCAAGTCTGCATAAGTAGGGGTTGAGTGGTGGCTCGAGCTCTTCCTCTGCTACGGGTGGTGGCTGGATTCCGAACACTAGCATTTAAAGGAAGAGACGGAGTCTGTGTGTGTGAATGGGATTTATTGTCATGAATTACGACAAGGTACTTAACTGAGTTGTAGATAGCGTGTTTCTTCGGGTTTAAAGTGAGTCTGGGGCACAGTAGTAAAACATTATGCAAATTGGTTTCGGAAAGTTTTGCGAGAGCAATAACAGATGCCCTTGAGGGGTAGGGGTTCAAGAATTTTTCGCAGTAAGGCATGTCTATCGCAAGAGGCGACAAAAAACCAAAAGTTCTCGCAATAGTCGGGTCTTCATACCGAAACGACCCGGATTTTTATCCAGCCAAAGGCTGTCACTCCCGCAACATTCCCCAAAAAAACTACTTTGGAGAGTATTTTTACGGCTACAACAACAAAAACAACAACATTGTTGCTTTTATGGTTATGACGTGGAAACCATTTCAGACAGTCTATCGCCTCGGTTCGCCTAAGCGGGAATATCGTATGTAAGCTAATTATATTTACCGATTAAATAGATTCCGTACGTTCTCTTCACTTTGTCCAATATATTTAGCCAACAACTCCGGACCCTTAACTAATATTGTACGCAAATTCCATGAGCTCGCAATTTTCGAAACAAGGAACGTTTTACCTGTACCAGGTGGACCGTATAATAGGACACCAGCTTGATTACGAAGCGGAGAATGTTGAAAAATATTTGGAAACTGCAAAAAGAAAAGCACAGTTTGTTTGTAAGCACCCTCCTTTACTAAAAAAATATATAGAGACTTTAAGGTAAAAAACTTACTCTTGATGGCCACATCAGCACTTCTTCCAACACCGAAACCACCGTTTCCAAACCAGGCACTTCTTCAACAGACAATTCCTCAATATTATCATCATCGTTAACCTTTTGATGATTTTCAATGCCTTGTAGGCAATACGAGTTAGTTTTCGCCAGCGAGTCTATTAATAGCTCATTTGTGAGCACAGGATGTGTTTTGCCTTTCATATGTAGTTATATAAGTTTATTAGCAAATATGAAACATTCGTTATATAATATTATAACATCTTACTTATTCTGTAGGCGTAAAATATAGCGCGCTCAACAAATTGCACCAAATCGCCTTTGTTGTACCCTTCAGTTAGATTTGAGAATTTACGCAAATCCAATTTTTCCGATTCAATGTGGCTGCATAGTTCTTTAAGTATCACTTCTCTTCCAGCACACTCCAGGCTGGGCAGTTTAGTTACATGTTGAAAAAGATGTCTACCACGTGGAGAATACAGACGTTTATTTAGTGCTTGAAGTTCATTAACTGTTGCAACAACAGCGATTGGATTGTTGCTAGTATATTGCACAATCAATTGGTGCACAGTATCAGCAATGCGATTGTAGTATTCGCTGTCCTGTGTTGCTTGATCGCCTGCTGCATGAGCCAAAACGTCGAGATTTTCTAGGACGACAATTGATGGTGCATTTTGTAAACAAGTTGTGAATATGCTACGCAAGTCCTTTTGTATCGATTCAGCCTATGGATTGGAAAGCAATAAATAAATAAATAAATAAATGTATGTATATATGTAACTAACCTTTCTTCCCTTACTCCTCGAACAGTAAAATATGTCGAAAAAGCAAAAATTAGGTTTCTTCACTAACTGATCCAGTATTCTCTCCACCAGCACAGATTTACCCGAGCCTGCCGCGCCTGTTTTATAAGAGGTTGCAAGTTATTAAAAAATAATATAAACTTTTGAACACGATTTGTACATTTACCTGCTACAAGTATATTGCCTTGTCTTAGTACCGCATTCTTCGAATCCAAGCATAAGTTCATTTTTAATTCATCTACTAAATTTGTGACGATTTTATCAAAGGCTGGCAGTTTTATCAAATCTTTAACACTCAGCGGTGATTCTATATTTGGTAGCGCATCAACAATATCATCTATTTTGCGCACTAAATCGGCAGCATAGATTTTTGACTCTTTCAGAAATTGCGAATCTATCACACAATAACGAAAATGTTCTGGCAAAATACCAACGGTAACAACTAGATCCTCTTCTAAGCGCACAACTTCGTCTTGATTCAGCAGCATTGGTGATTTGTTAGTTCTCTCAATGACATAGCGTTTAAAGGCGTTTTCAATTATCTTGTAATGTGTCTTCTTTTGTGCAAACAATTCTATCTTCTCGACAAAATTCACAACTGCAGGTTTAGGTTTCAGTACAACTTTCTCCATCTCCTTCAAATTCAATTTACGCATGAGATTCAAATTCACTTGAATACAGGTGTGTCCAGCACTTGGTGCCTCATCATCGGCCAGCACACGTACTTTCACATAATATTCCTGGTCGGTAGCAGTCTTCATGCTGTAAATATTGTCAAATTCCAAAAATTCCGGCCAATTACTTTTACAAAGAAATACATCGGAAATCTGTGATTTCTCTTTCCATTCACCACTTATAGCGCGAAATTCAAAGGTGTGTGTACTTTCTCGACGCAAATCTTTCTTCAAACGTATCATCCTATCATTGCGACTTGCCTTTGCTATCGACTCTGTGCGTGTTAGCTTTTTAATATTCGCTGATGTTGTTGAACGCGCCAAATGTTGAGGTTCAACGCTGGCTTCGGATTGTTTGCGTATTTGTGCGCTGGTACGGCTACGACTTAATTGACTAGTGTTATTAGTTATGCTTGACTCGCTGGTGTCCGACGAAACACCATTAGTTGATCCATTGGTAAGGCCTTTGTAAAGATTTGGTGCTATAATTAGCTCGGTATTGTGGTCGATACGGCCGTAAGAGACAATTGGACGTAAGCGATCTGCGAAAATGGAATTCTTTAAATCAAGCTTCAAATATTTTGTTTTTTAAGCATTGTTACTTACCTACTGTTAAGGCCACTTGCATAGATTTGTTTATCCATATTATAATAATTTGTGAGGAATTGACAATCCGAGTTTGTTCCAAAACGCTGTTCGAAATCGTTTCACCACTGAGCTCCTGTGGAAGTAAAGGGTAATATAAAAAACTACACTCAACAATCAGACAACCAACAATTGCATTAGAGATTAATATTATTATTATTTTTTTATAATAACTAAATGTAAACGAATATTAAAATATTTATCTGAAGCAAATAATTGTATTTATAAATTTATTAAACATACATACATACATATGTAGAAACGAAAGTTTTAAATTTCTTTCACAAAAATTTGTATAAATTAAAATTTAAAATAATGTTGTAGGAATTATGTATGTATATTTATGTAGATATGGCGAAAGATACATTAGCATAGATATGCATACATAACATGTAATTTGTTTCCAACGAAGCATTAAATAAATTTCTTTTTAAATGTGTGCTAATGACAAATGTCTTCATTAAATAAGAAATCATTCAATCTTTTAGCTTTTAATATATATATATTTACATATGCACAAATGGTTGCATGTGCGAACAATCAAATGCATAAACAAAAAAAAAAAAAAAAAACAAAAAATATTACAATAAACAAAAATTTTCGAATTTCATTCATGTATATTTTCTATGGACTTGCAAAATCATGAGAAATATTTCGCGTTTGCTGAGATAAAAACGCATTGGTTCCTTACTCTTTTCGCTCTGCACTATAAATAAATTTCACTCACAATTATTTCCCAGTCCTTGGCCGACACCGGTGTAACGAAAACGCTCCTCAATGTCAAGACGTCAGCTATGAGCGTACATTTCACCAAATCATTCTCGCTCAAACCTAATAAATATGAATCAACAGAAATATACATATGTACATAAATATTAATTATAGCAAAAATATGATGATGAAAATAGATTATTACTGCAAAATTGTTGTCGTCACTTGCGTAGGTGGAATGTAAAAAAAAAAAAAAAATTATTTGTATTTTTATCTGTGCGAATCACTTAAAGTAAACATTTATTCAGTGGACGGAATTTTTAGACAAACCGTCTCCTATTTAGTATTCAGTTTATGTGCATTTGCACGTTTATGCCATTATAAATATTACAGAAGGAAAAAATTTACATAAAACTGTTTAGCAATAATAAGTTTTTTCAAAAACGAATTGGACATAGTCACAGATATGGTACGATATTAAAGAATATATTAAAGAATTCAATTTATAATTAAAAATACAAAATTTTGTACGCATTTAAGTACTGTATATAAATATGTAATTTCGTTGGCAGTTTTTTCAAAAGACATAGAAAAAGTAATTGTCTTTTGATGTGACGCTATGTAGCGCCATGTGTATTAGATGATAAATGCGATTCGCGCTATTGCTTATGCTTTAAATTTATTACCGATTTCTTTCGCCACCCTGGCATTGATCCCAATTTCGGTATCTTTGACTGCGCCCGCATGTGGCGCCCATGATGCGTAGTGTGTGTGTCCGCTGTACTGTAAACTCAAGCAGCCAGTGTCCTAAAATGCGAAGACGAAAGCAAAGAGTGAGTGCGGCATGTAAAAGGTAATTTATTTTTATCTTAATAAAATAGAAAATGATATAAAAACGAAAACGTAATCTTATCTTTTAAAAAATCTTAATAATGGCCTATATTTTCTTTTAATCAAATGATTTTGACTTACATACGTTGAAACGACACCGTAGTAGTTTTCTGGTAATAATAGAAAACTACTTTTCGTTGGCCGAAATACCACTTTAAAAGTGCGTTTAAACATTTCACTTTATCCTGATCCTAAGATGCATATAGCTTGCACGGAGAAAGGGTAGTTCACTGCTTCCACTGTATTCTCAATATTCCACTTGGTACTCTTACATTATTTTAAAAAAATTCTTTTAATTAAATTAAAATTAAATAAATATTTAAGCAGGCAGCGTGCATAAATTAACCACACTATATCAAATACTAAAAAACACTGTCAATTGGCCGCAATTTGAACTTTTGTACTTTGAATATTTTGTTCTTATATTTTCATATCACATTCATTCGTTCTCTGGCGCGTTGCCACAGAACTAAAGCGTGTAAGTAAATAAAAGCATTTTTTTTTTATAAAAACTTAACAGACATGAATTTATTAATAAGTTATTAATATTTACAAAAAATATAATTTTGTCGCGTTTTTATTTGTACTTCAATCATTTTTATATGAGGTCAACTAATATTCAATATTTCGCAATAGTTTCTGCTCAAAAAGTGGTAGATAACGTCCATAAGCCACTAGACTATATATAACTTATCATGCCATGGAACATTATCTTGTTTTATATTAATTTTTGTTTTGTACTATGTATTGAAGAAAGAGAATTTTATATTGAATGAATAATATAATACTTACAAATATTTAGTAAAAGTTTAGAAATTATCTGAAGAAAACTGCGTAGTTTTGCTCTCTTTCACCTCTACCCTTCAAATATATAGTTCCGGCGTAACATTCTTACTAACCTCTGCCCTCTCTTGACCAAGGTATGTGGTTTATGGACTTTCCTGAATTTAAGCCTTTCGATGCATGCAGAAAAAGGAAATTTAATAGAACAGCTGCTGTCTAACTCACTGGCAAGGCTACTGTGATAACAGAATCAGCTGATGGGAGAAAATGTGAATTCAAAAAAAATTTTACTCCCTTTTGTTTTGCTCCAAGCATTCATAATTACATTTAAGTCAGATTGCCAGATGTAAAAAGAGTTAGTTAATTGTAAAATAAACAAAGGCGAATTCAGATTTGTAAGCAAAGCGAATTCAGATTTGTAAGCATGAGAGAAAGTTGTGATTTAAATTCAAATAATAGCTTCGAACAACCTGCCAACGTTAATTTATTAATTTTATTTTCTAATAATCTTTTTATTCGTTGGAGCAATTTGAATTTGATTTGGAAAGAATAATAGAGGGACTGGGCTGCATCCTAATTTGCGAACAATGGAATTTTGTATTTGTCACCTAAATTCTGCAAAGTGATGAAAAGCTGACAAAACATGAGCGCTAGTTAGGAAAAAGCAGAGTAGCAAAACAGTCGGTTAAATTGGATACTTTTGATTTAGTAAAACTGGAGTTTTTACTTGAATTTTAGCTTCAAAATGTTAAATGCTTGAAATGGAGCTGTGCTAAACAAATAGGGATAACCGAAAAGCTTACGATGTTGGGATGTCAGCAGCCTATTAGGGTAAGTATGTGATTAGAAAACTATACAGACCCATTAGCAGTTCATGGAGGGCTTAACCAACACCCTACACCTCGGCTTTGAACTTTTTTCATATTGCATTTAGAACTATTGCCGAAAATAGCTTGGTGCCTAGATAGTCGTGTGGGATATGTATAGAAACTCCATTAAGAAATGAACAACAACGAATAGTAGAAGCAACAAACATCTGGAGAGGACGACCACTGTGTAAGAGTTTACACTATTCCCGTATCTTTTTTGAGAAGACACCTCTGCTCGGCGAAAATCATGACGACATAACCCCAAACCCAGAGATGTTTTGGATTGTACAAAGATGGAACTCCTGTACCAGGTCAGGATACTTTAGTAGACTTAACTCCTATTTATTACAGATTTGACCCCGACATACTTAACGTATGCATGTTCTGCAAGTATTGAGGCACTGCAGGACAATAAGCACATCCTTGCATGTTCATTAAAACTAAGTCACAAATAAATAACGAGTTTGGTGTTGACTTTGTCCTGGGAGTAATGTTGTTCGATGCTACACCCTGAAGTTTTCAGGACCGTCTTTTCTACGCTTTTTAACTCACGAAGATGATAAGCCAAAACCTCCAATGGATGAAATAAATTGACCCTTACATGGCCAGTACCAATTGATCAACTAAAAACAATAAAACTGCCAATAGTCTATTCCTTGACCTATTAAAACTAAAACGAGTTTTTGTAGAATATTGTATTAAATCTTAGAAAAGGACTATTAATTCTGGAAAATATAAAATGTGCTACAGAGTTAAATAGGGAAGACTCAATCTGCTTTAAGATAGTACAGTTGTTGACGTATACCAATTACTTTGGAAAATTTAGCACCAACAAGCATTCCAGTTCAGGAAGCGAACTTATTCCTATTATCCGAAGACAAATCGAAATCTATAATTCATAAAAATTCAGCGAAAGCGCAAAAATTATACTATACTACTCCTATATAGTGTACTAAATCAGACTTGCTATGCTTTAGGTTCTCCTAGTCTAGTTCAGTTTAACTCAAGGTATTAGTTGGTTGCTCATACACTTTGTATTTGTATTAAAGCTTATCTTTTTATAAACAGACCCGCTGTATACATATCTACCGACTTATTTAGTATGTAAATCATACATTAGTTGACCTTGTGCGCTTGAATTTTCAAAAGAATAAAGGCTGGAAGTGCATATTTACTATACACACACACATAGTATGTACATGCTCGTACATAGATCGGTTTGCGAATGCAGTATTGATGCGAGCACTTTGAAACTTTTAGCAAATTTACTTCGAAACAATCAAGAGAATTAAAATTACTCTCAATTATACTTCAAATACACGTTTCAAATGCCTGTTCGTTTTCCACTCCATTCTGGCTTCCGGTTTTTGTATATAGAAAGTATATAAGCCCATGCTATTTAACTATTATTTTCATACTTACATATGTATGTATGTACATGCCAAAAATAAACATTGGAAACACAAATAATTTCAATAAAACGTATAAAATCTATTTATTAAAATGAATGATGCTTAGCTATTAGTATATATAGTTATAATATATGTATAAAAGAGATTTAATTAATATCGGTTTTCCACTTTTCACGAGCTTCAACTTTGGCTTCAGGGACAAGAGAGCTTTTAACACCTCCCAAAATATTGCTTGTAGCCTGAGTAGCCAAAACAGCCGGGCAAACTACTAGTTGCGGTATTTGCCTCATAACAGCACCTACAGCTCCCGTATATCCCTTCTGATCGTGCTCCGTAACAGCGGTTTCTATAAGTGTAGCAGCCGAATCATTTATTCCCTCCTTTACTATCAGGTACGCATTCGTTACACCTTCACGCATATCCTTTGGCCGATTCGATCGTTTCTTTTTATCTTTACGTAACCTCCGGACTCGTCTTACAGATGGGCCAGAAGACAGCATGTCAAAAGCTGTCTCAGCTGTAAATTGCAACAGTTGTATAACACGTGATGTCAACTCTAACGCAGCAAATGCTGTTCTCGAGGTAAAACTTTGTGCGCCAAGCTGTAGTCCTCGAATTATACGTCCATCACGTTGATATTGTTCGATTGGTAAACGGAATAGATCAATTACGCCTTGTATAAATTGTACAAGTGAATATGTTGGTCCAACGCCCTTCAAAATTCTTGGTAGTTGATTTCTTTTTATGTCATTTAACCATTCTTTGCATAGGTATACCAGCATTTTCTCAATGCCAAGAAATCCGCGGCGGTGAACTATTTTCTTCAAACGTATTTCGGAGCACTGCAATTGGCCGAGGCCCATTAGCAGTCCTGCGACTGGACCCCTTGAAAGCTCTACTTTACGACCGTGGTAGTCGAAGCGTATTGACACCTCTGGCCCGAAAATCACTTCGCGGAAATATATCGGTGTAGATTTCTCCAAGTCTTCGGACTGAGTTTGGGATTTGTCTGTTACTTCATTTTCCAACAACTCAAGGTTTGTGGATATCAGTTGTCTGGCTTTAAACTCATCATCGTCATCACACAGCTCAACATCCATAATAGGTGCTTGTACTTCTGAAAGTGTGTTACACTCTTCAGTCTGCTCTTCCTTATTGCTGCCCATATTTGTGAAATAATCGGCCAAGAAAATAAGTGTGTTTTGGTCGATATGAAGACGCAGTGGCAACAGTGAAACTCTGAGTGAACACTCTTCGGCTGGACTAAGCTTCGGTTTCGGTCTGGTATGTAACGCCTTTATAACAACCATTTGCTGTGGAGTTTTCACTGATGCAGTTCGTAAGTTAGGATTAAATAAGAATTTATTTATTTCAGATGATTGTAAACGATCTCTGATTTCGATGTCGTGTACAACCAGTACTTGACGTGAAGCTTGTGCTGTATGAATTGGATAAACTTCGTGCGACAAGCGAGCTTTTGTTATTTGTATTTCTACCAGCACTTCATGATTTCGCTGTGCGCCTCCAATAGTTTTCCATGAAAGGTCTTTAGGTTTATTTGCATCATAAACCTTTTCATTGCTCTTCGAATATGACACACCATGGCGGTAAGCATCGGACATACGATATTGACTTGTTTCGTTTCTGGCATTCAAATCACTTGCGCCATGTGCGAAATCCTTCCCACCATAAAGATGCCAGGTGAATGTCATCTCGCAAAGTGTGTAACGAGATACAGGCATGGGAAAGCCAGCTGGAGGCTTTAGTAAGTCCAGCTTGCTTGTAGTCAAAGAAAAATGATTGTCCACGATACGTATTGGATCTTCGCATATTTTTACTTCGCGTACACCACATTTCGTCACCTTTTGCTTCTCGTCCTCGGATATAATACAATAATCCTCCTCACGAGGATTACGGCGTTGCATACTTGGTTTGCGCTCAATATTGATATCACCCAAATCGGATTTAACTTGTGGCAAAAAATCTATGCTCGGTTCGACCGGTAAATATGATGTGCTCATAACATGTTGTTCAAAATTAAAAATTCCGGACATACCATCACCATATTCGTATTCTTCATCATCTACGGATATAGGTTGTTGTTCATCGGGAAAATAAAATGGTTTCACTCCACATTCAGCTGCTTTCTTTGATGTAGATGGCGACGTACTTAGCGTGACATTCTGTCGAAGAGCGTCAGCCATCATTAAATTCACTCTTTCCTGCTGCCATTCTTGATGCTCACTTACACTTTCTCTTCGTCTAAATTCCTCTGTCGAAGAAGCATTACTGCTAGCCGATTCAGATCGCTGAAGAGTTCTATCTGCATCATCTTGTTCCGAACCAGCAGAACCGCCATCACTAGCTAAGTGTACGAGAAGCTGTGCTAAGGCCTTACCAGAATCACTGCAGGTTCTTAAATGAGCACCATGTACAGAGCATCTTAGATCGAATTTAGGATGTCTGTCAGAGTTCTCGCTTAATCTCAAGGAAATATCGAAGAGTCCGATATCGAGTACGGGTACCAAATATTTCGAATTGATGGCCGTTTTATCGTCAATCCCTTTATAAGGCGCTATCGACAATATAAAGTCTTCGATTATGAATCTCAGATTACAGCCATTTATAGAGGAAATGACGTTACTAGTTATTGTAAAAGCACCAAATTCGACAAGAGCTCGATAGTCAAAGTTTGTTGGCCTGTAGTCTATCGCACAGTTCCAAAGGCTAATTTGCATTTCAGTTATGATACCATACGGTACGTAACCTTCGATAGGGTAATCGACAACATCAAGGAAGTCAATGAGCTGATTTAACCAAAACTGGTTTGATACAAATGGATGATAACGCAGCGTGGCTTGTTGGATCCCTGTTGTAACTCTTAATCTTTTTATTCTCTGCTCTGGAACACGTTTAGTTTCAATTACCAAAGACAACATTTCGCGCTCTTTCATTTTCGCTTGATTACCCTTCGACAAGCCCTTAGGAGTTTTTTGCAAAGTTCTTCGCATGTACTGCTCTAAAGGTATTGAAAGCCTTGAAATATATTCAGGCAGCAGGCCGCAATGATCCATCGTAATATCGCTAGCTTCTATGCACAAGTAGCATAGATTTTTATCACTATTATGTCCATTGACTGAGAAAATTCTTAGTTTTTTTACATCGATGTCCATTTTTCCAGACTCCTTTTCAACTATTTGCGTTTCCTTGTCAGTTATGGGCAATGTTATATTTAGCAAACCACTCATTATTGAAATATCTATCGAAAATTCACTTCTTTTAATATCAGGCACATATCTGCTTGCCTCTTCCGAATTACTTGGGTTATGTATAGAAAAATATATACTTTCCGTCATGGAAATCGAATTTAAAACGCTATTGTGGCAAGCTATCGGATCACTCTCCTCATTATCAGAGTAATCGCACTCGTTAAAGTTCTTATATTGGTTAGTAGATGAGCTAGACATATTGCATATATTTTGTGGATTTTCTGTGCGCAGATTGTTGCTAGAATTCAATAAAGGTGAGCTGGGCTCCCACATGAAGAGGTCCATGTTGAAACGGTTGTAAATAATTTCGTAGAATTGCTTTGATGGCAACGAGAGGACAATATTGGGTACATGCACTTGAACTTGAATTTTGGACGTGCGCATTGTTGCTTTACGAAATTCTTCGAGCTCTCCTGTTTCACCAGGAAGCAAAACCGTTTCTGATTGCATATTATCATCACTTTGATTATGTATTGTGTCACTTAGTCTACATATGCGTTTTGCACTAAACGGCGTATTGTCAGAAAATCTTTTTATGTTTTCATTTGAAAGGTTATTTTTTAAGTTTGTCCAGTATGATTCATTTGGTATTGCCACAGAAATTTTTACATAATCCAAAGTGTTTAAATGATTTCTCTCCGCATTAGCTACTAGAAGACGTACTGTATTTGTTACTTCCTTGTCAACATAATACACATTGACTTCATTTAATTTCACCTCAAATACTCCGCCATCAATTTTCATATGAACGTCATCAAGCGTTATAAGCATGTAGTCATTGCGGATATTTTGTTGCCACCATGGGACACGATCTGGATCATGAATCGGTCTAGCATCATATATTGGAAATCGTAGCTTCACATCCATTGATACAGAAGATAAACTTGTAATGAGTGTAGACTTGTTTGTATCGTTTAAACGGCGGGAAGGCGTGTGATTTGAAGAAAACGTGGAATAAGGTGAAGGAGCGAAGAGTGCACTAAGTCGATCGTAAATAGATATATCCAATTCTATTCTCGACTTTTGCAAAGTAATGTCTACATTTGTCGAATTTACATCAGATTTAATATTTATTGAAACGTCAGCCTTGTTTGAGTTTTCTGTGCGATCAAAGGTAATTAATTCTGTTGGTTTTCCGTTTAGCACCTCATGTAAATCCACCTTTTGAGCGTTAATGTTAATTTTAGATACTATTGTCTGTTTTATTCTATGTTGACTCCCTTCGGAGACTATTGGCGAGAAACAAACAAACAAATGATTCTTACCGTCCGTTAAAGCAACTGAATCAATTTTATTATCATCAATTTGATCAATGCTTTCAAAAAACTGTTCGGAGAAATTGATCATGTTTTGTACGCTTGTATTGTTTAACGGACTTTGATTGTTGCTAAGACTTTCAACCAATATATCCTCCGTCAGTATTATTGATACTACTGATGATATATGCACTGAGAAGCTTATTATTTCACCACAGTACTCTAAGCTTGATATTTTACGTTGCATCTTTGATAGACCAGTGATAGTTGTGCTTGAACTCATTGAGCTACATGGCGGCGAATATCTTATCGGCACATCTTTCCAACGATCCAAATTAATATACTGTAAAGTGTCTCTGTTAGGAGGTATTGTTTCACTATCCATCCAATTTCCAATCTCAACTAATTTATCTCGTTTTTGAAATATAACACTCTCACTAACTCCTCTTGCTCCTAGACAATCTGCATTCTCCTCATCTTCACAATTATCGTTTTGAAATGCTTCCAAAAGTTTTAAAATCAAATGTACCTGCCGTGGTGTTATAAGTGTATAAATTGAACCAATGTCGGAGTCAATTATTATTTTAGGACCATTTATATCCTCAGACTGTTTCATTTTGAGTCGTATATTTAAATGGTGTTTAATCTTTAGAATAGGTATTGCACTAGATTTTGAAAAATTTGCATCGTATTTTCCTGAACTTTTATCATCCCGTTTTACTTCTTCGGTGTAAACACGTAGTCCTCGTATGCTAAGATTATGCTCAGCAAAGATAGGCATGAATATTTTGTTTGCCTCGGTATCGTCCTCATCGTTAAGCGTTGTTGATTGGCAGTTATGTGCATCTTGGGAACTTTCATTTGGATAATTTTCACAGCCTGTTATATTTTCATATATTAATTCATCTATATGAAAACACAAAGCTATTGTTTTTGTATTATCAGATGACGGATACTCCAAGCGCAACGTAGTATTTTTAAATGACGCTTTAATTCTATTCAATATATTATCAAAGAGTTCAGCAAATTTTTCCAATCCTGCTATTGATTTTGAGTCTATTTCAAACTCCTCATTTTCATCACTTTGCTTCATACACTCTTCCGCTAATTTCATAGAATTACTTGCGGATGACCACATTGATTCCAACATTGAGGCGACATTATTTTGTCTCTGTACAGGCCTTACTGATATAATCGCGTCTTCAATTTCAATGCAGCTACTATTGGACATTAGCGCATTCCATGGAACGGATACGGTAAGTGTGCCAAATTTGCCACTGATAACATCCACTACCCATCCCTGGGTATCAAACAAATTATTCAAAGCGTCGACATTTAGAGACACATTCTTCACCGTGGCTTTACCATTGTATAAATCAATTTTTAGTTGTTCTATATTTAAGTTTTCTTCAAGATATTGCCCAAGATATTTTTGTAGAAAATATCTGCAGGTTTTAGTTTTCACGTTGTTCCACACATCGTACAACTTCATCCTAACGAGAGAGAAGTTAAAGAACTAATGTAATTTTTCCAAAGGCTTTGTTAACTTTTCACTTATGCGTCGAAAAACTTCGTTTCAGTAAATATTTGCTTAACATACGAACGCGAGGTTGCCACATTATTTTGCTCTTCTACCCATATAAAAATTTACATGAATTCCAGAATTTAGTAACAACAATTAAATGGTAGACAAATTCTTTAACGTTATATTATTATATTTAGGTAAATTATCTTGAGAAAAAAAATTCCTAATCGTAAGTAAATAAATTCTTCCAAGATTTACTTGAAATTTGGGTTGAAATAAAGAAGAATATTAAAATATGTGGCAAGATTGCATGCGAACAACACCAGCTGGGATGCGAATTAAGTGGATAGATAAACAAATTACCACTGTTTTGTGTTTATTTACGTTTTCTGTACCAGCTGACATAAAAGTAACAGCAATGCTACCAGATGCATGAAGAATTATGTAGGCTATTCATAAGCCATAACTAAAGAATATTTGCAGCAATGTCATATTCCGTCATACCCAATATAGTGCATCTGAATTATTTACCATATTTCGGAACTATCAAAAGAAATATTTAATAATTGTTTCATAAGAGGATGGCACTTTGATTTGATTTAAAAAAATCATTACAGTGTTTTTTGGTTTAGAAATGTTCAACCGTGATGGTAGTGGAACGATAAGCAAATTTCATGCGGACAAATTTAATTTTTAAATAAGAACATTACAAATTTTTGATAAAATTGTCCACCAATAATTTCATTCCAAAGATATTTACTAACACGCACCTTCCTGCAATTTTGAATTCACCGAAATGATGGGCTCTGGCAATTTGATGGTAGCATATTTTACGCGCTTTTCATTTTTCGAAATTAAAAAGTTTTACGCGACTTCCAAAAATTTCGCTCATCATCGTCTGATTAATTCATACAAAATTTATTAAACAACAAGATTAAAAACAATATGCTATCCACAATAGCCGAGTGGTTATTATTATTATGTATATGAAATTAATTTGAAGATCAAGGAATTTACATCTATAGAAATAGCCTTTCACTGGATCTGAAAATTATACAATAATTAATGTGGCGAAAATGCCAAACACCAGCGTCAGAAGAAAGCTTGGGCGCGTTATCGAGAACATTTTGTAAAGAACATACCATGCATGCGAGTGATTGACGGATATATATGAGTGAAGATTGATAACGCAGCAAGTATGACACTTATTAGTGGCAATAATCGTCGTGCATACTGAAATAAAGTGTTAGCTTTTTGAGTAATAAATCATTGTCTTACAATAAAGAAGCTTTTTAGCAAAATTCATTTAACAATTCAGTGATCGCAACTGAAGTATTTGGGAAATCATCGTTGCTTAATTATAAAATTAATATTTATTACCAAAGACAGCGAACATTTCTTTGCACTAAATTCATTAATGGGCAACACTACATTGGTGTAGAAGAAAAACAGCTGTGTTGCGAATATTGTGCACACAATAGAATGTAAAATAAACATTTCCTGTTTTTAACCCGCGAATACTGACGACGCCATTTTATTACGAGTTATATACAAAAATAAATATGTATACATATATACGAAAAACACGAAGCTATGATCTGTTTTTAATAAAAAGGCAAATAAATTTAATATGATTATATTGTATATGTATTTTTTTATTATTATTAACCATTGTGAAACGTAAGAAAATTTAAAAACTTTGATTCTTTATTTATGTCAAACATTTCAGAAAACTAATATGTAAATATTGGTATTAATAAATCAGTTTTACCTATTTTAAATTCAATTTATAAATTTTGCAAATTATTATAAATAACGCACATATTATTCGTTATCATATTTTTTTCAAACACACAAATGTATGTATGCATGTACATATGTAAATACCTACATACCTGCCATATGAGCGCAGATAAGCCTAGTAATCAATATTGTTCCAAAAAAATCAGATAATTTCTGGAAATGAGGTTAGAAACGAAATGACTATTCTATAATCTTTTAAATTCAATTAAATATAAAAATATAAAAAAATAATAATTTATTCTGCTATAATTAAATTATTAAACATTCTAAAAAGCTCGTTAATTCCCAATTTACCTTAACCTATAATTTAATTAAACATATTTTTTCATTGATATTTTCTACAAAATTCTATTCTTACTACTTAAATTGTGCATACTTAATATTTGTGAAAGATTATGTAGTAGTAGATGTCTATAAAGTGTCATCCAAATACACTACCTACATATGTGTGTACTATGTATGTCTGTATGTTTGTTAATATATTTTTAAAAAAGCTTATCTTTTTACAGTAAATTGCTACAACTGCATTCAATATATGTACCTTTATCTGTGTAAGCATTTGCAAATATTGCTAATTTAATGAGTTTAAAAATTCGTATGCATACATTATTATTATTATTGTTATTGTTATTATCTGCTTTATGTACGAATGTACATATGTTTGTCATATATATATTTTGAGGTTGTACACCCCGAAATTAGAGCCTGTTAAAATTGAATTAAAATTTTAGAATTCGCATAGTTAATAATAATATGTATGTATGTATTCTAAATATGTATATTTTATTTGTTGTAAATGCTCTGTTAAATACTGTAAATGCGTTGTATTTATATATATATATAAATTTTAATAAAGACCTCCTGCAAGTGATAGAATTTTTATGAATTCAATTCTGAGTCTATTTATCTCATAATCATATTGTACATATATATAAATACATACTATATATGTACATATACGAATGTATACAACGAGCTGTAAATTTTATGGACGATGAACTAACAATGTTGTGTGCATACATATGTACATATGCATGTACGCCGATGTTTTGCTGTCGGAACGCTTAAATAATTCCATTAAAAAATAAAAAAATTAAATTATTGCAAAATTTATATTAATTAAAAAATAAAATAAACAAAAAAAGAATAACTTATGATCTACGACACCTAAATACATACATATGTATGTATAGGAGTATAACAAAAAAACTGTAAATTAGAAAAAAAAATCCCAAAATCACATCGAAAATACTCTACTTCGTATGGAAATAATTGAAAAATAATCAAGCAGCTAAGATTATTCACAAGAGGTCAATCAAAAACGAATTCTGTCTCCAATGGTACCACTTAAAGGTAAATTTTATTTAACATATTTTAGAAAATTTAGTGGTGGCTAAAAGCGGCTGAGACTGCTATTGCAATGAATTTCCATGTATTTGCAGCCAATAGTTTCATACACAAGTAACCAGTTTTGGATGTTTTGACTTGACTGTACACAAATATATATGTATTTTTGTCAATGTCCCATTTAAACCCAAAATTGCATTTATTTGATATTTGTAAGGATCGGCACGTATACACATACATATATTCATACATAAAAGCAAATGTATGCATATATGTGTGTACAAATGGCAAAAGTACCTTTTTAGATTATAAATTGAACAAAGCAAGATTTCAAAGTAGATACATATATACGTTTTTATGTTTTGTTTTGTGTATGTATACACTTATCCTTGCAATAATGGAGTTTCCACAATTCATTCTTTTTTCCCTAACAGCTGAGCCATGTGTGCACTATACATTTGTACAAACAAACACATGTTCAGATGGATGACTCGCTGAAAAACGAGTCCTCACCCACAGTGAGAGAAATTAAGAAAATTATAGTGGATTTCATGGTCAGTAAGCTGAATTGAGGTACATACCATATATTTCATACGAAGCAAGAAACAAGAAAAAATAAATAAATATCACTATGTTGAAACGTGTAATTTTTAACAAAAATTTTGTAAAAAAAAACTTCAACAAAAATTTTCCAGAAAAATGCAACAAAAATTAAACAAAAAAACCCAAGAAAAATTTTCAAAAAAAAAGCCAAGCAAAGATTTAAAAAAAGATTTAAAACAAAATAAAAAAATTCCACATAAATGTTCCAAAAACAAAATGCAATAAAAAGTTTCGTAAAAAAATTCAACAAAAATTTTCTAAAAAAAAAAATTCTCAAAAATAAAAATTCAACTAAAATATGCAACAAATATTTTCACAAAAAAAATTCAACAAAAATTTTCTAAAAAATAAAATTCTCAAAAATATTCAAAAAAATTTTCCATAAAAATATTCAAAATAAATTTTCCATAAAAAAATTCAAAATAAACTTTCCAAAAAAAAAAATCAACAAAAATTTTACAAAAAAAAAAAAATTTCTTAAAAAAAAAAAGTCATCAAAAATATGCAACAAAATTTTCCATAAAAAAATTCAACAAAAATTTTCTAAAAAAAAAAAATCTCAAAAATTCAACAAAATTTTCCATAAAAAAAATTTCACCTTAAATTTTCAAAAAAAAAAAAAATTTCGCAAAAACAGTCAACAAAAGTTTCCTCAAAATAAATGCAACAAAAATTTTAAATTAAATGTTTTTTGTTGTATTTATTAAACAATTTTCATATGAGAACCTAAAAAATACATGACATGTATTATATTGTATATATGTATTTATGTAGGCCTATTGTAAATTAACATTTATATATGTATGTATATAGGCATATGTGTGCTTGTAATATAACAAATATATGTAATTGTTGCATAAAATATAATTTAATAAAAGAAGGTTATTTAAAAATATTACGCTTTTAATTAACTAAAAATTAATATCGATTTTTTGTTTGTTTTTTTAAATGCGTTACCATTGTGAATTAGTGCATATAAATATGTATATATTTGTAGATATATATATGTAATCTTACAGACTTTATTATTTAAACATTTGCATTAGTAGCGAAATGTTGCTAAACATTTTCTGCTCTTATGTACATATACATATGTATGCACATACGCATGTAAAAATTACTAATAATATATAATTATTACAATAATTTAGCTTAAACTTTTATAAGTAACAGAAGAAATTGTGGGTGATTTTTTTAATGCATTTACATGCATAAATTAATTGCGATATATTTACACAGATAATAGAAAATTAGTTAACAACAAATATATACGAAAGTATATATGTATGTACATACAAATATGGAAAGAAAAATTATACAAAGTAAATACAAAAAGAGATGGTATACATATAGTACATAAAGTTTTTGTATACAAAATAAAATAATTTATAGAGATTTAGACATTTCCAGAATGCAATTCGATAAAAAAACACATTTATACATATATATAAATGTGTATGTAAATTCATTCAAATAGAGATTCTTAAAAGACACGAAAGTATGCATAGACATACAGACAGACATATGCAATGATGTAAGGTTCTCTACAGATCCTGATCATTCATTCTATATGTATGTATGCACGCAATTATCATAATTTAAATATTAACATTTGAAATTATCAAAGAAATTCTTGTGTACTCAAATATGTATGCTAAACATTCTGGAAATTCACAAATTTTGATAACACTGAAAGGAATGTGCTTGAGAAAAAACGCAACAATCGTTTTTGTTTTTACATTTTCGAAGCATTGTTATTGCTAATTTTCGTTTCGTTTATATTATGTTTTGTATGTTTGTACATAGTATTTCTTATATATCTTAAAAAAATTGTGCCAAATGACCTAAGCATTTACTTATTTTATTACTGTTATTATTCGAGTATGGCGTGGCGTTTCTATGCATGCGCGTTTTTATGTATGTATGAGTGTACTTCAATATGTACCATATTTATGTATGTAAATTGCGAAAAAATTCATCAAAAATTCTAGTTTTCTCTTGGCATTTTATGCTGCTGTAGAAAATACAATATAATTGTAAAAAATTTGTTCCTTGTAAAATATTACATCTAAATGTATGTATGTATGTATTTGGAATTAATTGTATTTTAATTTCTGTATTTCATTTAATTTTTTTTTGTTTTCGTTACTTTTTTTTCGTCTTTGCCATTTTAGACGTCCAACTCTTCGAGTGTACGCGATAACCGATTATTGTCGATGCGTCTGCGTTGACTGCGCCGCACGGCATCGGCCCGCCGATAGGGTTCGCTCTTCAGCCCCAGTAATATATCCTCGAGTGCACCGTTATAGACCTCGTCCTGCTGCAGCAACTTCTTTTCACGCACCGAATTCGCTTTACTCTTCAGCTCATTAATGACGGCATCCTGTAAGGAGAAGCCACAACCGGGCATCTGTTATTCAATTCAAGCAGCCAAGAGGAAGAAGAAGAAGGTTTGATTGGGGTATTGGGTGGTTAAACAGCATACAGCGTACAATCAAATGAAAGCAGCAAATAAAAGGAAAATAATCGCATAACCGCCAACACAGTAAGCCAGTAAGTAGTGCATGAGCATTTATTTAGGGATGCATGAAAAAATAGGAGAAAGGATAAAGAATAAAATTTCGTTAGTTTTTTCTTTTGCCGTCACCAGTTTATAATATTTAAGCATTTATTTGAAAGCTTTATTTAACCTAATGAAAATAATACAAATACAAATACAAATAGCACAAATAAAAGGCACTCTATGAAATAAATATATGTATGAGCATAAAATGTGTCAGTTAATGAATTATGAAAGCTTTTTGAGGAAAAAAAACCATTATGTTGCATGACTTTGGAAATGTTTAGTATATTTTATAAATATATTTTTGTTATTCATATAGATTATAGGTATTTTAAATACACACAAAACAGGGATATTTTGGGATAAATACAAAAGAACTGGAAATATTTATTTATTTATACCAAAAAACGTCTCTCGATTCGAACCGCATACCTTTTCTAAGCCCACTAAGAGAAATATTTTAACTTGCATTTTCATATATATGAATATAGTAAGCCTTCAGTATAAAGACTTAAGTTTTATTTTACTGCCTAAAATTGCTATGAAAATCCTTTCCCTCCGAGACATACTTTACCAGCCATCATATTCACCTTGGAAGTAAATAAAACGTTGAAGAAATGCCTCATCTCAGATGCATTACTTTAAAGGGGTCCAAAAATTTTTTGATAAATAAACAATTTAGAACTTCTGTTTTTATTTAATGTACTTATGTATGTACATATAAATTTGTATACAATACGACTAGTCGTCTGATTACTGATCTTTCCGATTTATAGTTCACTTTATAGTAAAACTGTTATTATCTTCAATAATGTAGCTGCTGCAAAAATTGTGATCCGGATAAAAATACTAGACAAATGTACTTTTCAGTTAGAAAAAGTTCAACGGGTAGTCAACAACCTCATTAAAGCAGCATTGCCTTCAACTATAGGGTTTCCGATTAAGAGGTGTTTCTTTGAGGTCCAGAATAGACGTTGGCCTGTTGGCATAGACCTTATCTTCCACGTGGCACCAAAAGAAGAAGTCGCAAGTGTTAAAGCACAAGATCTCGGTGGCCAATTGCGGGTCCACAGACACCACCGAACCATAAACCGCACCAAACAGTTTCACATTGAGGATGGAGAGGCTTGTCAACAATAAATCTTGGGTTTTCCGAGCCCCGGATGCGACAGTTTTGCTTATTGATCTAGACCTCGAGGTGGAAATCAGCCTCATCACTTAAGATGATTTTTCGATGAAATTTGATCGTGAATTTTATTATTTTGAATGCGTTATTACAGCTTATATCGTTTCATTTTTATTAATGGTGTAGTTTTTACTTGTCAAATGTCCAAAAAATTACTGCTTCAAATGTGAAAATTACGGGAATAGCAAGCTCTTCAAAATAGCATCTCTTATTGGAAAATTCACCTAAATCTTCTTCCCATATACCTATATGGCTAGCTTCCCACGAACTGCAACTCCAGAAGGCAAAGAGCAACTCATCAATGAGGAAAGCGCTGTTCGGTGTACGCCCAAATACTAAACTTTACGGCCACTCACGGAAGAGTTGGACTACACCAACTCCGTTTTCAATGTCCCGATGAGTAGGAGTTTCAGTTACAGAACCAAAATTCATCAGATATCAATAAATAGTTGAGAGTTACAAAAATAGTTTTCTCAGTATGAAAGAACGAGACCGAAAAGTCAATTAGCTGGAGTGAGAGTTGAAATCGAGATTTTTATAAGAGGGAAGATTATGTTGAGAGTCCCATCCAGCGTAAATTTCTTAAGGCAAAAAGTTGTTCGAATTAAGTGTTTGGCTGTGGGGGAACAGCTCATAGTAGATCATTTCTTGCCAATCCCACCAAACATAATGGGTTGGAGACCGTTTGTGCCGACTCACTGCACTAACGTTGCTGTAAGTGATTCACTTTTCATCATCAGTCATCATCCGCTTCAGCAATGCGTCAATTTTTTTTAGTAAAGAATTTTCGAAATCAGTTTCAATTAAAATTATAACTCAACAAGGGATTTCTTAAGCTTTAGCTAAATATAAAATAATTAAAAGTGATTAATCATTAAACGTATCTACGTGTACACCCCGTAATTAAAGCGTATATTTATTTGATCGTTACTATAAAACTTTCGATGAATTGGTTAAAAATTCCCTTTGTGCCACAAAAACTATATTTACTTCAACACCGTAAAAGTGTGCCGAACAACAAATGTTATTTGTTAGTTTCACATAAAAACTTTTACAGTACATTTGGTTAACTTTCACATATATATATAATATATATATGTATATATTTCTATTGTTTAATATTAAATGTGAGTATAAGTGGAGTACAAAATTATTAAAAACAATAATAAACAAATTAAATTGAACACAATTTGAACAAAGAACAAAAAGATAAACAAATTGAGAACACAGACACACACACACAGACAAAAAGAGAACGTATACAAATTTGAATATATATGCATATGTGTGTATTGTAGTACATGTGTAGTTTGGTTAGGATTACTATTGCTAATAAGTATTTGATAAATTTCACTACGAAGCAATTGAAGTTTGGTTTTATGATGAAACTTACTCATTTTTCATCCTACAAACGAATTGCGAACCGTTATCGCATTAACCAGACGTTTAACTATTGTTTTCTATGTTACCAAGTTCGATATCCTTTCAACGCTTATCGGGTAAGGTGATCTTGTGGTGATGGTTGGTGGTGATTGTGATGATCTTAGTGATCGTGGGAGCGATGCGTTTTTTTTTGGTTTTGGTTTTAGTTTTTTGATTTTTTGATAATGGTTGTAGTGGTGGTGGTGGTGATAGTCGTGATCGTGATCGTGAACGTGATGGTGGTAAATATTAATTTATATGTATTAAGGCACTTCCTTCTTATATTCTATTTTGGCTAAATTTGGTTTTTGTTTCGAATTAATGTAAACTAAGCGGTAGTCTTATGTGTGTAATAATACATTGTATATGTATGTATGTATAAACTACATTAGATTTGTATGTATGGTTTAAATGTATACGAATATAGGCAATGAACGTGTGTGTGTGTGTAGAAATATGTCGCTGTGTGGTAGTTTGAAGCTCGTTTTCTTATTTGCATATAGTATTAATAATAAATTAGACATCAGAATATCAGCAAATTTTCTTACACGAATTTCATTATGCTCGTTCGCATCCTTCGCTTGGACTTTTCGCAATGAATTTTACTTGCAGTAATATACATATGTACCAACACCAAAATACCATATAATAACAATATTATTATTATTATTATTATTATTCATTTCAACTTAAGCCAAAACCTTTTTCATCTAATTTACAAAATGGACATTCTTTTTTTTTTGCCAAACATTTCACACGCCACATTACATATTACAATTACATAACGGTAACGAATAAGCAGAATTCGTATCTTTCGCTTAACTGTACATTAGTTATGGACAATTTGTATTCCTTAAATTTTCGTTTTTTTTTGGTTTTATTTGTTTTTTTTTTTTTAATTAGCTGCAATAATTGGCTATGTCTTTTTCACGCAGAATTAATAAGCGCTTTGTGTAGTAAACTGCTTTCCATAGTCACGCAACCCAGTTTCTGTATATTGACGAATGAATGAAGAAAAAACAAAAACAATAACAACTGCAACCAACACTATGACCAAACAAAAATGATAAAAATAATGAAGCGCCTTAGCCAAAAACAAAAAAAAAATGCTAAAAAAAAGTTATCAAACTTTCATCTTGAATTACAATTAAAAAGCTTTAGTGTAGATAAACGAATAGTTGTTGCTCTCTAGAAGATCAAGAAGAAGAAAAGAAGTATTATCACACACTCTCACCTGTTGTTTTTTCTGGTTCATTTTGTTTCGCATTAACACTTGATCGCTTTCTTTTTTGGTTGCAGCTTGAGCGGCTGCTTGCTCCAAACGACGGCGTTGTTCGTTCTCTTGATCGTGAATCTGCGAATGAAGGGGAATTATAATAATCATTTATCAGAATTATAAATATTAAAGCATAAACTAAAAGGTATGCACAGGATGTAAGAGCCTGTGTTCTGCAGTTTAGGAGTTCAAGAATTTACCCGCGGTAAGGTCCCGCGACATTCGGGTCGTCTTTATATCGGAACAACGCGAATTTTTATGCGGCCAAGGACTGTCAATCCCACAATATTCCGCAAAAACCAATTTGGGGAATATATTTTCTTTTACAAAAACAGTAAAAACATTGTTGACACAAAATATAAATTTTTTACGCGCAACGTTGAGCTCTTATCATATTTTTTTTATTCTATAATTGACTCTTTTAACAAAAAATTTCCTGAGATTCCCTGACATTCCCTGCCGAAGAGCGACCGCAATTAGAAAATTTAACTTAATTTTTTATTTAAATTAATTTTCTATTAATTTTGGATGTTGGTCGTACCAGAGGCTGTTGGGTTGTACTTGGGGTCTCCCACCTGCTCTCTCACATTGGATCTTCGTAACGATCTTTAAGCCAATATTTTTCCATAAGTTTACAGATATAATAACATATCTAAAAAGGCTGGTAAAGGTCTTCAGACTTTCAATGATCAACCTGTCTGCATTTAAGATTAAAAAAGTTTTCTTTGCTGAAGCGATATTCGGCCGTGCTCGTCCTCCACTTTATGGTGCTCATCTTGATATTTTTCCAATAAATAGAGGGACCTATAGTTTATCCTATGCAGCCTCCGAATGGCTGATAGTTTTTTTTTCATGAGGAGCCTTTATTTCATGTCATGGCTTGACAATCCCTGCCGATCTTAATACAATACTATTTCTATTGTCTCTCACCTTAAATGCTCGCGTAAAGCGAACAATCAGCGCAAAGAAGGCAGCCGCATCAGCGTTACGCGACGATTCACCGAAATACTCAACACATTCTTTGAATGCTTCTTGAGCATTCTTCAACTCCATTTTGATCTTTTTCAATTTATCCTCCGAGTTGTTGAGGAAATCACGCAATATGTGTGTTTGGGCGCCTTTTACACGCTGCTCCGCTTCCCTTTTCACCAATTCCATACCCTTTTCAAGGTCATGCACATCTGTCACAATATTCTCCAGCGACACCTGCGCCGCTTTGTCTGTACAATACAACTCTGTGTCGAAGTTAAGCAAATCGGGAAACTTTTGTCGAATGGTGGCCACAATATAGTGCAAGAGGGATGAACGTTTATCGGTCGACTTTGTGTCGATGAGTGTGTCGAGCGATTGCAATTTGAATCCATAAGCGGGTCCGCGTTTACTGCTGTTGAGATAATTACCAAAGGCTAGCACTATTTCAAGCACAGCCTTAAATTTCACAGATTTCTTAAGCGAATTGGAAGCTGTTGTTATTGCTAATATTTGCTGCAAGTAAAAAAAAAATATTAGAGAAATATATTAATAAGGATAACGTGCACAGCTTACTGGACTGATCAGATGTAGGCAGTC